>CM065052.1:198426659-198871659 GCA_032883995.1 Coronaproctus castanopsis
ACTTTCCTGTTGTTACTTATTTATTTTTATTTCTTAATTTTCTACAATGCTGACAAGCAATCGGAGAATATAACCACATTATTATTGTGTGTTAGATTTAAGTATTGGAATGCTTTTAAAAGGAGTATCTTAGGTGTTCGATATTTGTTATCGCGTTGTGTATGTGTGCGTTCCGTGTATTGTTTCGTAATATCTAATCTATGAATTGTAAATATTCGTGTTCGTTTAACCAGTTTTTGTTATCTAAGTATAAATCACCGCGCCCGGCATGGCCGACCAAACTAAAATTCCTTCCGCCGCTCCATCATTATCAGAATCATCGGATTAATCAACAGGTAATATTTTATTTAATCATAAACCTACGTACTCTTCTTCGCTCTTACGAAAGAAGATAACACATATTTAAAATTTCGATCATCCCACGAAAGAATAAGGCAGTCTTTAATCATATATTGGAATATGAAATATTAGACTACCTGACAGCATTGAAACATCTAGTTGCAGGGGTAAAAAATATTATAGCGGTTTCTCGCGTTAGCAGAAACCGAGTTATTGTATTTCTAAAAAATGCACAGCACTCACTCATAACGACACATGGTGGGTTTGAAATTGATGGACACTTCATTAAGGCGCGTAAACTGAAATCCCCGGCCACTAAAATAACTTTATAAAATATATCGCCGGTGATAACCAATGCAGTTCTGGAAAAGCATCTCGTGAGAAACTTAAATATGAAATTAGCATCAAACATTTCAATACTTAAAAACCATCAGATGACAAGTTTCGTCACATAGCTACTTTCCGCTCTTCAGGTGTATATTAGAAATTATAAAGAACTAAATCTACCAAGCACGTTTACATTAAAAGTCAATGATAAAACTTACTTTATCTTTATTTTTACTGATGATCTTGTATATTTTAAATGTAACTTGACAGGACACAAAGCAGATAACTGCGGAGTAACTTCAAACCCCGATTATGCAGAACTTATAACCGACTCAACCACCATCATAGCCCCTCCAAATTTTACTTCGTATCCTATTGAAGTGATTACGGATGATTTTCCGACTCTTCCAAATGCTATTTCGCATGATGAAAAAATCCAAACGACCGATATCCACTGTAAATCTACCGTCTGACAACAAAGAACTTTTTCCTCAACATCCTCCATAAGGTCTGCTCAAATCCTGCACCTAAGGTCAATTATGAAATCAAAGAACAGACTAAAAAAAAAAATAGCATAGAATCTGCCAGTCAAATATCCTCGGACGAAAAAACCCCACCAGAAGATCCTGAATCTATATCAGGGTGAAAAAAGTCCTTTAACCGTTAGAACCATACTTCCAAACAAACCAAAACACTATGCTTTCTCTATCAAATTTTTCTATATTTTTTTATATATGTCGTAACCATAACTGTGACCCAATAGCCATTACTAACGAGTACTCTGTGGATATAACAGGTTTGATTGCGCTAATCAATGAGTGTCGTCCATTAATTACAGACAGAAGCACAAAAATTAAATTTATCAAAATCGTAAACACCTTAACAACCCATCTCAAATGTATCCTTATATAAGACCTGATTTACTAATCCGATATTAACAATTCATTTCAATCGCATCTCTAAATAAATCATAATATGAGTTCATTAATACTTAATTTTGTAATGGTTTTTATAATCATTATAAAGACATAAAAATACTCATCGCTACCTACAATCTAATACTTTCCAAGAAACACATCTAAAACACAAACAAGACTCGAAAATTCTTTCATACACTATACTTAAATCAAACCATTGGTTTCCACGCGCATAGTGGAGTCCTACTAGCAATACAAAACAATATTTCTTTTCAACAGATTACGCTCTCAACAAATCTTCAATATGTTTGTGCCCAAATTCAAATGGACCAAACATTTACTCTATGCTCATTTTATATACCTCCTCATGAAACTGTAGAACAGGACAATTCTTTAATATCTTACGATCACTTGCTCATCCTTTAATACTTACAATTTTAATGCACACAGCTCAAAAGGTAGCAACTACACTAATGCTAGAGGTCGTCATGCATCGGATAAACTTATCTCTGTCTACTAAATACTGGAGAACCTACGCACTATAGTTTTGCCTACCGTAGTTGGTCAACTCTTGATCTGATAATGTCTTCTTCACATCTAAGTAGTAAGCTTCATGTATATCAACATAACGACTTGACTAACAGCGACCATGTTCTAATACTGTTCAAACGAACTGATGATGCTGGCATCATAAATAATAATCCACTATGTTGGAACTATAAAAAAAACGAAATAGGACAAGTATTCTGCACACCGCCTCAATCTAACGCTAGATCTCAACGAAGATATATAAACAACATTATAAACAATTTTACACACGCATATTAGTAGAACACTCCAAAACCGAAGGTAACCAACCGTAAATTAGTTCAAAGGTGGACACAAGAATGTGCAAAAATAATTAGAGATAGTCGAAGAGCTTTGAATGCACTGAAAGCTATACCTACCACCGGCAATCATTTAAAATACAGGAGAGCTCGTGCAAGAGCAAGATGGACCATAAAACAAGCGGAATGTAAATCCTGGAATGAATTTACATCAACAGCCATGTCGTCCAATCCTGCCAGCACAGTCGTTGCTCGATAATATAAGATCAAAAATTGATTATTACATTATGTAAAAAAAATATACTTTTAATTTCTCCTGTTATATTTGTTCTTATTACATATTTAACAAATATATAACTTACGTAATTTTGTTGAGATTTTAATTTCTCCTACGATGTTTATTCCGTTTAAATATTTAATAAATGTATAAATATATATGTATTTATAGTAATGAAACAACACAACAACTAAAAAGTCAATTATAGTGTAGATGTATAATTAAAATAGTACAACGAATATAATTAGAAAAATTGTAAAAAAACGAAAAAAAAAATACAGAAAATACTACCTAAAACCCAGAAAGTATCAATGAAAATTAACGATAAAATTATTTATTAAACTAATACATTCAAATACTTAGACTGTAACGTTAATGACAGGATCCAGATTATTAAGTAAGGACCAAAATTGAGAGAGCAAGGACCATATTCTTAAAAATGGGAAAAGTATTTATAAAACGATTAAGTAGTAAACAAAATGGAGGCTGGCTAAATTTTATGTATGGTCCGTACTGCTATATATCGCGTAGAAGCCTGCACAATTAAAAACTCGACGATAAATAAATGCCTTCGACACGTCGCTTTACCGAAGGATGTTGCATCATGGACGGATAAGGTTCTAAATGTAAAAATTAAATAAAAAAAACTAGAACTGCTGACTATTATAAAGAGAGTAGCCTACCTTGGTCGTGTCCTGAAAAATGGAAGATATGACCTACTGCGAATGATCATTTAGAGGAAGGGGAAATGGGAAAGAGGTAGAAGAAGGAAAATCTGCTTTGAAAACACAAAGGAATGGACAGGTCTGAACGCAGAAGCCTTACTGCGTATTAGACAGATCAGAAGCCAAACGAATAATCACCAACATCTATTGAAGAATAACAAGAAGAAGAAGTTTATATTAAAAGGACGAAACAACCGGTATTCGAGAATAATTAATCTAGTTATTCGAGAATAATTAATCTAGTTATTCGAGAATAATTAATCTAGTTATTCAAGAATAATTAATCTAGTTATTCAAGAATAATTAATCTAGTTATTCAAGAATAATTGATCTAGTTATTCAAGAATAGTTAATCTAGTTATTCAAGAATAATTAATCTAGTTATTCAAGAATAATTAATCTAGTTATTCAAGAATAATTAATCTAGTTATTCAAGAATACTTAATCTAGTATCGACTATATTTTTCTACCGTATCGCGCAATTGCGTTCGCATATTAATGGTTTATTCATCGCCGAGTTTTATAAAAACAAGTACGATCGTAATAATAGTAATAATAACGAGAAATATCGAATCGTTCTTATTCGTGACGTCATTTTCAAATTTCGTGGGTTTGGAATAAAATTTTAGTAAATCGATGTAAAAGAAAAAATGTCGTCACGTTTAATTAAAATCGAACGATAGTTCGTTTAACGATATTCACAAACGATTATTATATCGATCAAAGGTCGCTATCGCCGTATTTCATCGATATCGGGGTAAACGTAGATTTAGTCGTTTCGGAAACGGTTTAAAAATCACGAGGAAAAAAAATCGAATATTTCCGTTCGACTACAAAAATAATTATTTAATTTACTTTTGGATCGCTCGTTATTCATATTGTACGTTTTCGTAAATACGAATTTTAAAAACGATATAGTACGGTAGACTGTTTGATAAACGTATGCGATTTGATTTATCTTCTAAATAGTCTCGTAATCAGATGGAATCGAGAGTTGATAAAAAATTATAATCATCTTGCCGATATTGCACGATCGGTTTCGTAATAACCGGAAATTCAGAAGAAGTTTCGTGAAGATTTACTTATATTTTATATCTCGGTAATCGTAGTTCAGCCCTACATCGCGCTGTTACTACTCCGTATAAACGGCTGAAGAAGATATTATAATTAAACAATAAAGCAATTTTTGCTGAAAATAAATTTGATGTAAGTACAGTTTGAAATCATTAAGCTACAATAAAATTAATCGAACATAGATATGTTTCAAAAAAATCGTACATGTGCTCTTTGAGAATCAAATAGAAATTGAATCTCAAATTTCTAAATTATTATCTGCGAACCTTATTGAAGAATCAACTTCTCCTTTTGCCGCACCCGTCAATTTAGCATATAAAAAATATGAAAATAAAAAAAGTATAGACTTTGTATTGGTTTCACAGAATTAAATAAATTGATTGTTCCAGAAAGCCAACCTTTTCCTCTAATAGGTGATTTAATAGTTAAAACTAGAGATTGCAAACGGTTTTCAGTTTTCGTTATAAACAGTGCATTTTGGTCCATTCCTCTTCCCAGAAATTCTCTTATAAAACAGTACAACTGGAAATATCTACCGTTTGGATTAAAGACAGAGTGAGAAATATAATTCGAAAAAATGGTTTAGATCTTTTCTATATTAATTACATCCATGATATTTTAATTTTTTCAATAACGTTTGAAGAACATTTAGAACATATCGACAAATTGTTATCAGCTATTATTAAAAAAGGTTTTAGACTTAGATAAAAATGTGATTTTGCTAAAAACTTTTCATTAAGTTGTTTATTCACAAATTCAAATTAGGTAATTGATTATATTAAAACGAATCTAACCGTTAATACAGTACAGTTTGTTGTTTGGACAGCGTGTTAATCTTAGCCTAAATTAAACACATCCTTTATTAATATTTTACATCATTTTATATTGTTACATATTTCATCTGCAGGCAATATTAATATTGTACATTAAGTATAAGTTACATTTCGAACAATCGGCTTTCATTTATTTTTCTTCTTCTTCTTCGTTGTCATGCCGTGTACTGCATGACAGGCCAGAGGCATGGGAATATAGGAGTTAAATATATTGAAATAAGTTGGTAATTTTGAGAAAATGAAGGAGACGTTCAACTTTAATATGATGATCAGATAGGATTTCAGAGAGGGTGAACAATTGAAGAATTTGTGTTCGGTGGGAATTATAAATTGGACAGCTAACGAGTAAGTGGATTGTAACGTGAGAATTGCAATTGGAACAGAGTGGGAGAGGTTGATTTGATAGGAAGTGGCTATGTGTGAGTTTGGAGTGGCCTAGGCGGAGTCTTGTGATAACGAGTTCATTTCTTCTGTTGGTCGATAATGATGTGTTCTATGGTCCGAAGATATCTCGAATTTGGCGTAGTTTATTCGTGTTTGGAGTACTGGTCCACTGTTGTTGCCATATATGTAGTAAATTTTTCATTACATGCGTTTGAAGATCCCTTGGTGGTATTTTGATGTTTGATATCGGAAAAAACAGCGAGCCTTCTTTTGCTGCAGTGCCCGCGAGCGTATTAACCTCGAATCCAACATGTGATGGAATCCACGCGAACGAAGCACGATCATTTATATTATAAAGAGCGCGAATAATTTCTTTGGCTGTTGGATGTTGATGAGGACAGTTATATTTTTGGAGAGAAGTAAGTGGGCGGTTAATGAGTCTGTGCAAATGAGTAGAGAGCAATGAGGATCAGAGTTTATTGCATATTCTATAGCGAGTTTTATAGCAAACAGTTCTGCTGAAAGAATAGTAAACAGATTTGGAAGAGAGTAACGGAGAATGATTTCTTTATCGGTTGCTATTCCACAACCTGTTCCTTGAGGTGTTTTGAAACCATCGGTAAAGAATATTTTGTAACTGTCATATTTTCTGATCATATGTTTATATGCGGAAAGGATCGTGCTAATATGTGTTTCTTTTTTTGAAAATTGCTGAAGGTCTATATTGAGATGTAGGTTCACCCATGGGGAGGTGTTGTTGCTATAGTTAGTTGGTATGTTGATGGTAAAGTGAGTTGCATCAGGTCCAACATTGTAGTAACTTGTTTATGGAGAGTGAGTACTGATGTATGAGGTAATGGTTGAAGCGCGTTTTGAAGGAAAGATTCGACGACGATTTGAGTCGAATTCACATATTTATAATACTACGAATTCTGTAAATACTGAGGGGAGGAATACCAGCTTCACAAAGAATGCTAATGGATGAAGAAGTGGGAAAAGCTCCAATAGCTAGTCTATGGCAGTATGATGTATCGTATTGAGTGATTTGATAATGTTTTGATTTGCTGACGAGTAAATTACGGCGCCGTAGTCGAGCTTTGATTTAATCAATGTTTGATAGATTGTCAATAAAGAGGAACGGCCTGAGCCGTATGATGTGTTAGCTAGTTTACGGATTAAATTTAGTTTTTTTGTACATTCTGTTTTCAGTTGGTTGATGTATGGTTTCCACGTAAGTTTCTGGTCCAAAATTATTCCTAAATATTTCACAGCATCTGATGTTGGGATGGGCATGTTGTTTATTTTAACTGAATTTTTGTGGCTACAACAACGAAGTCTGCAGAAATGTATAGCAGTAGATTTATAGTCTGTCGATTGTATCCTGCAGTATTGAAGTTCCAAGGGCTACATCCGAGCAAGAAATGAAGATAGCTAGATCATCTGCAATTAAAGAGCATTGAACAGGTGGGAAGATTTGTTCTGAAATGTCATTTATGGCTATGTTAAAGAGGGTAGGACTCAATATGGAGACCTGAGGGACACGGTTCTGTAGATCTTGGGTTGTTGATTTGAATGATCCTAGTCGAATGTGGAATTTTCGGTTTGAAAGGAAGTTTCTGATGAAGTATGCTAGATGCCCGCGGACTCCCCAGCAATGAAGGGTTTTTAAAATTTTTTCTTTCTAAGTGTTATTGAAAGCTTTAGATATGTCGAAAAATAGTGTCAGTAGATGGTTTTTACGAATAAATTATGTTTGTATGGATTGTTTGAGAAAAATCAATTGGTCGATCGTTGATCTGCTCGTTCTGAATCCGCATTGTGATTCAGACAAAAGGTTGTTGGATTTGATGAATCACAATAATCTTGCATTTATAATCCGTTCTAAAAGTTTACACATGACGCTGGTTAGCGATATAGGACGATAACTGTCTAGTAGCATTGGGTTTTTGTTTGGTTTACAAATCGGAATGATTTCCGAGGTTCTACATGAATCAGGGATTCGTTTCCCACCAGTAGAAGTACAGCTGGGTCTGGTATATTTTGGATCATGTGAGCATGGATGCTATCTGGTCCAGTTGCAGTTGATTTCTGTTTTTTAATACTTCGTTGTAGTTCTTCAAACCTAATGGGGCAGTTATAAGGTTCTTCATTTTCAGAATAAAAATCCAGTCTTATGGCAGCGAGGTTGTTTTTGTGATTGAGTGCCTCTGGTGAAAAGTTTGAGTTGTTGAACTGGTGAGCTGTAAACTTCGCAAACGATGAGGCTATTTTAGTTAAATCTGTGCCGATACGATTGTCCAATTTAATGCTAGTGGGAAATGGTTAAAGGTTTTTCCTATCAAGTGCCCGAATTTTTTTCAGACTGTATGTGCAGAGGTGGAACAGTTTATAGATGTACAAAATTCTGCCTTAAGTTTCATTTGGCTTGTTTTAATGTGTATCGTGCTTTAGCACGAAGTTTTTGATATGTAATGTGATTGTCCAAGGATGGAGCGGCTTTTAGTTTTTTCAGCACTTTTCTTCTATTACGAATATCAGTAGAGCAGTTTGAGGTCCACCATGGTACAGAAAAACTAAAAGGACTACAGACCCCCAGCCATCATACAACTGGAGCCCAGTCTCCTCCTTAATGATGAGGAAAATATGGATGGACTCCAAGCATATATCAGTTGGAACTGCAACGGAATTTATAGACATCTAGAAGACCTCAAACTAATTTTATCTATCTATGACCCGGCCATAATTTGCCTTCAGGAAACTCACCTTAAAAGTAGTCAAGTTTTATATCTTCCAAACTACAACATCATATCTTTGGGCATCTGGAGGAGTAAGCCTAGCTATTAAAAACTACCTTAACTATTAAAACTTGGTTTATTTATTACATGTTTTGTTTATTGTTACTATATTATTATTATTATTATTATTATTATTATTATTATTATTATTAAGACACAAACTCTCATTACACACATCCTTGATGATTTAAGGGACTATGTTTCTCACTCCCTAACCATTCTGCTTTTTTTTTTTGTTTTTAGTTACACATTTCAGGAAACTATTACACACACATATTTATCTTTACTAATTGTTTTTCTTTTGTTTTAGCTACGCAATACTTACACGCAGTTATTTATTAAGTACACTACAGTTCCCTCTATCACAAATTATTTAATACATTTATATGTAAATTCAATCTCGCCTCTAGAAATGTCCTACACAACAGTGTGTACTTATATTTTATGGCAGTAATCGGGATGACAAAACATAGTCCCAACCATCAAAAAACGCAATCATTAAAGTGCATTAGGTTTGTTTTTAATGGACGCGTGATTTTTTTCACAAACCTAGCTATAAAACATGTTAAACGGATATCAGTTGATAATATATAATTAATAGACTAAATATACGTGAATGTGTTTAAAGACATATTTATTGCCAATGGTACTTTAAGAGATATAATTTAATTATATAATAAAGATTGTTGTGTAGTAAGAACATTCCAAAAATACACGATCTGCATCTGCTATTTTGTTGTCATCGGAAGAATGAAGACAAAAAGGAGAATTTATCGTAATCTACATAAAGTAGTAATAAAAGATCGAAGTATGTTATTCGGTACTTTTATATCACTAAACCGCGATTTTATGGGTATTCGAATCGATCTGTAATACGGAACTAGATAAGTATTAGACCAAATATTATTACAATATTCTCTTTATGAGCAAATTTAATAAGACACAAAAGATCTGTTAAAGGTGTATATCTATTCGAAGCGGATCTGACTTCTGCATCAGCGACAGTATTGCCGAATATACCGGAATGTCCAGGAATCCGTTAGGACCTAACGAAAATACCAGATTCTAACAGTAGTTGAATCGAGATTAAGTCATACAGGTATGCGCATCGTCTGAGAATATTAAATCGATCGTCGAGTGAAATGCTACGGAGAAAAATATATAAGGCAACTCAAAGAAAGAATCAAAAGTCAGAAAAACTGCTAAACAAATTACGTTAAAATATGAATAAAACAAATGTGTACGTGTGATTAGGAGAGATAATGTGAGTAAATCATATAAACGCGAATAGTGTAATCGAACTAAGACCCATATCGACCAGAAGTTACATAAAAAATTGCAATTAAATTAATTAAAAAATAAACTGGGAATTTTAATATGTCTGTATATTATCAACAAATATACTTTATATATATATATATATATATATATATATATATATATATACACATGTATATATAATATATATATAATTACTGTTATTATGGAAAAATATATATAAATATGCTTGAAAAATATGTCGCGGTGGAGTAGTTGCTAGAGTGATCGACTGTCAATTCGACGGTCAGGAGTTCGAAACCAACACTCGAGATAGAAAGTTTTAATCATTTTTTAATTCTTAATTGTCACGGAGAAGGCAGTGGCACCCAACTCCGTATAACATCATATGCACTCCCATCAGCGTTGTGTATAAATAGTGCCTTGAATGCTAGCTAATTCTGTACGTAAAAATAAACGTATAATGGCTAGTCACGACGTTCGGCAACGAACAATACGACGATGATGATGATGATGATACTTGAAATATAATATGACGATTGTATTACTTAATTTAAGTACAAGAAATCCACGATGTCGTTTATAGATTCAAGTTAAACAAAATCTTCTGGTGAATTCCTAATTATTCAGACATCACTCACAACAACATAGCTGACAAGGCAGCGAAACAGGCGTCAACTATGTTTCCAGTTCTACCGGTTGCTGATCCTGCAGCGGTAATAGTCGTATAGAGCATCAGTTCGAGGATACGTGGAGGCAAATATGGATAGACACTCTAACCACGAATAAGCTACGGAGCATCAAAACAGAGCCAACTTTCTGGAATTCGTCGATACAGCCATCGTGCCGCGAAGAAGCAGTTCTTACCCAGCTTCGCATCGGGCATACAGCCTTTAAACACAAGCACATTCTCGATCAAAGAATTGTGGCCGGTGATCTACAAGTGTTGTCCACATTCCCTATGAGTGTCCTGCCCTCCGATCGTATCACATAAAGGCCTTCTTCATTTTCATCCACTATCTCTGATAATCCTAACATGATCGATCACACCTTCCAAATGTACTAAACTCTTTCCTCTAATATAAATATCAGAAGCGGTGTTTCTCCGACCACAGTAACAGTACATGGCACACCGGTTTAAAAAACAAAAACTTAGATACTTATCGAAGAATATTCGATCGCTTATTTCGAAACTAGCTTTTTCTACATCATAAAATGAAAGAACCGTAATAATTATTTTTATTTACAAAAATCGTCCAATTTTTGTCCGTTTTAAAATTATTTCTATATTCTTGAACACTTTGAGCCCCGTGTCAGTTATATGCGACTGACGTTGTTACCGCTAGCCCGTATGATTTTTTTTTTTTTGTCATATAATGCGGATAAGATGCTAATTTTTAAATTTCGCTCCGTATTAAGAAATATCATTTTCGGACCACTTTGGTTAACTTAGAATTGTTCTACTTGTTTTAGAAACGGAATGTCATCATACGTATGTTTATATTGAAAGTACAAAAGTTTTCATTTGAAACTTTTATTATTCTCTACCATTATATTAACCACTGCACGCGCTCAAAATTATTTTACTTTAATTAGAAACCGAAAAATCTTACGTAAAACTGCCAGTCATATTACATCAGAAATAAATTACAAAACAACCTTGTTACGAAACAAAAATTTAACTTTTAATCAAAAGAGTTACAAAGTTAGAAATGTCACTGACATTTAATCTTTTCCCACAACCGTACTCGTCCGTCATAATTGACTGACATTTGTTACCACCGAGGTTCAAAATATGAAAGTAACAACATTCAGTTGTATCGAGAGTAGTATTCGTGTTGCACAGTTCGGTGAGCTAGGGTTTTTTTAAATCGATAATGTTACCGCGTCCAGTTAATATTTGCTAATCAAAAAAGAGGAAAAAAAAAAACGATTATATTTTCATGACTAGTCTTATTCGGAATATCAGAGAAAAATCAGTTCGGTAATTCTTGCGGCGCTTCTTATATGTTGCCGTAATTGAGTCGCTATTAAAACCGATTATCGCTGGTATCGAAAAAAAATTAACAATAATCTTAATAACTCGACCGATAAAACTATAAAGATAAATACGGGCACTGATAAATCTGTTCTTATTTATAGTACTTTCAAGAGTTAAGCCTTGTTCCTATATATTATTAGATCTCAATGGTATTTTTATAACTAATCCTATTCCAAGTATCGCGAGAAAACTAGCCGGTAATTGTTCCACTGCTGCATAAATCGCCCTATTTAAAGTTTTATATATTATAACGTACCCGTTGTCTTAGTTTATAAAGACAACGCGTTATATTATGGTGTTAAAAATTCTTCAGCTGTGGGTGGTTTAAACAGAGACGTACAGGTTTGCTTGAGAAGTTATTCTCCCTTGGTGTTTTTCCTCCTTACTGTATCCTATCCTTGATATGTTTGGATGTTCATGTTTTGATAGTTTTATTTAAATTCATTATTATAAATCATATTCTAATTTAAGTGTTTGTTTTTGTTTTGGGAGTAATTTTTCCTTTCCTCTTTTTATATGATACATTTTATTATGATTATCCTCTCCTGCTATATTCATATTTTATAGTTATTTCTCTTCTTTTAGTTTAATCTAATTCATTGGTTATATTTATTTATGATTTATTTTTGTTCTTATACTCATATTTTATAATTATCTCTCTTACTTTAATTTAATTCATTCGTTATATTTATTTGTGTCCTATTTTTGTTCTTTTGGTGGCCAAATGGTATGTACAGCCAGGCAAAAAAAACAACTATTTTTCTCGTTTTTTTTTTTTTAAAAATGAAATGAAAAAATCTTTATTATATTTTTAAACATAAACCGAAAACAATTTTCTTTCATAACTTAAAGCTAAGTACCTACACATAAACCTTAGCAATTCTAAATATGTATAATTACAAAACTTATAGTACACTTTGAAATTACTTTAGAAATAGTGCAGGAAAAAATGAAAAAAAAAACATACAAAAAAGACACACCCTGAAGGTAACAAAAATTAAAAAGTCAATAAATCAAAAAAACGAAAAGCAGTGTTTTTAGACATAATTTAGCTTAAAATATCTGTACTTAACAATAGGTTAATAATTACAAAAATCTATGTTTTAATCTACGATGCTTATACTTAGTATAACGCATGCGTAGATGTTTCATATTGTAATTTCCTATTACACGTATTAGTTTATTTTGATGAGTTTTACAGTTTTCGTAAAATTTTTTGAGATTTTACTAATAAACGAATGTATGTAAGGGATATTTAAATGATCGTGTAGATTAGAAATTTTAGTATATCGCGTTGCATTCAACGAAATTCTGCAGCAATGATTTTGAACTACTTATAGTTTCCTGTATGTACTATCAGACACTGATGACCATACAGGGCAAGCATAGGTTAATCTAGGGCGTATAACAGCCGTATAGATTAATTTTTTGTTTACGTAAATTTTCTGTTAAATAATGGAAAAAGTGTATGCATAGATTTATGCGCTTTATCTATAGCGAAAGTAATATGGTTATTGAAAGTTAATCTGCTATCTAAGATAACTCCTAGATACCGATCCTGTTTGACCCAAGGAATTTTTTTTAGAATTTATTGTAATTTCAGTTAGCGGTAGTGGTCGTCTCCGAGTAAATAGAATTGCTTCTGATTTTTCTTCATTTAATTTTAAGTTCCATCTGTTGTAATATTTAAATATTTTAATTGCAGCCTTTTGCAATCGGTTATATATTGTATCTGTCCTATAAGAGGATGTATATAAAGCAAGATCATCAGCATACAACGCGGCACTAACGAAAGGCAGTTCTGGAAGATCATTCATTAACATTAGGAATAAGTAAGGCCTGAGTATACTTCAGGAACCCCGGCATTTAGTGTTTTAATTGACGATTTATCGAAATAATTCGTAACGTAATATGTTCTCTGACTTAAGTATGATTTAATCGATATAATAAGTAATATTGGAAATTTAAATTTAATCATTTTATATAATATTCCATCGTGCCAAGCTGTATCGAGAGCTTTTTCAACATCGATTAACAGCATTCCCGTGTGTTTCTTGAGATTAAAGTTATCAGTAATAGTGTCCGCTATTCGAGCTAGCTGGTGAACCGTAGAATGCTTAGGTTTAAAACCAAACTGCTCATCTCTTAGAATATTATTTGAATCAGAATAAACTCGTAGCCTGCGCAAAATCACTTTTTCCGCTATTTTGCTTAAGTTTGTTAACAAACTAATTGGCCGTACGTTATTGATATTACTGTTATCTTTACCTGGTTTTGGCAACACTATAATTTTAGCAATTTTCCATTTTGTGGGAAAATGAGATAACCTGAACATACTATTAATAATATTAGTAAAATAAATAATGGCTTTGTTCGGTAGATTTTTAATCATTGCCACAGAAATTCCGTCGTCATCGCGTGATTCCTTATTTTTTAACTGTTTAATGTAATTTTGAATCTCAACAGGCGTAGTGAAGGTGTTTGCATGTAGATGTACATTTGCTGAATTTATTATCGTATTTTTAACTGTTTTGGTCACATTATAATAGTGCGTTCGTGGGACTTTAGTTCCGCAACTATCCGAAATATTATAAATGTGCGAAGCAAGTAGCTCCAATTTTTCTTCAGTTTTGTATACGGATATTTGCCTGATCGAATCATATAGTGGTGGTAGTGGTAATACGTGTCGATTTAGGTGCTTAGTTATTTTCCAAAGGTTGTTAGTACCAGGTGGAATGGCCGCAAGTAGATTGTTCCAGTTTTTGTTCTTCCACTTGTCTAACGAAAATTTTGTAAGTCTGACAAGCATGACATATGTTTTTTTTTTTAATGGTCGCCAATTTATAACGTATTAGTCGTCTTTTTTAATCAAGATAATACGATACAAATAAAATTGATCTTAAAAATTTTCATTCGCATACTGATATGATCGGATATTTTTATATATATATTATATATATATATATATATATATATATATAAGATACAATGCAAATAAACAAATATGGTGGAATAAATCACGAACAAAATAAAATCAATTACAAGAAAAATATACATACAAAATTTATATAAACCGGTATACATACATGTTTATATACATACACACAGGTGCACATATACACATATACTCATCTTGATATTTGCTATATTTCACGAATTTCGATATATTTTAATGAATCTACTTGTTCGCTCCAAGGGTGTCCGCATCGATTTGAATTTTATTTTTTTGTAACATTACTTCTTAATTTGATAGTGTCCGATTTTATATGCTAGCCGAACTATCACTGAGAGTTTTCTTCTATACAACCGTTGCGAAACTCCGAATTTAATATATATATATATATATATATATATATATATATATATATATATATGTATTTATTAAAACTTTCGTGGTTGTTTTCCATTCGTCTAGAATTATTTCCGGTGAAAACCACGTCCTGATTATTCCAAAAATCGAACGTTTCGAATGGACTTACACCGCTCATCATCAGATATATGACTACATTTGACTAGACCTATTAATAACACAATACTTTATTACGAACGGATTAAATAAAATTAGAAATAAATGTTACTGCGAATGATATAAGAATACTAGTATTTTCTCATATGCACGATTATAAAATGAAAAAAGAAATGAAAAAAAAATAATTTAATACTGAAAGTGATCAATCCGATCGCGATAAAAAAAAACGAAACTTTGACTTGCTCCGTTAATATCGTTCAATATCTCGTGAACTTGAAAAATAAAAGTGTAGATTTCGATCAACGAATACGGAGCAGTCTGCGAACAAACTATCCTAAGCCACGACCAAAGGTAAAAACTAATATACGCTGTTCCGTATTTCGTCACCGTCGTCCGACGAATCCACGGCTCACGGCAAAAAACGCCTTATCTTTCGAATACTATTCACACTTCCCTGTTCTGGTACCCGTCTAATTTCCCAAATTCCGTGAACATCGACAATTGCTACCTGCTTATCGCAATCTTATATATATATATATATATATATATATATATATATATATACATATATATATATATATACACACACATATATATATATATATATATATATATATATACACACACATATATATATATATATATATATATATATATATATATATATATATATATATATATATATATATATATATATATATATATATATACATATACATATAATCCGTTAACATTTATCTGATCGAATACGTTCGAACTTCCTCATGAATATACACATAATTCAGGTCACGATGTAGTTTATCGTCACGCGTGTACCGTGGCGCATTTGTTATAATTCTTAGGTATTTTCCAACGGCATAGTTGCATCACGCTAATATTAGACACCGATACCGCGTACTTCGAAAGGATATAACGTAGGTCTACACCGGTTTGATAACTGCATTTTAGATGCAACTCGGAATGTCTACCCAAAAGCCGGTAAACCTTTCTCAATTTGATTCATCTTAATGTGCTCCTTCCTCGTCATACGGCGATCAAGCCACATGCTGAAGTTTTACTTTCGTGTAGAATTAGACGGTTACGATAAACGGGTGAGGATCTATTTTATTTATGAATGTGGCGTAAACTGACTTCGATGGGTTGATTTTAATTCTCCACTATAGCGCCCATTTTCCTAGATAATTTAAACCGGCTTGTAATTTTTCTGACAGCGATATCAGATGTCGACGTTGTTGATAAAAAAAAATATAATCTTAATAATTTGATCGATGAAACTACGGGCGCTGATAACTCCGTTCTTTTGTAATACTTTCAACAGATTAAAAATTCCATTACATTTATCAAAGCAGTCTTCCATTATTACATTATAATAAAATCCCAAATATATTTCGTTCTAATTCTTCGGCTAAATCATCCCCGCCAAAAAAAAAAAAAAAAACGGTTTCGCAATATTTTAAGCGGTAACGATTGTAAAATCCCCTGCATTTTATTAAAAGGCCGGACGAATTTAAACATAAAAAAAAATAACATAATTACGGCTGACCACGATATTTTTTCCAACCGATCTTAAAAAAACAGTTAATATATTTTTTTTGTTAGCCCACTATCGGGCTTCCGAAATAAACGTTAAATCCTGGAAATATTTCAGATGTCCGATATAGTAAATTAAATCGACCAACGGATAAGTACGAAATGACATTCGAGTCTTGCCAATCAACAGATAATTTAGTTATTGTCATCTAACCGATCTTTAACATTACGCTTGGATCGCCGTTATTTAAATATGTTCGTACGTCGAGAACACATTGATATCAAAATCGGAGCAGTTAATTAATAATAAGATTTTTTTTAAAAATTAGTATTCGATCGATATAGCAGCGGAGTTTCTCAACTAGAATTAATTGACAAGTGTTCTCTACTAACAATACACTATTTGGAAAATGAAATTTCGTAATATCTTACGAACCACCGAAATATATCAAAAACGTAAAGTTATTATTTGGTCGTTTATATCTATTTCGACTATATGGTATAGAATAAAAGCTGAAACCGAAACACGATGAAAAGTTCAAGGTTTAATTTCCTACAATAATAACGACGTAAAATTTAACAAAGCGTAATTTCGATGTCGTTTAAATTAAGTAAATAATATTAGCCATTTAATTCAGAGTAGTCAAATTAAACCCGCAAATGGTTTACATTCCTATTACTGTGTTTTGAACAGCAATACAAAAAATAAAAGTTGTTTTATACAAACATATATTAGTGTATATATATATATAAATCAAAGAATTGAAGTGAAGATTATGCATCTGTACAAAGTACAGTTACAGATCTATACGTATAATTATAATATTATTAACAAAAAGTAAACGTTAAAAATTAATTTTAAATTACAGTAAAAAATTAACAAAAAAAAAAAAAACGCTAAAAAAGACACACACAATCCGTTATATGTCATATATAATTTCTGTATAATTCTGCGCTCGTCCTCCAACTCTACAACCCAATTTTCACCACTATCGCAGGAGATATAGCCGACAAAATTTTACGCGATTTCCATAATGTACATTGCCCAGCATTTAGACGGAGTATATATTACCAATAATATTAAAACCGCTCCTACATAGTTCATCCGATATTGATCAACGCTTAACAACTTTTACGAAGTTAATTACCTCCTTCTCGGAACATTTTATTCGTAATAAACCACTTAATAATTATCCATACACACGATTACCAACTTGTGTCGTGGTACTTGTGCAAATTTAAAAATTATATATTACCAGATCGTGTACATTAAACATCGTCTCACTAATCATTCTGAAAATTTGAAAAATACGTTAAATATGATTAACGTGTTTTTTAATTTATTAAAATTACAACTTTAATTCTGCATTCTCAAAGCTTACGCCGAATGATAATTGGTTAGTGGAAAGTTTGCAGACAATATAACATACAGCCCACCAAACTACGAACTTAAATAACTACGTTTAATGTAGCGAAGCTAAGTTATTAGCGTCAGAATATTTCGTTTCGGGTTGCCGAGTGAATAAAATTTACTATGCTATTAAAATTACCCGAATCATACTGTTAAGTAACCAACAATTCCCTTCTTGCAGTTCCGTAATGAAGTTTATAACCATTATTAAAACTATCGAGGTTAATGGTTCTTTCTGGCAAGCAATTAACGTATAATTAATTTATTGAGCAGTTTCAGTAAACAAAATTGTACTATTCCGTCGAGGACTTCATGCGGATAATTTAAAAAAATCATACCTAACACGCAGTTTACTTTTTGTCCGGGATATATGCCACCCAACAAACAGAACGAATTACAAAATTTATTACGCATACATGCCGATATCGTTCTGCTAGGTGTAGCGAAAGCTTCGGATACAAGTTGGAGTTAAGGCGATATAATGTCAGTTTATCGTTAACCAATATCATTTATTCATCCGCATTTATTTAGCAAACTGATTTTTTACACCACCATCAATAAATCCGAAAGTTTACTATGAAAACGTGCGATCAGCCATGGTTCAGTGTTTCCTTTCTGTTCATTTTATTTTTATCCAATTTTACCCGATGTTCAAGTGGTTCTTTACTCCGTATGTCTTACATACTTAAAGCAATTATTAATAAGTTACAGATGGGAATAAATCATGCCTTAAGATAAATGATGGCAAATTGATTTAAAACAGTGTAAGATACTATTAATGGATCTAAAAATACTGAACGAATAAAATCTAATCTAAAACTTCATTTTAGATTTCGATTAATGCAGATATTTATCAACTAAAATTTAGCTAGTTATTAAAACTATCGCGCGAAAACCGTATGGAAATTGAAAAAACTCGTCATTGCGCACGTTCGATAAAATTGGCCTAAACTGAATAATCTTCGGCTTTCACTACGTCACTGTCATGTTGTTTCGCGTTATCTGTTTTGTTAAAGCTATTTCTACTTTTATACGAGTATACTTTATCAACCGCCTTTCATTGTAATCCACCACGAAAGCGGCATACTTCCCTGTCCGTCGACGACGGTCAAACTAATACTTCCGATTAGGCTAACCCGATGATGAAACATTTATTGTCTATGGGAACAAACATTTCATCAGATAATCATAAGACGACCAGATGAATAATAATAATGAATAGATAAACGCTTCAGCTCATAACTAGAGTATTCAAAAATAAAGAAAACCCGTGCGAATGAATTTATCATTAAAAAGAATCCATATTTTAAAATTGAAGTTTAACCACATACTATTAACAAGGTCGTTCGTCAAAAATTCTCCAACTTAAATAAAAATTTTACTAATTTATTCAATAGAATACAAGCCACTCGTATAGATATACGACTCAATAATTGAGCTGATGTTAGAACACTTGCCGAAATTAGGTACTTACATCTATATTTAATAAATCTTATGATTCACTATTGTTCGCTCTGGAAAATCTCACAGCTGGTAATAATCCTCAAATCAGGAAAGTGAAATATTCTCCTACCGACCTATTTAACATTTGGAAAAATTAATTCAAGACTTATTCCAATTTTGTACAGTTCAAAATTATTTCTATCGGTTATAGAACCGGTTCATCAGTAACGTATCATTGATTGTTTAAAAAAAAAAAAAAAAAAAAGGAGATACTATTCAGCTGCATTTTTAGACGTCAGTCGGGTATTTAACCGCATATGGTACGAGGGTTTACTCTTTAAATTAAGACGTCTATGACCATGCACCTATTTATTATTCCGTTTATATTTAAATGATAGATATTTGCAAATAAAGTATGGCGATGAAAAATCCTAATCAGCCCTGGGACTTCTTATGTACTTAATTTACTCTTATGACATACGAGGTGCAAAGGATATAGCATTCTTTTGCTAGAAAGAAATTGTAATCAGACTTGGATGGTTTCCAAGACTGAGAACGCACACAATTGGGAGATTAAAATAAATATTCCAAAATCCGTTCATGTTACTGTCCAGTTAGACTTGACGGAGTTAACGCACGACGACATATTCGAAATGATTTGAATGTACCAGATAAAAATTACGTATTTCGGAAGCAGCGCATATTATTGAAAGAAACTGGAAAAACATAGTAATCCACCGGCACTTAATTTGTTGGATAACAGTTAGTACGTTAGTCGTTTAAGTGGACTAACCTCCCATGATCTTGCTTCCAGACTTTAATTAGCAACGGATATAATAATATAAAATGAATAAGAGACTTACGGAGTTGGGACCATAGGTCTGGCACTACTAGTTTAATACGTTTTACCCGAACGAAAACATGCGTCAACATGACACGAATAACGAGTGAACCAAGAAAAAAGAGAACTTTTTCAAAAAAAAAAAAAAAAAACATGAAAATAATGTTTAATAAAAATTTTTTTACTTATTTTTGTTACCATTTTTTTGTCGTTACTGGAGATAGTTGTTGTTTTTTCCTATAAAGCTCAAAAAACATATATAGGCGATAATTCGTTTACGTTCGTGACAACGTCTATAAAATATATACCCGTAGCTAACAAAAACTAAAAAAGAACCCAAAATACGGGAAGACCGGATAATTACATTTCATTATAAGACGCGTACACAATTATAGGAGGGTCGATACTATTCTTTCAAAAATACGACCTCTCGATATAGAAAAGCCGATGCGAAGGAGGTCCCTCGGGAGAATTTTAAGTTGCGAACTAATTTTGTAACCCCACACTCAAGCCGAGCTGTTCCGTACTCTGTATGTGTAATACGCACGCATATTATATATATATGTATTATATAATGAAATATCCGGGGATTTCAGGGTTTACAAAATTCGGAGTTGAATCGAAAAAGAACAAACTCCCTAACCATATCGCCGTAACGTCACCATTATAATTTTATCATCGGGGTCCACCTATTTTTATTGTGTACAATATATATTTTCGTGCACACACAAAGTGGTGACACTAGCCGAAGAGAAATTGAGGTCGTAAATGACATTTTGGCTGAGAATAAATTTCTTCCGCTCGGCCGATTCCATTTAGTTGTATGAATAATGAAATTTAAGTTCGTTGAATAACTTTTTCCTTTTGGCATCTTCAACATGTGCAAATTGACACGGTTGATAACAATTTTCTCAATATTTAATTCGTTCACGTTCTTTTAGAGAATTTAGCATTGGTTAATATATATATATATATTATATATATATATATATATATATATATATATATATATATATATATATATATATATATATATATATATATATATATATATATATATATATATATATATATATATATATATATATATATATATATATATATATATATATATATATATATATATATATAATATATATATATATATATATATATATATATATATATATATATATATATATATATATATATATATATATATATATATATATATATATATATATATATATATATATATATATATATATATATATATATATATATATATATATATATATATATATATATATATATATATATATATATATATATATATATATATATATATATATATATATATATAATATATATATATATATATATATAAAGCTTTTCTGCTGTTTTGCCGTTATCAAATGGATGTGAAAAATATTAATCATGAAAATATATATAAATTTTTAAAAATACATAAAATGAAAAAATGAAATAAAAACATTCAAAAATATAAAATTTATACATAAACAATAACACAATAGCGAGTAAAATAAAATATATATATAAATTGCGTATCCAAGTCATAATATTTATATTTTATATTTTTATAAACTTGCATATATTTTTATAATCGATATTTTTATATTCACTTGATAATGGCTTAACGACTGAATAGCTTCGCGTTATTTCCATAGGGAAAAAATTTCAAGGATTTTTTCCTTTATTTTTTGTATATATATATATATATATATATATATATATATATATATATATATATATGGTTTGAACAATGTGGACTGTAGTGATATTTTTATATTAGCAAACAGATTTTATTTTATTGGCTATTTAATGTAATTGTTTACGTACAAGTTTCATATTGTTGATTGTTGATTGTGTTGTTTACCACATTAATTGTCAGATTAATTTATAAATTAGTAATTTTTCGGTTAGATATTTTTCGTAATTACATTTTAATTTAGTATTTTCTTATAATTTTTTTTATTTTTATTCTTAAATTTTTATAAATGGTGTAATTTTGCAATTTGATGTTTTTTTTTCATGTCCATTTGATAATAGCTTAATAGCCGAAAATTATTGTGTGATTTCTCATATAAATTTAGTGACTTGGAACTACTTTTTTTGTTGTTTAATTTATGTACATATATATATTTTAGTACATATTTTAATATAAATTTTTATTATGTGTATATATTTATATATATATATATATATATATATATATATATATATATATATAAAACTAAATAATATACATTTTGATATATATGTATGCGTGTATGTGTACATGTGTGTCATATATATATATATATATATATATATATATATATATATATATATATATATATATATATATATACATTGTTAGACCAGAAATACGGGGTATATTTGAGGAAATTATAAAATATCGTTTAACAAAATTCTAGAACTAATAATAATAATAGTAAGTTGATACGATGATAGGTACAACCTTAGCAAAACTGAAAATTAACGCAACAGTAAAATATAAATATATATATGTATATATATAGAAGAAGAAGAAGAAAAGTATATTTTGATTGATTAAATTTTACAAGAAAATAATAACTTATAATAAACGGTTCTATCGTTCCAAAATATAAAAAATTCCTTAACCGATAAACTTAATAATAATTTTAAAAAACATACACGAGTGATAGTTATAAACATTCATTGCTTAATGAAATTTACAGGAAAAATTCCGCAAAAAACCTGCAACGTGTAATTCATAAATAAATTTTAAACACAATGGTTAGAATAATTTATAAAATTTAAAGAGAAAAACAAAAAATACAAAAAATATATCAAATAAAATTTATCTATAATATCATTGAATTTTAATACTACCCTAGTAAGATACGTTTAATTCGTCTATGTTTATATTTTTTATACCTGTGTCGTAGAGACTGATAATCGTAGTTTCCAATTTCATTGACATTTCGGTCAGCAGACATGCGGCATGCATTAAAGAATTTTAGGGTCCTGTTTTTTATTATTTCTTTTATATAGGGATAGTTTAAAATGTCATGCATTGTTTTAATGGGCGTGTATCTGGATTTGTTCAACACTATTGTTAGGCAATGGTTTTGTAATCGTTATAATTTGTTTATATTACTTAGGCAGGTGTTCGACCATACAGGACTAGCGTAAAGAATTTTAGGTTGAATTACCTGATTATAAATCAAAAGCTTGTTCACCGGTGATAGCGTAGATTTCCTGTTAAATATTGGAAACAGTACACTCATTTTTTTTATGTCCTCTGTAGATACGCTCGTTAATATGTTTAGTAAAAGTTAGCTTACTATCTAGTGTTACACCGAGATAATTTACTTTAGATTTCCAGTCTAAGTTCTCATTATGAATTCGAACAAAGTCATTTATAGCGGGTTTACGCTTTGTGAAAATAATAGTCTCTGTTTTACTATCTTTAATTTTAATTTTCCACTTATGAAAGTATTTGGACATTTTGTTAATTGCAGCGGTTAATCTGTTGCTAATCGTATCAACACGGTATGATGACGTCATGTGTGTGTGTGAGTGTGTGTAGTGTGTGAGTATATGTATTAAATAGATATTCCACGCTTATTATTTAAAGCAAAAGGAAAATTGCAGTAGATTTTAGTCAAAAATTAGTTTTCCTTATTAAGCGGGTGATTTTTTGACAAAAAAAGAGGAAGACAAAAAAACGGCGACAAAAATAAAAATGATGATAATCATCATTATCATTATTATTTTATTTACTCGAACTCAAACTTTATAACGATGTTATGTTCATAACACAGTCAGTGCCCAGAGAAAATTCAAAATTAGAACTTTTTACAATCAATCTGAAAATTTGTTTAATTTTATCGGTGACGTATCATGTAAAATCGTGAATACGCGTCATTATTAACACTTCTATGTAAACAAGATGTTTGTAACGTTAACATAAATAGTCTCTATGAACACTTTTTTGGTTGTACTTATTTTTCCGTAACTTTCATGCATATATTCGTCAATTATTTAAGATAGATTTATATTTTAAACGTATATAATTGTAGATATTATTCGAAACAAGATAAAAATAAAGTTTAAATTAACATTTTGGAAAAGTAAAATAGTCTTTCTTTAAAACAAATTAAAATAAAATTAAAACACAAACGAAACAAGATTACAATCTTTTTTAATTACTATTAAATTTGTTCATTTCTTGTTCTTTGTACAATAGAAACAGGATTTCCAGCTACATTCGAAACAAATTGCACGGTTACACCAATATACTTGTATACCGTCTTGAGCTTTTTTAAGGAGGCACAGATTGACAACATTTTCCTTTTCTGCAAACAATCAGAGAGTATATCATTCTGTTTCTGTGTCCATCATGTACTTGCCGCTGTTCTTTGTGAGGCATTGTATCCAATGGCGTTTTCGTTTACTAACTTTATATCTTACAGTAAGTTTACTGTTCTGTTTGTCTCTTTTGAAGTTGTGGAACAATTAGTTCATGGCCCAATTGCCTCATAAAATCAAAACGAATCACATTGGAATTATTTTTATAATTAAGATATATAATAAAAGAGTTAATACTAGCCGTAGGAATGGGTATGGAACTTACGCCATTAAGTGTTTTAATTTTTGACCACATATAATGATTCGATGCTGACTCTGGGATAGAACAAACAAACTTGTGCCAGGATTCACATTTTTTTATTTTCATGAGGTTACGAGCTATGGTGCGTGATTTTTTGAAATGATTGACTATGAGTGTTTATATTTCCTGAGTGCACGTTTACGTTGTTGGATTGCTACCGCAATCTCATTGCACCACCATGGGACCCTTCTTGGACGTATCTTTGGAGCTGATTTGGGTATAGTTGTGTCTGTGGCTTTAAAGATTGTCTCAAGGAATATGTTCAGGTTTTCTTTAATAGAGCTAAGTGGTTTGATGGGTACCTTGACTGCATTTGTGTAAGATTTCCAATCTGCTTTGTGGAAAAGTAGATGTGGTGTTTGTGTTACTTGAGCAGTAGTGTTTGGTGTTGTGATTTGTATGATAATTGGGAAATGGGCGCTAGAGCACAAGTCATCAAGCGCTGAAGAAGTGAGGATAGGGTATAGTGTAGGTGAAACCAGGACAAGATCTATGGTGGAAAATGTGTTATATGATAAGTTAAAATGTGTGTGGCTTGGTGGGAGTAGAGTGGCGAAATTATTAGATAGTATGACATCATTGATGAGATGTGACCGTGTTTGTTGGTGAAAGATGCTCCCCACAGGGGAGAGAGCGCATTAAAGTCGCCGAGCATAATTAACCTTCCACCAGTCGCGCTGTTGTATTTTGTACAACACTCAGCGTTATTTTATTATAGCTGATAAGGAATGCATACTTCCGGTCAAATATGCATATCTATTCTTCAACTAGAATCTCTAGCAATAAAATATTTCGTTACCGACAGTTTATTTTGTGTTGTGATCAAGTAAATAACAAAAGTTTGTGACCAGTCTGTACTGTTGTACAAAATACAACGCGCGACCGTTTATGTAATAATTTTTTTAAATAGAAGAATACACCATTTTACACCGTTCTTTTGGATACATACATACGGAAAATCGTGTAGGTATTATTTGAATTTAGAATTTTCATGGGTTTACACACACATACATATCACCACCAGCATACCATACCACACCATACCACAAACGTGAATCTTGACGATATACCTCGTTTATTACAAGAATTGTCGGATGAAGAAAATGGTGTTATTGGACGATAGTGACAGTGATCTCAGCGACGAAGATATTTGTAAAAACGTTGACGAAACTGATAGTGAGCAAGACGGTGATAACGATGGACGAAACTGCAGAAGATCAGTGATTTTACCTGGGAAAAGATGGATATACGCGTTGGCAAAAAAACCCCTTTGTCAAAAATATCAAAAACAAAACAAAAAAATATAATAAAATTACTTGCTGGACCAAAGCAATTTTCACGAGATGTGAAGTCTGCAAGTCAAGCATTTTTAAAAATAATCGATTTGAGTATGATTGACGAAATAGTAAAATTTACGAATATAATGCAAAACCAAGCACGTTATTCTCGTAACAGAGATTGTAGTTCTACATCCAGGTGTGAGATAATGGCTATTTTTGGTATTTTATTTCAAATTGGGATAAAAAAAGGTAGATACGTAAACGTTGAAGAATTATGGTCATCTGATGGAAAGGGGATGCAGTTATTCCGAGCGACAATGAGTTACAGACGATTTCTGTTTATTCTAAGATGCATGCGGTTTGATGATTCCAAAACGAGAGCAGAACGACGCAAAACTGATAAGTTATCAGCAATACGTTCAATTTTTGATGCTTTTATTACGAATACAAAAAAAATGCTATAGCATGAGTGAATATGTTACTATTGATGAAATGCTGCATCCATTTAGAGGTTGCTGTTCTTGGATACAATACATTCCGAGTAAACCGGCAAAATATGGAATAAAGATATTTGCAATCTGTGATGCTAAAACTTTTTATTCGCAGAATTTGGAAATATATGTAGGCAAACAACCACCAGGTCCATACGAGGCAGAAAATACTCCAACAGAAATTATAAAAAGATTGATATCTACAATCGAAAATTCAAATAGAAATGTTACCACCGATAACTGGTATACAAGTATGCAACTTGCTGATTATTTGCGTGAAAAGAAACTTACACTAATCGATACCTTAAGAAAAAATAAAAGAGAAATACCACTAGAATTTCTACCCAATAAAACAAGAAAAGTTGGATCATCATATTTTGGATATCAAAAAGACAGAACACTAGTTTCATATGCAACAAAAAGGAATCGCGCAGTGATTTTATTATCAACTATGCGTGATTGTGGAGAAACCAATAACTCATCAAATAAACCCGAAATTATACATGATTACAATATGACGAAACGTGGTGTAGATACTGTTGATAAACTTTGTTCAACATACAGCGTCGCGAGAACGACAAGGAGATGGCCACTAAGAATTTTTTACGCTTTGATGAATATAGCCGGTATCAATGCACAAGTAATATACTGTATGGTGAAACCGGATGGCGGACATATTTTACGAAGACATTTTTTGAGTACATTGTGTGCCGAGCTAATGAATGAACATCTACAAATGAGATCAAAAATTATATCTCTGCCAACTGATTTGAGGATATACTTACAATTAAAATACAGTTCAAGTTTAAAACAACCCCTGACAGAAGAATTGGAAAATGGGTCACCACCCCGGAAAAGAAAACGTGGCACATGCTATCTATGTGGAACAAAAGGAAATTCATGTACTACGATCAAATGTTGCAAGTGTTCAAAATTTACATGCAAAAAAACATTCTAACTGCGCTATTACATGCATTACTTGTAATGAAGAAGAATATTAAATTAAATGATATATTAAAAAAAAAATACAAAAATCTTACATCCGAAAACTTTTGTTTTGTTATTTACAGGTCATTTTATTTTTAATTTCAATTAACAAACTAATGATTATAGTAACATTACTACTTCGTTAAATATTTAAATATATCATAAAACCAGCAATAATTTGGATTTTTGAACAACTAATTTGTAAACATTTATTTCATTTCTCAAAACAATAATATTTAAGCAAATAATATGTGAAAAAAGTTCAGTTTAAATTAAAATAAACGAGTGTTGTACAAAGTACAACGCGCGACCAGTTGTGTTATAAAAATAGGCGCGACCAGTGGAGGTTATGGGTGCTTTGAGTTGTGTGACTATGGATTGGATTCTGTGACAGCTATCGAGAGAGTTTGGGGGTATATAGCAGTTGCAAATGGTGATGTTCGAATATGGTATAGAGGGTAAGTGGACAGTGACTACTATTATCTGTAGTGGTGTGTTTATGTTTACTTGATTACAAGGAATTGAAGTATGAATTAAGGTTGCCACTCCACCGTTAGTCCTAATACCATGGATGTTGTCATGCTTAAAAATGTTGCAGTTCTAGGTGTTTAAAACTACTCCCAATTCTAAAATATTTATCAAACCCAAAATACAATATAAAAACCTAAATCCTCGTAAATATCTATAAATTTATAATCTTATCACGAATCAATTATGGGTGTCAGGTATACTCAACAATCAGTAAATCTATATTAAGAACATTAGATACAGTACACCATGCTGGAATTCGATCCATCCCTCATCGTCATCAAAGAGCTTGTGTGCATTAGCAGGATCCTTTCCACTTATACACTATAGAAAATACCATACTTGTCTCTATTTAAGCTGTCTGCTTAGCTACAATAAAACATTCTCATACACCAAAGAACGTACATCCTCTAACCCCCATTTTGCAAATGGCCTTATACCAAACCTACTTAACATACTATCAACATATCACATAAGCTTCATTCAAAAATCAATTTTGAATTACAATATAATGATACCTCTTTGGGATTCTTCCGAAATAAAAATAGACTTATCTCTCACACAGCAAAATAAATCTACACACCCTACAAATATAAAAGAAATGGTATTAAGCGCTCTTCAAAAATACAATGACTACACACACGCATACACTATACAGCAGGCGGTGAGAATTCACCAGCAGCTTGCTCTTACCAAATTGATAATATACTACATTCAATCCGACTGAGCGATGACTGCACTTCTCTGGATGCAGATTTGTGTGGAATTATGTACTGTATTCGGTACATCAGATCAGCTGTACTTCCATGTCAAAAAGCATTGGTTATAACAGAATCCCTCTCCTCTCTACAACTGATATGCCGTCAGGACAATAAAAATACCATAATATTAGAAATCCAACACAATCTACATACACTACATAAGGAAAGAAGGGAAATCCGCTTTCTGTGGATCCCAAGTCACATTGGGATGCACGGTAGTGATAAAGTAGACCTTGAAGCTCGGTTTATTGTACTTTCACCAGAACCAGAACCACCTCCATTAACATTAGTACATGTACTCATGAAAACAGCAAACAGGAATGGACACCGACTGGATCTCACAAACAACCTTCCTTAGGAGCATAAAATAAACCATAGAACCATGGTGGCCTCCAGATGGCACAAGTAGAAAAAAATATGGTACCCTGAACCGTCTACGGGTGGGTCATACAGCCGTATCACACAATTATCTTTATAAGCCCTCCACCAACAAACTTCCCCCACACACTTAATCTACAACTGCCAAACACTCACACCACACAGGCTAAAACACAAAATACAAGGCCCGATACACAAAATACTCTTAAACAACCCTCAATCAATAGGTAGTATTCTGGCTTTTGCAAGAGAAAGCGGACTCCTAGCATACATATAAACTAGACACACGTCTCCTTACATTGTAATAACCCTGGTAGTTACAAACGGCGTATGGAGATTTACATAATATGTAAAAAAAAAACACAAAAGAAAAACTAGCCAGTCGTGTTTATAAGTATATGAAATATGGCTAAACACCTGCGTTTGGTTCGTCGATTTGAATTGAACGCACCACATTTAGTATTATGCTAACATGAAATAATTTTAATTGTTTTTTCTACATTGTTTTGTATAAAACCGTGTACTTAATAAAAAGAGGACCGCTCGATTTTTTGGTACACTGATCATTTTTATTTAATGGCTAAATCCATAAAGTGAAAAATCAACAGCACGTCTTGCGTGCTGTAGAAATCCCTCTAGTATCTGTTTCTTAACTTTTATTACAGTTCCAACATATGTTGCTTTATTTTTTTTTTAGCCAGTTCTTGACACGAATCAATTAGTGATATTTCTGTTAGTTGAATGGATGAATTTACTAATCTGCAGTACTGATCATGTAGGAATACTCAGGGCTCTATCTTCTTGTTTCAAGCGTATGTGTATATGCATTGACTAAATATGAACTTTTAGTATCGGTTATGCACTTTACTTTTATTCTACATTTTTTATGTTTTTTTTTTTTTTTTGTATATATACTTTAAAACTGAATCTGTCTCGGAAGTGTACTAACATTTCATCCACTGGACATTAAAAGGTGCACTGTGAACATTTGGACAATTTCAAATGAATTTAGAAAAAATCTCAGATATTGACGTTCCTTTGTTAGTTGATTTTCTCTCAACTCTTGTATTTGCATCAGAAAATCTTAAAAACTGTAACGAATGAATATTTTGTAAATACAGATTTAATTTTTTAGTAACAGTAAGCATATTCAAGCATTTATTTCTTCAGTGTTTGTTGCTTTATAATTAGTTTTATTTATTCCAGCGCCCAATTTTGATTTTAAACTGAGTAATTTTTGGTTCCTATACGTCACTATTATTTCTATATACTCTTTGTCAAATGAAAGTTTCCAAACGTCTATTATATTTGTTTTAAACCTTAAGTATTTTGCGAACCCTTTATGCCTAATGTTCGGAGCATGGCACTTTGCTGGATGAGCCGTAAGTGGATTACTTAGCTAGATATTCCGTGGTGCAATTACACACTTTTTTGTTATTTGCATAACAAATAGATCTGCTTATGTGTTATAAACTGTATCGTTTACCTAATCTTGTTGAAGTTGTAGCAAATCGTGTTCTCTATCAGTCTTTTATATATATATATATATATATATATATATTTAAAAATACAATATCGATGTCTATTTAATATATATATATCCGTTCGTTATTTCGACCACGCCCCTAATGCAATAAAACGTGATGTGTTAGTAGTGAAAGTACATTAGAACCGGAAAACGTGTTAAATTTTAAACGATTTGACAGAGATATCCATGTCATCTACATTTTTAAAACTTTAAACTATTATATCTGTCTATTTATGATATATAATGTGAAACAGACACTACGAATTTATATATATACGCATAGTATTCCGCAATAAACAAATACCGATTAATCTGAAACGTAAATTATACAAATGTGTACTTCCGATTCTTGTACGTGGTTCGGAAACATGGCCATGTACAAAAACAAATTTAAAAAGGATAAGAAAAGCTCAGATAGCACATGAGAGAATGAAGCTTGGGTATAAGATTATCGGATCGTAAAAAGAATACATGGATACAGGAACAAACACGGTTGGATGATGCAGTGGAGCAAATGTCTACAACAAAATGGATTTGGGCTGGCCACATTGCTCGAAGAGAAAATAATAGATGGTCAAAGCAGATTTTACAGTGGTGGCCGACGGACAGAAAAAGGAAACAGGGAAGGCCAATGACGCGGTGGCACAATGATATAGCAAAGATAGCTGGGAAAAATTGGTTGAGGAAAGCAACAGGACAGAAGTGGTTGGAAGACGTTGGGGAAAGTCTTCATCTAGGAGTGGATAGATAAAGGCTTATCGTGATATATATATACATATGTTATAAATTTATGTATATATACCCGTAAACATTTTTTGCGTATTCATATTCTCTCTGGCGCATGCGCGTACGGCTATCTGTTATTTCGTTCAAATCTTCGCTGCACAAAGGATGTAAGTGCGACGTATACTTGGGAACGAAAACATTTCAGTCATCACCATGACAGGTTAAACGTAGCGGGTAACGCACCTTTTTTATTCGTGAAATTTGCACGAAATCGTGACATTATTAAATAAGTGCCTTTTCATCGTGCGCAATGTGTATACGTTGGGTTTAATATACTGAATTAAAATTTATGTTCTATGATATTGCATTTTATATCATTTTTATGTTTCACTTCTCCCCTGCGTCCCAGGGAACAGAATTTTTTCTTCTTCTGGTTCTTCATCATGAGGAAATTGTCGGATTTGATTCGGTATACTAGTAAAAAGGAGTCGAATTAACCACGTCGGAGAATTGGCTGCTGGTGACGTTTCGAAGATGCTCGCAATTTCTATTTTACGTACAAAAATGGAAATTTATCTGCGAAACGACATCAGTGGAAAATTCTGACGTGGTTTTCGACGAACAAATTCGACGAGGGTAATGTTGGATATTGTCAACTTAGTCGGTATCAAGTACGATATATTTCTAATAATAATAGTAATGAAGAAAATCAACAACATACCGGAAATGTATAGAAAAAAAAAACTGCAAAAAGAAGATCACGATGACAGGATGCGCTGCTACAAACTTTACAATTCAAAAAAAAAAAATTAAAATTAGCGAATGAAAATGTGTATGAACGATATGCACGCACGTTTGAATATGTTGCATGTATCCGTATAATACGTTTACAATTTAATGTTAGAATAAAATATAATAATATAATAGATTTCAATAAGAACGATTATAATCGCGCATACAGGCTAAAAGTGAGTGTATGCCACAATAAAACGGTAAACGAAAAAAAAGTCAAAATTAAGAGTTAAAGACTAAATTCTTCGACAAGCAGACGTTCGATGAAACTATTAGTAATAGGAAGGTATGCGTAGAAAGTGTAAATGTGCATGTGGAGTAAACATACATTTTGAAAAAAAAACATATCGGTGCTGGTAGTAGTATACCTGAAATCGAAGTGCCGAAATTAGAGGACAAATGTACACATTTTGACGCTTATGATGAAAAATTCTAACCGAAGTGGAGATGAAGTTAAAATGTTAACTAAAGAAATGGTTACAAACTAAGGAAAATGTAGATAAAATAGTATAAGTGAAAGCAATGACGAAGATTACAAGTTACAGATAAAGTAAGATGCAATCTGATTGGAAAGTTTAAATCTTAGGTGTAAATAGGAATCAGAGGAGTAGAACGGTTATTGATTTTAATTTTAAGAGCTTATTAAAAAGAAAAACTACTATAAACGGATGTATAAATTGTTTTTGCGTGTGCTCGTATGTGTGCGCCATTGTGTCGACGAGTGTAGATTGGATTTTTGGGAGAAAGTAAGGAAAAGGTAAATGAGCTGAAAGTAAATAAGATAATACAATACTTAAAGTAATCTATGTGATGAACGCAATTGAATTGAACAAAAATGAATGTATACATTTAATTAATTTAAATCGTAAGAAATGTTAATACCTGTTTGACGAGATAAGTAGTATTTCAAACAAATTTATTGCGTTGTTTGACTTTGTGTGTGAATATATATAGATGTGAATTGAACGTGTATTATTATAAAATTTTTCACAAACATACGTTTAAAAATTATAAAAATAATAATAATAAATAGTAGTAGTAGTACCGGTATATACTAACTGAAATGCTTAACGTGTTACCAGAAGAAACCATTATTGAAAGAATCGAGGGTGGATTAAAAAGAGAATGAAAGAGTAACTGATAAACAGGAGATATATAATACTGAAACAAGGAAATTTAGCGGTAAGTTGACGGGATTTTAATTTTTAAAAAAACATCTGTGACAGGAAGCTAAGGGAAGAAGTGTGAAACATATATATATATATATATATATATATAAATATAAGAATAAGCATACCTACGTGTGTAAGTTGACGTGCCTAAAGCTACAAAACGTGGTGCGAAGGACGGGTGTTGGTAGTGCGGGTATATTCGAATGGGAGATATATATATATATATATATATATATATATATATATATATATATATATAAAGTAAATAAATAAACATACATATATCTGTCCATTATTTCGTTGACACACTTAACGCACAGCACAGCATGGTCTGTTAGGCGTGTGTTAGTGTATATTTATATATATATCCGCCCATTATTTCCGTCGGATCGTTTTGCTGGTTAACCCCATATATAACGCACCAATAGAAGTTTCACTTCAAAAAATAATAATAAATTTAAAAAATAGAACGGTGCTACTACAAGATGAAGAGAAAAACAATAAGGTATAAGTGTGAGTGTACATGACAGTGCGAACGAGAATTGTCTCGAGAGTGCAGCGAGGAAACACGTGAACGTGAAAATACATTGTAAAGAAATAAATGGTAAATTACGAATTCGGTAAGTTATAAGATAATTGTACATTCAATATAAATTAATATATTAATTAACGCTAAATAATACATAAAAAATATAAATACTTAAGGACACGCGATAGATTTGCGGGATAATTAATTTTTACCATCTTTTTTTGTATATCGAAGTATGCCCTAGTGTATGTTAATTTTTCTGTTATTTTGTGCGTATGCGAGTGTGAGTGCGTATTGCATATGCTTGTCTATTATATGCGCGTTAATATGTTTGCACATAATTGTAAATTGTTGATATTTACTTTCTTTCTTTAAAAAAGGAAGGTATCTTCGTCGAAAAGAGAAATACAAGGCGAATTTCCCCAGTATCAAGGAAAAAGAACTTAAAGTAAGAAATATTATATATATATATATATATATATATATATATATATATATATATATATATATATATATATATCAGAAAATACTTTAAAAGGAAGACGACAACTTATTAAAATTAAAACAAAAATAAGGTCAACTTCGAATAAGCATTGGTTAATCTGAAAAATTAAAAGGAGTAGATATTTAATAAAATTTAAATTACTCTGTTCATTATCAGAAATGCTCGAAAAGTAAATTTTGAATCGTGTAGATTTGATTATAAAAACGCAAAATACAATCTCAAATCATTAGTTTGGTTTTCGAATGGAACACTCGACAATAAAATAGTGTCATATAACGTTGGAAGAAGGAGACGTATGCTTAGCTGTTTTCCTAGATGTAACACGAGCGTTTCATCGGGTATTTGTTGTTTAAAATAAAACAACTTTTAACGCCAGACTTTTATAAATTCTTCATGTCATACTTAACCCGGAAGAACATTTGTTGTTAGAATAAATTGTATCTTTTCCGAAGAACACAAAGTTTTAGGTTCAGTACTACAAGGTAGTTTGCTTGGGTCAATATTAAATATCATCTTTAATGCGGATATACCTATGTCGAATCAAACAATATTAGCGACATTTGCTGTTGATATATACTAGCTGCTAATTAAATTCCCGAATACGCTAGTACAGCTGTTCAAAATCATACGGATCGTATCGTAAAGTGGGCGCATAAAAGGCGTATATAATATTTAATCCATTTAAATGCCAGTATACCACCTTTACTAACAGACGAATTGTCGTCCAATTTCCATGCCGATGAAATTCAGCAAACAAACTGTGTAAGATATCTCGGGATGTATATTGGCCGATTGGCGATTTCATGTGGTTCAAATAAGGAAAACTACGATTTCGCCAATCGGATTGCTATATCCTCTTGAAAGGTAAACTGCTTTAAACTTAGCTTTAAAAAGAAAAATTTATTTAACTCCGATAGCTCCGATATGAAAATTTGGAATCGGATTATATGGAACTGCATGTAAAGTCAACATAGTGAGAATACTGCGACATCAATCGAAAATACTTCGTATGGTCACATCCGCACCAAAACTTAATGACCTATATATACCATATGTCGATGAAGTGTCTATAAACCAGTGTAAAAGGTGTTCTGATAAGTTTTAGTTTAATATTAACCCGCATATCTGCAGAATGCATTTATTTATATTTACTCCCCCTGACAATCCTACAAGACGATTAACAAAGAGGAGATGGTGAAAATATGATCTTCCAATAACTTGAAGAGGAAATAGTTATAACGAGAGTAAACAATTTTAAACAACTCGGATAAAATTCGAATAATAAACTTACTTAATGCTATAGTAATCAAATAACCCAATAATTCAGTTCTACAACTTCGATGATACTGTCACTGAGAATCTAATTGTCTCACCGGAGACTTTAGATTAATTTCATTGTCTCACTGGAGACTTTAGATTAATGCCATTGTTATTGCTTTATTCATCTCACCGTTGTCTATGGTGCTTCGGTGTCGGTACAATGAAACAAAAAAAAAAAATTAAAGCGTTTATTTAAAAAGTTTAACAACTATTTTAAAAACGTTAAAGAAGAATGCCGGTTCAATCCACCGAAAATAAATCGAAAATAAAATAGTAACACTTTAATTGTTAAAAAAAACAAAAAAAAAAAACAGTTTATTCGGTATATTGTGGTTCTTTTGCAGAAACAATTCTTTAAATTCCGCTTTACCTTCTAATATTCTTAAAAGTTTAATAAATTATACCTCGGCTGTTATAGTCGTAGAAAAGACGGGTCCGTAGTTTCTCGCATTCCACCAAAAACACGGGCACGTACGTTAACGATAATTTGAAACGGCGAACATGTTCGTTAAATTTACCCGGTGTTAACCGTTTTATATAAAAGCTTCTCTTTTCTTTTAGTCCTGTCCTTAGAATTAGGCAATACGCCGTGAAGGAATTTACCGGTTTAATATCCGCCATCATTGCTCGTTATATTCATTAGCGTGTTATAAATATATTCGCCCGAACTTCGTTATTGTAAAATTTTATCCGCACGCTTGAACTTATTCGTGACAGGTGAACAGTTTCGATATACATTTTAATTCTCTTAAGTACTAAACGTAAACTGTCCGGCTATTACTACAGGCTTACGAATAGTTCGTTAAACTTTTTCTTCTCCTTATCATTAACGTGTCATATGCTGCAAGGCAAGACTTAGATTAGAAGTGAAAGGCCGGATGATTGGACGAATTGAAGAACACGGTGCATACTATCTACTCCTGAATTCGGCAATTCAAAGTCGTCGGCAGAGCTAATTTAGCACACGCAAGGAGTATCGATTAGGAGATGATGCGCTGCGATGATATCGTTGCCGCGGGAACAATATGGAGGAAGTTGACGCAGAAGCAGGTAACTACGAATGGTAGCCGTATGACCGAATCTAAGACGACGTAAAACTATTTCAGCTTTCCGCGATGATTCAGAAGGAGTAACTTTTTTTCGATCTTAATTTATTAGTAATCGTCATATGCGCCCAGAGCGTTTACGATTTAATCTATGGGATATTAACTTTAAAGCATTTATACGCTGAATGGCAAGATTTGGATAAGGAAGCGTGGTTGCTGCTTGTTTGGCCTCCCAGTCTGCTATTACCTGCAATGTGAACGTGGCCAGGAACCAAAAAACCATTATCGGTCGATGTATTAGTGTTCCATTGATTCGATGATCATCTTAGCTATGGATATTGATGAAAGGAATAATAATTAGGAGTCGGTTAATATCGCAGATGGAAGTCAATATCCGATTGGGTTTCCAATTATATACAAGATGATAATTTTTTTTCGACAAAGATTTTTAATTAACCATTTCAGTAGTACATTATAAAATCTGAACATTATACATTTAATTGTTCATTATTCAATACTGCTTCTTGGGTGAACCTTAGATAATTTTCAATATATTTATATATAAGTATTTTTAAAATTGAGACATTTCACGTAAGGGTTAGAATATAAAAGTGGTATACCTTCGTTCTTTTAATTTATTTCTAAAATTACATCTGAACCTGTTTGCAATGAGTTTCGTGTAAAATCATACAATAGTAGTAGTAGTAGTAGTAGTAGTAGTAGTAGCAACAAAACTTTAGTTTTTAGAAGACGCGAGAATTAAAATTTTAATTAGAATTCTATTTTTACTTTTACTCCCCTTCGACTGAACGTAACGACGTTCAGTATCTTAACTTCCGTTATACATTCGAACTTTTCCATCCGGCTGATCGTATTCATCTCCGCGAAACCTATGTACGATTCTTTTAGAAGACGAGCGAGAGTTATTAATAACGTCGGAAGCGTGTATTTCAAAATTTTATAAGATTTCCTAAATATTTTAAAACCGCTGGTCGTTCTAAATGTTAGCGAATTTTAGTCGAATACACTAATGTTCGGATTAACATTTCATACTTTCGAATCTCCTCCCTTTTTACGAAGTTTTAAATTAACGTACTTTGTTCAACGAAAAATATTATATATATATATATATATATATATATATATATATATATATATATATATATATATATATATATATATATATATATATAAAATAAAAACAACGTAAGATTATTAAAAGCGACGACTAAATTCCGGTTAAACTTTGGTAAAATTTCCGAGCTGGAATCGTTTATTATTTTAAATAAACCAAAACGTGAAACCCCTTTCATTGCTCCCAGCCTGTTAAATTTTAACCCGTCGCCGAAATTAATACGCCCATTTACTTACAGAATACCGGACTACTTGAAATATTATTTGAACAACTTTGTTTTTGAAATGAAACTTCAATTGGCGCGTTATATATGTGGAGTTAATCCGCCAAACGAGCAAACAAGCGAGCGGAAATAACGGTCGAATGTATGTCTCTACATATATAGTGTATATGTGTGTTTTGTATATATATATATATATATATAAACACACGTAAAATATGGAAAAACTCTGTAGTGAATTTAGTTAAAACGTGTACTTATATATATATATATATATATATATATATATATATATATATATATATATATATATATATATATATATATAAACACACGTAAAATATGAAAAAAACTCTGTAGTGAATTTAGTTAAAACATGTACTTCTTCACCGCGCTTTTTGTTCTGTCTCTCTCTCGAATAGTCCAACTTCGGACCACGGTATTTCAAGTGATTAATTTACTTTTGTTTTGATTTCTTCTGTATCCAGAATTTAAATCCTTCATTCGTTTCCATCATAGAATTTAAAAATTATTTAAAGAACAATAATTAAAAGGGTCGAGAACAAATAAGAGATTATCAAAGTGGCGCTCGTCAAGGATGGAGAGGGAGAAAAGTTTATTTTGACACAGTTTGAGTGTTGTGAGCAATATAAGGAAGGGTATGTTATTACATATCGTCCCAGTGTGGTGGCCAAAGAAGGAAATATAGAGGAATAAAATTTAAAGTGACAGTCAACGAAAGGAAGGAGAAAAAAGGAAACTTTATTATTAACGGATTCAGAGTGGTGGCCAATGAAAGGAAGGAGAGGAAGAAAATTTTATTATGAACCATTTCAGTGTGGTTGTTAAAAATGAAAATATAAATAAAATGACAACAGATGATGGAAGGGGAAGAGAAGAACGAAATTTTATTATTAATGATTTCAGTAGCATGGCCAACGAAAGAAAGTCGAGGAAGACAATTTTAATAAATGTGTGGCCAATGAAAGAAAGGACAGGAAGATAATTTTTCAGTGGCATGATGCTAATTTCAACGCGAGATTATTTACTTCGGCGTACGGAGTAATTCGAGAAAACCACTCGAAAAATTGAAAATATTGCGCGGAATAATTTTTAACGCGTTACGTAAATACTTTTTAGCGTCGTCTGCGTCAAGCAAATGTTGCTAACTTTTAGTCGCAACACGTATTATACTAAATTTCGCAGGAAAAATTACAAAATTTCGTACAGAGTGTTTTTATCGTACGATTCCACTTATTTTGTTCTAGACGAATCTAGAGATAAATTTTTTAAAATTTTCCTATCGCGTTAAAAGTACTTTCCTATTTATTAAATTGCTCGTCTTTATTTTGCCAACCGGTACGCAATTTCTATTCGTTCAACACGATATATATATATATATATATATTTACGTGTTTAAATACTCGGATACCAACGGCCCTCGACTGAAGTAGTACCTCTTGTACATAGTTAACGGTAATATTTCTCTTTTACCCGAATTTCTCGCCCGGCATCGGCAGGTGCAGAACGAAAAGATCGTTATGTATACCGATCACGATTATGTGATATACACGACTTACGTTTATAAATCCGTAATGTCGAAGATTCAAAACGTGCGCTATAGTTGTACGATGCGAATTTCGCGGCTATTTCGCGCGGATTAGTTTAGTATAAGAACGAACAATCCCGGACTCGAAACTAAATAAAATCGAAATAAATTTAAAAAAATAAAATAACCGAAAAAACCTAAATTCTTTTTTTCTCGGAAGAATTTTCTCGCTAATGAAGCGGCCAACCGTATTGTATAGAATCGAGACAGCTATATGTTTCCAAGTATATATATATATATATATATATATATATATATATATATATATATATATATACACCGAAATAAGTGAAGAGGAATTGCGTGGCGTTGGAAAAATAAAGACGCAATTTAGAAACGAGGAAAATACTTGTAACGTAATAGACAGGAAAATCTTGAAAGTGTTAAAAGAACACACAAACAAAAATGTAATACGCGTTTATGTTGAGTAAAAGAGTTGCTGTGATTTCTGATGGCTGAATGTCTCGCTAGTCCTTACATTTTTCAACTTTGTTACCCCAGTTTTCTAAAATGCTTTTCAACGACAACTTACCATATGTAAGCGGTTCGTTTTCCTTTAACGAAATTTTCCAGGCGATGAAATTAAGCGACGGAAATTCTTAAAAAAAAATTAAAAACGAATATCGATCGGCTAAAATTTTATTTTGTCTTGCAAAAATTATAAATTTTCCCTTCTTAACGCTTTTCTCAAATCGACATTAGTCGAAATATTTTCACTCGTACCGGATTACAGCTCGAAATTTGAAAAAAAAAAAGTAAAAAAGGAACTGCTCACCGAAATGAACGTCTGCTCCGAACAAAGGATAATTCAAATTTTTTTTTTTTTTTAATTCGGCATTCTTTCTTAGGGAGAAACGAATTAATTTTTTCGTTATACGTACTACTATTTGCCACGGTTAACAGTTGAAATCTTCCAACACTTGTAAGCACCCATCCTCTTCACAGACGATCTAAAAATCGATGATCATCACGTTAAATGGGCTTAGAAGTTAAGTACCTACGAACGATTCCCGTCTATCTTTCAACAGTCAAATCGATCACGTCGTGGATAATAAAACTATTCGCCGCTAATTTCACCTATATTCAATCGGAGACGCCACCTTACGGTCTGGCACATAAAAAGATATTATCAACTATTATTCGCCCTAGATTACTGGAGTTCAGTTGCCAGGAATACTTATTAGAAAATGGAATTATAAAACACCAGGGTTGAAAAATCTCCCTAAATGCCAACGGGCATATACCAAAACTATCGGACACGCATTCGACATTTAACATAACTTACTTATTTACACTCGTTGGAAAACTTTCAAAACAATTCTACACGCTAATTGCCTAATTGCAGAATGCGCGACAATAAAGCGAGTACGATATTGACAGCTTACAAAATGTGTCTGAAGTATCGGTTTTTAAATTACTGCATATTCTAACGTTTTACATTCAGTTTAGTATTAATTAATTTAGCGCATTGTAAATAGTTAAACAATAATTCAACAATATTTTATTTACCTTTGTTTTTTCGAAATTTAAAACCAAAAATTAGAGCAAAATTTACAATATGCGGATGACTGCGTCATTTTAGGCAGAAGCGCTCCAGAATTGCAATATGCGGTAAAATTATTACACGAAACGTACAAAGATTCTATCTATTAACTGTAACAAGACAGATGTTATAGAAATACCTGCAACTAACGAAGAATATATTATCGACGACGGAAATATATTAAACAAAGTGAAAGAATTTAATATTATCAGCAACGACGGCAGTCTAGATGAAGAAATTTTGCATAAAATTATAAATGCAATGATATCACAGGCTTTCTAGACGAGTTTTTAATGATAAAACCTTAACAACGGCTACTAAAATGACCGTGTATTAAACGGTACATGTTATATGGTGGAGAAACTAATTAATCAACTTAAAAAATTAGAAGTCTGCCATTTAAGATTACTAAGGCGAATTCTTCGGATTGCCTGGAAAGATCACCGAATGAAAAGGTACTACAAATGGCCAACTGTTCTTCAATTGAACAGCAACTATCAAAGTCTCACCTAAGGTGGATTGGCCACGTAATACAGTATTTCGTAGCGCATACACTTTACGAAGTAATAAGTAATGGTAAAAGGCAATGTGGCCGTCGAAAATTTCGATATAAAGATACGACTACAAGGACAGTTAAGAAATCAGGAATGAATCCGCGAAAGATATTACACGGGAAGCGATGGCCAAAAATAAGATCGAATGGAGATTGTTCACAGACAACATCGGTGAACCAGTGGCTTGTATAATCAAAGAAAAAGAATAAACAACATATTAACGCCGTTATCGGCAGAACAGAAATTCGATGCTCTGCGATTTCACGACGTATTTTAAAATTTGTCCGATCTCGCATACGCAAAGCAAGCATTAAATAATAACACGAAGAACCTGTGATAAATGACATTCGTACTCGCAATCGAGTGAGCTAGAATAATAATAATATTTATTTAATTTTTTGTATTTCTCATATATATAAATACACTTTCCTAATTGAATAGTTAACATGTTCGTAATTGTTTTTTTTATTAGTATTTTTAAGAATGTCTTTGTGTATACTTACTTTGTTTGCAGTTGCACTCCTTGAGTTATTTCATTCAGTCTTGTCTTCATCTTTATTTTATAATAAATTTAATTTCGATAATATAACTTTTTCCATCTCTACGATGTTTAGACGTAACCTTTTTATTTATTTTTCTTTTTGGCTTGATCATTATCTTAGCAATATTACATTTTTTTTAATCACTATTTTAAATTGTATGTGTATATATATATATTGTTGATATAACATTCATTTGTATATTTACATATATATATATATATATATATTACACTGAACTCATTATACACACATTCTTGATGGTCTAATATGTTTCTCATCCTTTATTCCATCCTATTTTTACGTTACACATTGCAGGTAACTATCACACACACTCCTATTTATATTTTATATTATACCGGATGATGTTTTCTTTTGTTTCAGCTACTCAACACTTATACACAGTTATCCATTGAGAACACCAGTTCCCTGCACCCTTATAAACACAAATTATTTAATACATTTGCCCCACAGTGTAAGTGCTGATTGGGGAATAAAAAAAATAGTAATAAAATAATGGTAATAGCGGAAGTTTCAGATGAAAACTTTGTATTTTCAAATGTAAACATATGTGTGATAACAAACAATATGCCGTTAATTGCACTTTTTTTTTTTTAGGTATAATTCCATTTTTAAAAGAAACAGAATAAAATTATGTTAACCGCGCAGTATTTCGAAAGTGAGGATTATTAATGGACTAAAAATTAAAAATTAGTACGCTATCACATTTATAAAAAAATCACATTGTACAACGTCAGTCACATATGATTCACACGGGGGCTGAAAGTGTTAAAGTGCAAATGCAACTAAAACGGTTAAAAGTATAAAAGTCGCTTATGAAGTACTTCGTGCTAGTTTATTTTTGTCAGTATAGTCATGCATAAAACGACAACCGACGGAACAATTGCTAATGTCTCGGCTGTATTAAGTAGGAATATTGAAAGGTACACCTTGACATGGAAGACTTCTGTATTTCCCACACGCACTTGATTTCATGTGCTGATGTTTTATGCGTGTCCCTTAAAATCACTAAATATGCTAATCTAAATTATATTGAAATAATATGTAGAAAACTTTGAGGAGAACATTGCTGAATTAGGCCTGTATTTCTCTGTTAAAAAATGCAAATCTATTCTATTTTGGAACCAAAAACATCTTGAAAATATCAAACTACTTAAAATTATTTTTGGCTAAAAAATACAAACAACTGCTAAACTTGGATTAACTATTGATTATAAATTTACCTTGTCCGCCTTGACGAGGTAAAAAATGCGTAAAATTATACGATTGACTGATTAGAATTATTCCCAATAATTATGCTTTTCGGGTTAAACAACGGATGATACTATGTAAGGACCTTATACAAGCAATTTATGGTTACGGATGTTCCATGTGCATAAATAATAAAATCTTAAAAAGAGATAATAAACAGTAAAGAAAGTTTATACTACACACATCTTCACCTTCATTATGCAAGACTGCTTCATCATCTGCTGTCTGTATGCTAGGATCCCTTGACCTATTTCCGATTGACAGGGGGACATTATTTCTGAATTCAGGATCACTCTTAAATTAAACAAAGTTAAATCAATAACTTACCTAGATAAATTTAGCATTTCCAATACCGGCTCTTAACCCTGCGTCAGTCGCAATACTTATACTAACTAGTTTAGTCGCAATGTATCTTGCATATACACAAAACTTTTTATTTTAATAGACATGTAATTTATTTTTAACTTTGTTTGAACTTAAATAAAATTATGTGTTGTATCCAGTTGTAAAAAATGACAACAATAATAATCACAAAACGTTAATATATATTAGAAAATATTAAAAATATTTTAATGTCCCAAAAGCACTAAAAATTGACATATATCACCGCAAATAAATGTATCTTATCCTAATACTAATTTAAGGGTAAATAAGATTATATAAAATGTTATATTAATACATATATATAGTTTAGGAATTACTAATATTTATGATAAAATGTTGTCTTTATAGTTCTCGAAAAGTCCTTTTATATGTTCTAAACACAGGAATTTACTGCAAAAATCACACTTATATTGTGTCAACTTATTTTTTTTCGAGGTTTGACATTCTGCGCACCGTTTTCTTTTCTTAATGTCTGTACTATCTATTGTTTTTTCTTGATCGTTACTTCCATTTTTGGAACCAAAATTATTTTGATATGCTAATAATTTGTCTTGAAGATATATCGGTATTCCACGAAGTGAACCTCCGTACTATCTGATCATGTGTTAATTCATTAGCTAACAAAAGCAAAAATTTTCTTCTTGGCAAAGCAACATTGCCATTGCTAATATAAAGAATACTGGAATTTATCCCAGCGATATTTAAGATGGTAAAAAACACGGCCATTGGCCAGCGTTTGGAATTGCGAGCAACATTGTACGTTTCACACATCTGATCTACCACATCAACACCGGCTTTTGTTCTGTTATAAAATGTAATAACAGCAGGTTTTTTTTCTTCTCCGCTATCTGGATCAATTTCATCATCGTCATGTAAACTAGACAATAAAATAACATTTTTCCCACGTTTCGGAATATATGACACAACCATTCCTTCAGGGTGAAAGCCAAACACAGTTGAGTAAACCGGCCTGTTCTGGATAATTTTGAATGCTTTTGATATTTGAATTTTATTTTTTTTTAAGAGTGCTAACGAGAGACAATTTATTTTTCTTCAGATCTTTTAATAATCGCAAAATCAGTTATCCAAAGTTGTGTTTCTGCCTGTATTGTAAATTGGCATTACAAGCCTTTTTACCACATCTACTGCTTTATTAGAAACAGAATTATCTTGCTTTCCGGCATAAATCTCCATATTATACGTATAAAAAAAGTTGGGAATCAACCATACTAAATATTTTAATGCCATATTTCAGTGGTTTTGAGGGAATATATTGTCGAAAACAACACTTCCCACGAAAACCTATCAGCATTTCATCGACTGTCACATTAGCCCCAATGAATAATTTTGTTGGCAATTTGAAATAAATTCTTTGAAAATTTCACGAATAGCAGTAAGACGATCATTGATTTGTCTTTCTGCTCTGGATTCTCTATCATCAAACCGCAAACATCGTATGAGGAACCTAAATCTCCTTTCACTCATTGTTAACCGGAAACACTCAATTCCATCGCCACGATTACTCCAAATTTCATCTAAATTTAGTCTATTTGCTCTATACACACCAAGCAAATACAAAAGCCCTATGAATGCTTTTATTTCTGTAGCATTTGTTGAAGTGACATTTCTTTGCTAAATTCAATTTTGATAGTAGAAATGTACTGGTTGGTGTAAGTGACTATATTATTTATCATTGAATCATCAAATAAACAAAGTTTTCAGGAAGCCTTTAACTGGTCCAATTACTCCTGGAATTTTTATTAGAATATTATGAGGCTCAAATTTTCGTCGTGAAAAAAGGTTTTTCTATTCCAGTTCCAAGTCTCAATTATTTGACCTTTCTGCATTCTGTATGCTGTAAAATCTGAATCACTGCTTTGGCAGTTATCATCTTCATCGGTAGATTCATCATCTTACTCGGTTTCAGAGCTAACAGGGCGCGCCCCTAAATCATCACTCTCGTCAGAATCAATATTTTTGTCATAATTATCGCTCTCTGAATCAGATGCAACTAAATAATTACGTATTAACTGAATGTCCTTATTCAAATTGAATACATTTTTTGACGTGGACTTCATCCTGAAAATGTGTTCATAACATCATTAGTCGCAACTTAGATAACACGTGAATATGATACCCTCAAATGCAAGTATACGCATGTTTTTAATACAGTACAATTTATTTGTATTTTACAACATATTTATATTAAATAAAATTATAAAAAAAAAGTAAAAATAAGAAAACTTACGTGGTTAGTCGCAATGTATCTCACAGATAATAACCGATTTTATTATTTTTTCATCTGTATCCGTCAGATAATTTCGACTAACGGGGAGGGTTAAACAAGGTATCGGAAATGCTTGTGCCCATCAAAATAATTAAAAAAAAATATTAGAATCAAAATGCACAATAATCGGCAATCACACTGGATTTAGGCACTGGAAGAAGTACCCACTCATTTTTTCTCTGATATCTTGAATAAGATCGGTTATAAAAGTATACATATAACTTTTTTTAATTCACAGATTTCAACTTTGGCGAATATCTGCAAAGATTCAATTTAACTCAAACTGTCAGTACTGCAAGATAAATACTCCTGATACCATTCATCATTCTATATATATCAGTGCTGTCACTTTAACGAATATAAAGATAACTTTAAAATAGATATAAATTCCTCGCTTGTTATAATTTAAAAAAATTATTCACATCGGCTTCAGTAATTTTACTTAATAATGCAGAAAAAGTTCGTTTCGAAATAGGCGATCAATCCTGTCCAGTTAATATTTACATAATACAAACGTTATTCCAATATCGTTATGTATATGTGTAAATATTATGCATATATGTGCACGAATGCGTATATACATTTTTTCTTTTATCAGTAATAGTAATGCATTTTTATCGATACGTGCAGTAGCGATCATAATTTTAATAATAACAATATAATAATAATACATCGACGAGCCTTGTTTAATGAAGAGATCTTTTTTCTCCTTTTAATATAAACTAAATTATAATATTTTTAAGTTTTAAGTTTTTACATATGATATATATTGCCACGGTAATGTTTGCGACTATGTTTTGTCACCCTGATTTTTAAATATAAGTACACTTCCAAAGACCCGAGAATAAAGAAAAAAGAAAATGTATTTTATCAAATTACAACGTGTACACACAAATATTTACATAGTAGAGTTCCGGCATGAGCCTCACCTCGACCGCAGTAATAAAATTAAAATAACAACACTATAATTTAAACGTAAGTATGATAAGCGGGGGAAAATGTATAAAACCCGCAAACAAATAAAAAAAAAATTACATATATATATACATAAATATACATACAAATATATACGTACATGCATACACATATGCACATATAACTTAAAACGATACAAAGGTAAAAATTGTAACAACACACATAAAAGTTAAAACAAAACAAAAATAAATAAAAAATTAAAAATAAAAAAAAAAATAAATAAATAAAAATTATATATACATACATACACATATATATACAGCGGAGAAAAGAAAAAATACAAAACAAAATAAACTCTTTTCGAAGCGCATGAAAGATAAATCGTACAGAGGTATAAATAAGTGTTAAAATAACTTAACTATATAATTACGAATAATAACGATTGAACATATTACAAATATATTAATTTACAACAAATTATGTTTAATACGACGATGTTTGTACCTGGTATATATGAACATAAGCTGCCTGGAATCATAGTTGCCAATAGTCGTTATTAGTTCATTGCTATGTACACTGCAGTTTTGAAAAAATTTGGTGGCTAATTTAAATATATGTTCTTTAATATATGGAATATTTAACATGTGGTGCATATCTGATATTCTCGTATAACGAGATGCATTTAAAATGCATCTTAAACATTGATTTTGTACAAGTTGCAGTTTCTTAAAATTAGAATTAGATACAGAGCACCAAACCGGACAAGAATAAGTCATTGTTGGACGGATAATAGTTTTATATAAAATTAACTTATTATCAATATTCAGGTGAGATTTACCTTTAAAAATCGGATAAATTGAACATATAGTTTTATTCGCTTTTGTAATAGCAGCATTAATGTGTTTAGTAAATGTCAATTTTTTATCGAAAATTACGCCTAAGTAACGAACATGATCAGACCACTCGATAAGATCGCCATTAATATTAATTTTTTCGGGTAACGAAGGTCGTCTTCGAGTAAAAAGTATCGATTCTGTTTTTAACGGATTGATGACAATTTTCCATTTAGTAAAATATTTCAAAACTCGTGAAGATCCTTGTTGTAATCTATTACTAATTGCGCGTTGTATAAAGGAACTACAGAATAAAGCTGTATCATCAGCATAAAGGGCAACTTCGATGTTGTTTAATTTGGGAAAATCGTAAAAATAAAGCGAAAATAGAAACGGTCCTAAGACGCTACCCTGAGGTACACTATATGTACATTAACTAATATATATTCGTTTTCTAAGCATATTGACATTGAAGACAAACAGAGCAATCTGTTCAATTTATCCAATTTTCAAACGTAAATCTCACTTAAATATTAATAATAAATTAATAATCTACAAGTCAATCATTAGGCCTATTTTAACATATTCTTGTCCAGTTTGGTCTTCAGTCTCAAATGCTAGTTTTAATAGACTGCAATTAGTCCAAAATCGATGTCTTAGATGTATCCTCAATGTCCCCGTATACACTAAAATTTCATATATGCATAGTGCTCTGCAGGTACCGTATGTAATAGATCCTCAAACTATCGCAAAAATTTTTTCTCAGTTGTAGTGCGCACCGTATTACTTCCGGCAATAGGAAATTACGATTCCAGGGAACTAAGTATTATACTAAGTATGAGCATCGACGCATTAAACATAATATATTATTCTCATAACGTTATAATTTGCTTTTGTTTCCATAACTCATGAATGATATTACATATTCGTTATATAATTAAACTTATTATTTTTTAAATCACCTATTGAATTTGTGATGGTTTTTTGTCTGACCATCGATACTATTTTCATCTTGTATATTTATTATTTACCAGTTTATATTATTAGTTACTTTCATAAATGGAGAGAGCCTCCGGTACATTTATTAAATAATAACTTTTTAATATAATGCCAAATATGCGCATTTTACATTTTTTTATATTATTTTCCTATTATTAATCATCCGTAACGTACGCTTTATTTATTTATTAATATTTTTTTGAAGTTTCCATTGCATCTTTATATATACAATATTCCTGAAGTATACAATTGTTAGTTTAAAAAAATCATTATAAACATAATAATAATTTCGAATTATTTTCAAATCATGTTCGTTGTCTATCTTTATAAAAATATTAATATACTACTTAGATTTAATACGTTCGCAGCATTTACAAGTGCTAAATAATGTTAACTGACGATTCGCTGTAATGAAATTTGTAACATTGTAATCGCTAGGTTACAAATAAGAAAGATTTCTTTTAGAAAAATACCGCCCAAATAAATTAACTTCTTAACGTGTTTTACCATTACGATTTTTCAAATTAAATTTTATTATTCAAAGCGTCATCTTTATTTATTATATTTCGCGCAAGTTTTATGGAAGTAATTTCATTAGTTATAAGTTTGTCTCAGAATGGAAATACTTGTTAATTTTTTCGATTTGTTTTCCTTTCCTTCGAAATTTTCTTTTATTATTTTATTCGTACTTTTGAGAAATTTAATAATTAACAAAATTTATAATCGACGTGCTTTATAACGTTCTGAATATTTACATCTTCGGATAATATTAAATTATCAAACGTCACTTATTTATTATAAAAAAAAAATTATTAAATAATGTAAGTGTATCTGATAAACTCGAATCGGTTTCCTCGGTAGCTTATATTATTTATAAACCAAACAAAATATTTAATCACTAAAAGTTTTCTATTGCGAAGCTTTTCGACAGTTACGTCATTTTCAAGCACGCACAATAAATATTACATATGAATTACCAGAAATGTTTATATAACGACACCTTAAAATTTGATATACATATTTAAAGGAACATCGATTACGACATAATTACGGTTATAGTTTACCGTTGAAACTCGTGCAAATGATTGAGTCAGAACTAAGACGATATTTCAAATCTTATAGAGACATGGACGAAATACTGAAACAGATGTTTCAAAAACGAACTTCCGGAATCGAACGTCGAGTAGAACTTTGGAAAGAACGTATAAACGTAAGAAAATCATTTAATCATCGAGTTTTATGTCAAAAAGTCAATTTCGTCACTACATTGGTGAAAGTACTATGTACGTTACGTGAATGCTAAAAAAATAATCAATCTGTTACGGGACATTCTACGCAAAGATATTATTTTTTCTAGTATTTGCTATTTTTTCCTTACAAAGGAAAGCGCTTTGTGAAATAAAAACAAAAAAGTTTTTAATTCTCATGGTATACCTATTATAACTAATACTTACCAGATACCATGGTGTGACGAGCCCGGAACTTTTGAATCCTGTCAAAAAAACTTTTATTTGAAAAAAGTACGTTGATAAAAATAAGAAGGGACTGGGTGTGGTCAATTATATCACTGGATACTTACTATAACATTTAATCTTTTCAGGGCACATATAAAACATGAAAACATTATCAATATACTCCGGGAATTTTAAGGAGAATTTGGTAGCAAAAGTGGAGATGAACTCTATCAGAATGATCGGGGTGATGTTGACTTTGAAGTGGAAAATATCGAAGAAGACAATCGTAGCAGTGACTCGGAGGTGTCTTTACTCGAAAATGGACTAACATTTTTGGGTACTCTAAAAAAATAAAACAGAAGCTCCTCCGCAATTTGTGATTGAAAATAGTAAATTAGTCTCTGGGCCCTTCATGTCTGGCTTTCAGTGTGATAAATCTTTGATATCAATGAATACTAAAAGAAAGAAGGTTATTCTTGTTTTATCAACGATGCACGATACTAAAGAAGTTGATTAGGATAGTGGCAAACCGTTACAAATTATAGATTATAATAAAACTAGGGGCTTGTAGACGTTGTAGACTTATTATGTTCAAGATGTTCCACTTCCAGAAGAACGCAAAGATGGCCAATGGCTATATTCTATCGTTTACTCGACTGGAATAAATTCATTCAAAATAATGTTAGGAAATTTTCCTAACAATATTTTGGTGAGAAGAAACTATATGTTCACATTGGCGATGGATTTGATGCAAAAAAATGTTGCCACAATTACGTCATTTCCAAAGGAACTCTATGCTTTTTTAGGCAAGTATATAGAAACTGACGCAGATACTAAATCAAATACACCTAGTAAGAGACCAATTTGTTATGTTCGTGGGTGTCCAAAAAGAATAACAGGACTCGTTTTATGTGTAAAATTTGTCTTAACTATATATGCAAAAGTCGTTCCAACCAGAAAGTCACATGGCCTCAATTGCCAGAAGCATTCAGATCATGATGAAAGTGATACTTCAATACACTCCTGAAGTGCTTTTTTTTTCGTAGAAAGTTATTACAGATTGTACGTTTTTTGTTTCATTACCGATGTCTACTTTTTTTTTTAATTATTTAAATTTTTTTTATTCTATTTTACTTTTAAAACTTAAAAATATCACATGTAATAGATAAGAAAGAATTATTAATTAGTTAGGTAATTTATTCTTAAAATGTTTCATATAAATGTGTTTTATTAAAGTTTTTACACTTATTTATGTGTTTGACACATTTTTAAAGCTAATTACCTTTTTAATTAGTTTCGGGTCCAATGTTAGACCTACTACCTGAAGCGAATCTGTCTTTTCTAATTGTATCCATATTTAAGTTTGGTATAATTGTTTTTCGTTTTTTACTGAATGTTATGTGTTTAGTTTTTGATGTGGAGAAAGTAAATCCTTCAGATTTGGCCGAATTATTTAAGTCGTTTATTGTATTTTCTAATAAAAGTTCCAAAAATTGTGTAGTATATTGATAGATCGTCAGCATAGATGCAGTAGCTTACTGGAGATGGTATAAGTTGTTTAATATATTAGTCGTGGCTATAATAAAAAACGTAGGACTAATTACGGATCCCTGAGGGGTACCATTTTCTTGAATTTTTGTATCTGATAAAATAGAATTTATCTTTACTTGAAATCACCGGCGATGTAAAAAATTTCGAATAAATATCGGTAAATTTCCTCTAAAGCCCACTGATATAAAGCAAGAAGAATTGTTTGTTTCCAGAGTTAAATGCTTAGGTCGATTGCTGAGTCACTGCCGTTATGGTTTGAAGTGGGTCGGACTACCTGTATTGAATAAACATATATTTGTTCGGTTTATGACGTCTTCGATTAATTTTGGAGTTTGTATATTTTGATCCTCAAATACTATTATGCGCATTAAAATCGCCATTCACTATAAAAGCTTTTGATAGTCGAAGGAAAAATTTGAGTAAATCTTGTAAGGTGATTTCGTCGTTTTTGTGCATGTATATGGAACACAGAATTTCGTGAGGCCAGAAACGTAGATAGAAGCTTAACATTTTCAACATTGGTATTTAGTTTCACTTGTTCGGAAAAGAATTAATTTGATATTGCTAAAAGAACACTTAAGCAAGCTGCAGACCCACCGATGTAATCTGTTCTGTATATTTTATATTGTTTTCAGTTTACTGAGTCCGTGAGTTTTAATTTAGTTTCCTGTAGGGACAAATTGATATTGGATTATTTTGTGTAATTAACATTTCTAGTTCCGGGAGTTTATTTTTAAGGCTATTCCAGAATATTATATTATTCATCATTAATTTTATTTACGGAGATTCTTGTGTATTTCTTGTTTATTGGTATTTAAATTATTTAGTTCATTAATACGTTAATTTAAAGGAGACTGATTTGTAATTGCATTCGTTTTTTGATCGATTTTTTTTTATTAAGTTACCTACCCCAGTTTTGAAAGAACGATGATTTAGAAGAGGCTTAATTTCCGTTAGCATTGTCCCTACACCGCAAGATCAGGAGTAGATTGTTCTATAATTTCCATTTGTTGGTGTAAACCTTTTAACATATCTAACATAACGTGTAGGTTACTAAAAGAATATCCGTGTTTATTTTCATGAAAATATTCTTTGCATGACTGAAGAAGCTGTTTCGTGTTTTGGGGCTTGTCAGTTATGTCGTTTAATTTAATTAATGTGTCTTTATATTTTTCTTCTAAATTTTTATAACGGGCTTTACTATGTAAATCTGTTACCAAATAAGTGGAGCTTATTTAGGTTGATTTCATATTGTTCAAGAAAATTTTTGATATTATCAGCGTGATCATACATATTGTTAAGGTATTTTAATGTTTTTGTGTGAATGATTGATTAGTTGAATTAATAGTATTCCGGATTTCTGGTAAGTTGTCAATTATTTGTTGACAGTAATCTGCTTTACTTTCTTTGGAATTGGTAATTATTTGCGTTTCATTTTTTTCGGTGTCTAGATGTGCATAGTTAGATATACTTAATGGTTCAATTTTATTTTCAAATTTGTGAGTTTCGCTTTTGGTTTTCTTATATAGTTTGTTCAGTATTATTTTTACTAATACTTCGCTTATATTAGTAAACTTATTGATCTTATATTATTAGTAAGATGTATGGTCCCTTCCACGTATATGGTATAATAACAGAGTTCCATTGGATTGGAAAATATTTCTGTTCTATTATTGAATTGATAATATTTGTCAAAAAGACAATACCTTTTCTTTTCAACAAAACGGTTAGAATATTATCAAGACACCCGCTGATAGAGTATTTTTTAATTATATAATGTGTTTACTAACTTGAGCAGAGCTTATCACGGTTGAGACGGCATCGAAATACTATTATCAATAAAAAATTTTATTCGTAAATAAACTGCAATATTTCCTAAGCATCTCGCAATAATATTCAGCCAGCATTTCAGCTCTCTCACTGTCGGAGTAGTCGTACTGTTGTACTCCGACCTAAGCGGTGAAATGCTACGATGAGTGTTGTTTACAGATTTTCTAAGTTTCAAGAGATTATTGCGACAATTCTACTCCGTTTATCATTTTCGTATTAGTCATGTAGATTTTACTACTCGTCTAAGGCTATTGTTAAACGATTTATGGATCCGAGAGTTTGTGACATTCCTGTTTTCCCTGGAATAGCTTCGGACAACGATTAGTTTGCCTAATCCTATAATGCTAAATGAAATGTAGTGCTTACATCAGCTATTATAGTAACTGAACTTTTTGATCGCCTTGTCAATGTCTGATATACTGCCAATAGAATATTTACAATTTAAATTATTGTTCACCAAAAGTTCATATTTCCAGTTAACAAAATTAAGGTATTCATTAGTAATAATGGCAACTTTCCTTGTTAAGTAGAAATAAGATTGCGATCTGAAAAAAGCTTACTTAAAGAAGTATGTCTCGAATAGAATGATAATTTTTAACGATGATAAATTTGATAATGCTAGGTTTGCCGGCGCTAAAATTCAGATAATATGTTGGTATATATATGATACAAGAATGTTAAGATTGCATCTAATTGTAGCCTCTTATAATTGAATGCCGGATCTATTGTTATTAATCCAGATTAAAACTTTTTGCATTACAATCCACAAACATTTATATATATATCCATTCGTCATTTCGGCCAAGCCCCAAACGCAACAAAACGTTGGTAGTGAAGATACATTCGAATCGAAAAACGTGCTAAATTTTAAACGATTTGACAGCTATATCGCTGTTTACTACTTTTTAAAACTTTAAATTATCGGAATTTCTGTCTTATTTGTGATGACAACGTGAAACAAAAAGCTTGGAACGAATCCGATAACATAGGCTATTATTGATTTAATAGTTTTTGAGTTAAATTGGAACAGACAGACAGACAAAAATTAAAAAAAAAAAACATTTTCTGTTTATGGGTGATAAAAATAGCCCAATGAAGTGATTATAATGAAAATATTCGCAAATCACAGTACTACGGTTTTATATATTAGTACAGATATGCGAGAGAATCTAAGGAATCACGATTAACACAAGCAAATATAAAACTACTTTAAATTAGATTTTTTTATATTATAATATATTCTTTAAACTTACTAAGTGCTGCCGGTAACGGTTAAACGGATATCCGATTAATTCCTGAAATTATGGATATCTGAAAACAGAACGAGACGAAAAAGATGAAATACTCGAGTGTCGTCAAAATTAAACGTAATTAATAGGTAAATAGAAGTCTAAATATAAATATTTTAAAAAAGTTATAAATAACCGAAGCAAACATAGTCTAAAAAATAGTTCAGTCGGGAGATAAAGTACGTTGTAGTACATATACCCAAAAAATAATAGGCACAGTGCATTATATATATATCTATAATATAAAAATAAATCGCTAAACGTTGTAACCGCATAACTCAACAACGCCTGGACCAATTTGGCCAATGTTTTTTTTTAAATGTTCGTTGAAGTTCAAGGATGGTTTTTACGGCGAGAAAAAGTTAAAAAAAAAATTCAGGGAGGTTAGGGGGTTGAAGGGGGGTAAATTATTTAAATTTCGATTTTGGAAAAATTTCGATAGAATCGATTTGGTAGATATTAAAATGACCGATACGAAACAGAAAACCGTTTTTCGTTACGATCGATAGGTGTTGAGCTACGAATTTTTAAAAATCGATGACCTGCCACCTTTGGCAAAGCATAGCGAGCGACGTAAACATTTTTAAACGATTCCAACTTTACAAATAGTCGTTACTATATAAGATCTATCGGATAAAATGAAAAAACCGCGAAAAAAAATTTCAAACCCGATCCGAAAATTTCAAGGGTGGTCTTGCGATTTTTTCGAAATTTTGATTTTTTCGCAATAATTTGCGAACGATTCTAAATTTTGGAAATAGTGTTTTAATGAAAGTTATTCGTCATTAAAAGACGCGTCTAACGATGGTATGGCAGTATATTTATATCGAATAATCGCCGAGAAAATCGGGCATAAAGGGTTTTGGGGTTTTGGGCCCTTTTTGAAACCTCTATGGTAGCTAAAGGGTTTGGGTAGGTCTTAAAAGAAAGTAGACGTGGAGATCTATAATCTATGTTATTGGATAAATGTCTTAAAAATTAACCGGTATCGAGAAATCGCGAGTTGGAAATTTCATTTTCGATTTTTAAAAAGCAATGTAAATTGATTGTTTGGGATGAAAGCACGATGGCACATAAAAAATCTTTGGAGGCTTTAGACAGAACCTTAAAAGATCTACGGAACAATCATAACCGACTTGGTGGTGCCATGATTTTATTAGCAGGTGATTTTCGTCAAACATTGCCAGTGATTCCACGATCAACGCCAGCTGATGAACTCAATGCATGTCTAAAGTCCTCCAATTTGTGGAAACATGTCAAAGTACTTCATTTAAGCAAGAATATGCGTGTCGAATTGCAAAATGACCAATATGGAAACATATTCTCTAAACAACTCATTGACATTGGTAATGGCAAATTTCCTAGAGACATGTTGACTGGCTGCATTAACTTTCCTGAAAGTTTTTGTAAATTAACTCGATCAAAAGATGAACTTATTCAGAAGGTATTTCCAGATGTTGCTGAAAATTACAGAAACCATGATTGGTTGGGCGAACGAGCTATATTGGCTGCAAAAAACATAGATGTAAATGAATTAAATTTCAAAGTTCAAGAACAAATTACAGGCGAATCGGGGATATATAAATCAGTTGATTCAGCTACTAACCAAGATGATGTAATCAACTATCCACCGGAATTTTTAAACTCGCTGGATTTTCCAGGATTGCCACCTCACAGTCTTCAATTAAAGGTTGGATCGGTAGTTATAATGTTGCGAAATATCAACCAACCGCGTCTTTGCAACGGCACACGTTTAGCGATAAAAAAATTACTAAACAACGTGATGGAAGCAACTATACTAAAGGGAAAGTATAAAGGAGAAGATGTTCTCATACCGCGCATCCCAATGATTCCGACTGATGTGCCATTTGAGTTTAAACGACTACAGTTTCCAGTGCGGCTTGCTTTTGCTATGACCATAAACAAGTCCCAGGGGCAATCATTAAGTGTTTGTGGTATTAATTTGGAAAACCCATGTTTTTCACATGGTCAATTGTAGGTTGCCTGTTCCCGTTTGGAAAACCATCAGATTTGTTTGTCTATGCGCCAGGTAATCAAACGAAAAACATCGTATATCACAAAGCACTACAATGAAAATAAAACTGATTTTTATTAATAATTATGATTCACATGATTAACAATAAAGCGATCTATCGGATGAAACAAAAAAACCGCGTTTCAGCTAATAAATTTATACATTTATTGATTGCGGGGCGATACGAAGTTCGCCGGGTCAGCTAGTATATATATATATATATATATATATATATATATATATATATATATATATATATATATATATATATGCATCATCATCATGGTGCCATACCCATTACCGAACGTCGGTTAACATTTTTCCAATTGTTTGTCTACCCGATGCAACCGGAACTGTTTAACTGTATTTGCATTATACCACTGCGCGAAGTTCTGCACCATGTTGTTCTTCTACTTCCTGGCGGTCTTTTCCCCACGAACTTGCTTTGTATAAGAAGATGTAGTGTATTATACCGTTTAGGGTGGCGCACTATACGTATAAAATATTGCAGTTTTAGTTGTTCGACTTCTTTTACTATTTCTCTACTTTTATTTGAACGACTTAATACATTCCAGTTTTTTATCTTATCGGTCCATTTTACTTTAATTGCGATATGGTCACATTTTTAAGGCATCTAGTTTATTCGCTAACGTTTTAGTTGATGGCCAATTTTCAACTCAATACAGCAATTCCGAATAACAAGCTCGTAAGTATTGGAACATTCACTATGTTATATTATAGGATGACCCAGAGAAGACAGATAGTTTGGTTCTTTGAATAGCACAATTGCTAACTCTGCTATAACGCAAGCCATGTCTTCTAAGGTTAGTGTACACAATATTTGGGGACTAACCACGAATATATATATATATATATCATCATCACCCGTGTATCAGCCCGTAGGCTGGTTTGCACCATGTATCAACCGCTTCCAATCTAGACTGTCGCCAGTTTTCTTCTTTAATTCCGGACAAGTTTGTATTCCACTTTTCTTTAGAAATTTATCAATAAGTGTTGTTCGTGGTCTTCCACTTGTCTTTTTCCCCATTATCTTCCCTTCGATAACATCTTTCAGGATATTTTAATTTTGACGTAATATATAAAATTAAATAATTAAATAAACTAATATATTAATAATCAATTAATAATACTCAATAGCTTATCGTAAACCAGGACGCAGTTTAATTAAGTAGACAACGTCGGTAGAATATACAATAAATTTAAATCCATTAAATAATTCCTAAAAACTCAACAACACACGACGAAATCGAGAATATATATAAATTATCAAATGTTATAAATACTAAACCTTGACGAATTCACGACGAAATAACATAAAATATATCCTATTATTAATTTTTAATTAATTAAAAACATTAATTACAAATTTATTCTTCAAAAGCTAAGAACTATACGTCATTAAATCAAAAGTACACGTATATGTGAGTGTGTGTGTTTGTATAAATACTTTTTTGAATAATAAATAAAAAAGAAAAAAAACATTGCGCGGCTGAATGATTGATGAGATCGATTTTCGACTATAGTTACAATAAAAGGAAAAAATAACATTTAACGAAAAATAAAACATAGAAAACAATTGTATCCATTAGAAATATTTCTATTTTCTCTTCTTTTATTTATAATTGCTAAGATCATTTGCGTCTGTTGATGAGTTTATATTGCATTAATTATTCATCCGGTGGTTGTAATAAACTTTAAGTATTCGATATATTATCCTGTAGTAGTAGGGTGTCTATAATCCGTTAGTTTGTTATTTTTCGTAATTTTTGCATTCTAGTAATATGTGGTTCACAAGCTTAGTTGGTCGTTACACGTTACAAGTGGAGGATCTGCGTGTAGTAAATGTCGAGACGTGAGCAGTGTATGCCCTAGGTGTAATCTAGTTAAAGCCGCTTTCTTACGTCTGGTTTTTTGATCTACTGTCATCCAATATCCATACAGTGCTGCGACTTTCTGTTTAATAGTTGTGTGTAAATCAGTTAAGTGGGTGGCTTTAACTATTTTGAGTGTTCCAGCTGCTCTATATGCATTTTCATGACCTAATTCCCGAGTGAGCTGGTGTCCAAAGGAAACTATTATTCTTTGAAGTTAATTTGTACGTAATATATTTTAAGTTGTTAGCGTCGGTGTTTGTATTCTTAATTAGATTTTGGACGTGCTGCAATGCACTCGTACAAGATATTTGTTAGGAACCGTTTGTTTTAGAATGTATTTTTTAGAACTTTATAAATTGCAATAAGTGCAGCTGTATAAACGGAAGTTATTGCAGGTAGTTGGTATACGTGAGTTTCATTGTTTACAAGGAAAGCGGAGGTAGTTCGGTTTAAAGATTTAGATGCATCCGTATATATTTGTATGTAGTTCGCGTATCTTTTATCGAGTATTTTATAGAATTTAGATTTTAAATCATGTGGGGGGTAGTGTTTTTAGCATAATTATTTAACGCGAGATTTATTTTTATCGAGAAGTTTATCCAAGGTGGAAGTTTTGGAGGGTTATTTATTTTAATACTTGGTATCACATATTGAAGATTTTGTAGTATGTTTCTTGCACGCTCTGATATAGGTTTGGATGCACGAGGTTTGTTTTTTAAAAAAATGTCGTAACTTACTTATTTGTAAATTGGGATAAGCAGGGTTGGGGAGAGGTTTGAAAAAATTTTACTGTAGTATTTTAGAACGAGTATTTGCCTTCTGTATCTGAGTGGCAACATGTTGGATTCGACATGCAATGATGGGATGGGGCTTGTATGAAAATCTTTTAATGCTATTCTAAGAATTGTATTTTGAACGGTATCCAGGCGTGTAATAGTGCTCTGTGCTGCGCTATTATATACTACACTAACATAATCTAATTTGCTTAATATAAAAGAGTACGTGTTTTTCTGTCTGCTTTCCGTGAGATGTACTTAAGCATTTTCAACATATTTAATTTTTGTGTACAACTTATTTTCATTATTAAAATAACAGTCGATTGAAAATTGTAGGTCTACAATAAAAATTCTGGATTCCCTTCATGCTGAATACCACACGTATCAGATAAAACAGGAAAGAGCATATCGTTGTGTTATAAACATTCATCCATCGGTTGACAAGGATGATATCTAATTAGCGCTTGCTGATGAAAGTCACGTCGTTAGGGACTTATTTAATATTCAAAATAGAAAAATAAAACAGTCATTGCCTCTTTCCTTTGTAGACCTAGAGCTAAACGAAAATAATAATACTATATTCCAATTGCGGTCATTGTTAAATATTAAAATAACAGTGAAAACACCGCGTAAACGAGGTCTTGTACAATGTGTACGTTGTCAATAGTATGGAAAAAACGCCAAGATTTGTCAAGTGTGGGAAACAATATTTAACAGCCAACTGTACTAAAGATAGGGAGTCCCACCTGCGCTTTATGCAGTGGCAGTTACCCTGCAAATTATAAAGATTGTGCTGTATACTTAAGACACCCGGCTCACAAAAGTGATCTTAATAAAATAACCAAGCATATTACTGAAAATGCATAAAAATTACACTTCTTTCAAACATGGGCACTAAAAATGACGATCATTCATTGTAGCAGGCCACTAATGCTCTTAAGAGACTACATGGGCACGTAACAATCTTGAAAAGGCGGAAGATCTTGGGTTAAATTTAAAGGATGTGTTTAAACCACATCCACCCGATAACGGATCGAAGTTTTTCTATAATCAAATTAAGATCAACTTAACTGCCCTCTTCCAAATGTCTTTTCCAATAAAACCGTGTTCTCCGTCCCAGATTATATGGGTAATTTAGCAAATTTCCAGGATATGATCTAATCACTGGAAAAATGCTTAAATTCCTACCGCGAAAGGGCATAGCACTATTAACCACAATATTCAACGCTATCATGCCGTTGGCCTACTATCCATCAAAATAGAAAATCTCACAAATAACTATAATACCAAAACCAGGTAAACCTACTAGTGATGATTCGTTATATCGACCTATTAGTCTTCTATCGATAGTATCAAAAGTATTCGAAAAATCATTGCTGCCCGAACTAACAAAACAGCTACAGGGTACAATTCCAAACCACCAGTTTGGATTTCGCCTTAGGCATACTACAATAGAACAAGTTCATATAGTGCAAAAATGCATCGGTAATTGTTTTATAAAGCAGCAGTATTATTCTGCAGCCTTTTTGAATGTTAGTCAGGCCATCGATCGTATATGACATGAAGGGTTACTTTCAAAAATAAAACGCACTCTGCCACATCCTCAACTACACACTACTGTCCTCATACCTGTCAAATAGATTTTTTCAAGTTAAATTCGGTAGTGATATATCAAAATTTTATCCTGTGAAGGCTGGGGTTCCGCCGGGTTCAGTTTTGGGGCCAATCCTTTTTCACATATATATGTTCGACCTTCCCGTAAATACAAATGTGGAGATGCGGCATTTGCCGATGATACAGCATTATTCGCGGGAGATAATGATCCGGTGGCGGCGTCAGAAAAATGCGTTTTGAACAACTTGTACATCTCTGGGTACGATAATGGAGGGTTAAAATTAACTCATCTGAGTCAGTACATGTTACATTTACAACTAGGAGGAACACATTCCCGCCTGTTGATTCTAATGGTACGATTCCGCAGGAAAATAAAGTCGATCCTGGATGTGTAGCTTGATCGCCGCTCGATCTGGAAGGAACACATCAGGATCAAAGTTAATGAAATAAAACTTAAACTGCGGAACATGTACTGACTCCTGGGCAAAACTTCCGAATTACCTCTAAAATCGAAATCATTGCGCTACAGGGCAGTTATTAAGCCGGTTTGGACATATGGCATACCACTCTGTGGGACAGCATCAATATCGAATATCAAGATGGCAGCGATCTCAATCAAAAATACTAAGGATAATAGCCGGTGCACCCTGGTATATACGAAATGAAAATTCGCATAAAGACATAAAAGTACCAAATGTGCACGAGTTAGTTCGAGATTGCAGTAAAGATTACTTGTACAGGTTAGAGGGTCACCCTAACCAACAGGCGGCAGATTTATTAAAGCATGTCAGTGGACCTTGCAGATTAAACTATTGCACACCCCTAGATCTTCCACTCCGGTTTAAATGATTGGGGAAGTAGCTCGGAATGTCATTGATGAATGACATCTCCCATCCTGTCATAACTCATATCCCAATTGCTTATTGGCTACATTAGCCACATTGAAATTTATATATATATATATATATATTTTCAACTGGTTTATGTGTTTTTTCCAGCTCAGCTTCCTGGTCTAAAATTAGTCCCAGTATCTTTAGGGTGTCTGTATTTTCTATCCGAGTCGAGCGTATTTTTAAACAAGGACTGAGCTATTTATGTTTTTCGTGGAAAGAGATATATGTCTGGTTTTCGACGTAGAGAAAGTAAAGCCCTAAGTTGTAGCCCATTTGTTTATGTCATTTATGGAATTTGGAGCAATTGATCTATGTATTTTTTTCTTTGTTTGTAAATGTAAATGTAAAACGCGTATATTTGACATTATATTAAAAAGTTATAATAATATTTAATAAATGTACCGGAACAAATGCCCTCTCCATTTATGAAAGTAACTAATAATGTAAACTGGTAAATAATAAATATACAAGATGAAAATAGTATTGATGGAAAAATCAGACAAAAAAACCATCACAAATTCAATAGGTGATTTAAAAAATAATAAGTTTAATTATATAACGAATATGTAATATCATTTATAAGTAATGGAAACGAAAGTAAACAAATTATAACGTTATGAGAGTAATACATTATGTTTAATGCGTCGATGCTTATACTTAGTATATCTAATACTTAGTTCCCTGGAATCGTAATTTCCTATTGCCGGAAGTAATACAGTGCCCACTACAACTGAGAAAAATTTTTGCGATAGTTTGAGGATCTATTACATACGGTACCTGCAGAGCACTATGCATATATGGAATTTTAGTGTATACGGGGACATTGAGGATACATCTAAGACATCGATTTTGGACTAATTGCAGTCTATTAAAACTAGCATTTGAGACTGAAAACCAAACTGGACAAAAATATGTTAAAATAGGCCTAATGATTGACTTGTAGATTATTAATTTATTATTAATATTTAAGTGAGATTTACGTTTGAAAATTGGATAAATTGAACAGATTGATCTGTTTGTCTTCAATGATGCATGGTCAATATGCTTAGAAAACGTTAGTCTCTTGACATGAACGTTAATTAACCCTTTTAGTTACCGCAGTATCTATTAGTGATATTTAATCATACTAAAACAAACGCCTACTTTTATAATACAAGATGTTCGGTCGACATAGAATGTTTCAATTCTAAAAATATTTGTAAAACAAAACATTAAAAATTATTTAGTCATCGATAAATCTGTACTATACACAAAATGTTGAGGAAGAATATTACATTTTTAACCGTTTCAGTGTGGTGGCCAAAGAAGGAAGTAGAAGAAGAAAATCAAATGGCAGCCAACAAAGGAAGTAAAGTGAAAATAGTTTATTATGAACTGTTTCAGTGTCGTAGCCGATGAAAGGAAATGTTATTATTGGCCGTTTCAATGTGGTGGCCATTGAACGAGGGAGAAGATAATTTCATTATGAATCATTTCAGTGTAGTGTTCAATGAAAGGAGGGGGAAGAAGAAAACTGTATTGTTAATTGTTTTAGCGTGAATGCCAAAGAAGGAAATAGAAAAGAAGAAAATAAAATGACAGCCAACAAAAGAAGAAATGTGGGAACATTTTATTATGAACTGTTTCAGTGTCGTAGCCGATGAAAGGAAATGTTATTATTGGCCGTTTCAATGTGGTGGCCAATGAACGAGGGAGAAGATAATTTTATTAGGAACCATTCCGGTGTGGAGAGCAATGAAAGGAGGCGGAAGAAGAAAATTTTATTATGAACTGTTCCAGTGTGTTGGTTAAAAATTGAAATGGATGAAGAAAATTGAAGTGGAATTTAATGAGGGGAAGAAAATTTTAATAATTGGACGGCCAATGAAAGTAAGTAGAGGAAGAAAATTTTAGTTTCAGTGGCACGATACTAATTTCAACGCGTGATTATTTACCTTGGCGTACATTAAAGCGTTACGTAAATATTTTTAGAATCGTCTGCATCGACCAAATGCCCCTAACTTTCAGTCGCAACACGTATTATTCAAATTTCGACGAAAAAATTACAACGTTTCATACAGGATGTTTTTATCGTAAGAATCAACTTTATTTTGATACAAATATTTTTTAAATCGAGATATTTCCTATGAATCGATAAATATACGATTTTGTTAGCTTTAAAATTACCTTTACCATCGAGGACATGGCGACGTGAAATGGTTGGAAAGATCAATTTGTCGAAAATATATGTCATATTTTCAAAATTTTCCTATTACGTTAAAAGTACATTCCTATTTCCCAAATTGCGCGTCTTTATTTTTCCAACGGGTATGCAATTTCTATTCGTCCTATTCGATATATATATTTACGTGTTTAGATACACTTGGATACTAATGGTTCCCGATTGAAGTAGTACCTCTTCTATATCGTTGAAGGTAATATTTTTCTTTTTCCCGAATTTCACGCCAGCCTCCGGCAGGTGCAGAAGGAGGAGATCGTTTTATATATATATATCGACCACGACTGGTGTACTCGACTTACGCCGCTACGTCTTCATTTATCGCGTAAGAAATCCGTAATGTCGAAGGTTCAAAACTTGCGCTATTGTTGTACGATGCGAATTTTGCGACTATTTCGCGCGGATTAGTTTAGGATAAGAATGAACAATCGCGGACTCGAAACTAAATAAAATCGAAATAAATTTAAAAAAATAAAATAACTGAAAAAACCTAAATTCCTTTTTTTCTCGGAAGAATTTTCTCCGCTAATGAAGCGGCCAACCATACTGTATAGAATCGAGACAGCTATATGTTTCCAAGTATATATATATATATATAGTATATATACCGAAATAAGTGAAGAGGAATTGTGTGGCGTTGCAAAAATAAAGATGCAATTTAGAAACGAGGAAAATACTTGTGACGTAATAGACAGGAAAATCTTGAGAGTGTTACACAATACGCGTTTATGTAAAGTGAGTTTGCTGACAAACTTGATTTCTAACGGCTGAATATCTCGCTAGTCCTTACATTTTTGAATTGTCTTTTGTTACCCCCAATTTTCTAAAATGCTTCTCAACGACAACTTACATATGCACGCGGTTCGTTTTCCTTTAACGAAATTTTCCAGGCGATTAAATTAAGCGACGGAAATTCTTAAAAAAATTAAAAATGAAAATCGATCGGCTAAAATTTTATTTTGCCTTGTAAACATTATAAATTTTCCCTTTTTAATGCTTTTTTCAAATCGTCATTAGTCGAAATATTTTCACTCGTACCGCATTACAGCTCGAAATTTAAAAAAAAAGTAAAAAAGAAATTGTTCACCGAAATGAACGTCTGCGCCGAACAAAGAATCATTCAAAATTTTATTTTTTGTTGTCTTAGGGAGAAACGAATTAATTTCTTCGTTATACGTATTACTATTTTCCACGGTTAACAGTTGAAATCTTCCATTGGACGCTAAAACTAAACGTTGAAAAAACTGAGCCCATACTCTTCACTAGAGGATCTAAAAATCGAAGACCATCGCGTTAAATGGGTTTAAGAAGTTAAGTACCTACGAGTGATTCACGTCTATCTCTCAACAGTCGCATCGATCATGTCGTAGATAATAAAGTTATTCGGCTAACTTCGACTATATACAATCGTAGACGCCGTCCCACGGTCTCGTACATAAAAAATTATTATCAACTATTATTCGCCCTAGATTACTGGAGTTCAGTTTCCAAAAGTACTTATTAGAAAATGGAATTACAAAACACCAGCCTTGAAAAATCTCAATAAATGCCAACGGGGATATACGAAAATTATTGGACACGCGTTCCACATGAAACTTAACTTACTTGTACACGTTTTCTACGCCAGTTATAAAATGCGCGACAATAAACTGGACTACAATATGGCCAGCCTAAAAAATAGCGTCGGTTTTTAAATTAATGTATATTCTAACATTTTACAATAATTTATTTATAGTATTCAGTAGTCTAGCGCATTGTAAATAGCTAAATGATAATTCAGCAATATTTTTTTACCTTTGTTTTTTTTCTCAGGTTTTTTTTCTTTTGAATTTTTCCTGTAATATTTAGATATGAGATTTAAATATAATTTTTCTTATTTTATTTATTGTCGAGGTAAATTCTGTGCACTTCGAATTAATTTATATATATATAAAAATCAATGCCACTTTTCGTTGTTATTTTATAACTCAAGAACGGGCTCACCTATCCAAACCAAATGTTTAGGCTTTGTTCTGACTATGATGGTTTATGTGAAGTTTGCACAAAATCGGTCGAGCGGTTCTTCATTTGTCACATTTTTTGTAACAAATGAATTCAATAAATGGTGTAGTATATGATCGATGCACCTTAGTATTCTACTGAGAAAATTACATCATAAATGGCGAGTACGTACTATTATTTCCTGTTGTTAGTTCGAAAGGAATGAATGAATTTTGTCAAATTGAAACTTTTTCAGTGTTGACAGTACAAGCATGTTGTTATGTCATTCATGCGGTCATTTTATTTTGGACGTGCTTCGATTAAAGCAAATTTTTGTGTGTATATTTTTAAACATATTGTTGAGTGTATCTGCTATGGAAAAAGTTCTGCGATTAACGTGAATTATTTTATGGGATGAGTGTACAAAATGGCGAATAAAAAATCACTAGAAGCATTTAATCGAACAATGCAAGATTTACGTGGTAATCACACAGCTTTTTGGTGGTGCTTTGATATTACTGTCAGGGGATTTTCGTCAAACATTGCCTGTCATTCCTCGATCAACTCCTGCTGATGAAATAAATGCCTGTTTGAAGTCATCAGTTCTTTGGAGATATGTATAAAAATAGACACTGAACATTAATATGCGTATTCACCCACCAAATGGTCCAGCTGCCCATGAATTGTCAAAACAATTGTTAGAAATTGGTGATGGCAAAATACAAATCGACAATACCAACGGATTGATCGCTGTACCGAACAATTTTTGTACAATTGCGCAATCGATAGATGAATTGATTGAATGTGTTTTTCCGAATATTCTTCAGAATTACAGAAATCATGAATGGTTGAGAGAACGCGCCATTTTAAAACCGAAGAACATTCATATCAATGCCATTCATTTTCAAATTCAAGCGAAACTGCCAGGTGTAGTCACGACATATAAATAAATTGACAGTGTTATGAATCAAGATGAGGCAATGAATTATCCAATTTAATTTTTAAATTCATTGGAACCGGCTGGTATGCCACCGCACTGCTTGAATCTGAAAGTTGGTTCTTTGATTATATTATTGCGAAATATTAATCCATCAAAACTGTGTAATGGCACCAGAATGGCAGTGAAAAAGTTATTGCCAAATTTGATCGAAGCTACGATCTTAACTGCTAAATCAAAAGGAGAAGTTTGTTTGATACCGCGTATCCCTATGATTCCAATTAATATGCCATTTGAGTTCAAACGATTACAATATCCTGTGCGTTTATAATTTGCGATGTCCATCAACAAGGCCCAAGGACAAAAACTTCACGTTTTTGGTGTGAATTTGGAGGAATCGTGTTTTTCACATGGTCAACTTTATGTTGCCTGTTCCAGAGTCGGTACAGCCGTTTGTTTATTCATGCTCAAAATGGAAAAACAAAAAATAAAGTTTATCCAAATGTTTTGGATTAAGTTTTAAAATAGCTAGCAATTAATAAACTATTTTTTTGTGTGAATAAATGAATTTTATGTTCCAATTAAATTTTTTTATTATTTCACTTTATACGTAGCGAAGCACGTACCGGGCCGCTAGTAGTTTTATAATGTAAACATTTTCTTTTTTTTTTAAAGTGTGAGAGGGAAAATCTTCGAAAAACAGTGATATAATAAAGAAATTTAGTTTTTATTAATGCAGCGTATACAAGCATCTGCAAGGAAGCCGAAATCACTGTGTGGAATTTTGATCCTCTAAAATCTCCTGCTTCTATAAAACACCACAAAAAAAAGGAGTTTAAATAATATTATGAAGGTCCCAGCGCGAAAGAAGTGACCTACACACTTAAAGGAGCCTCATGTTAAAGTCTACAACGATAATGTGAAAATAGTTCTGGTCAAGTAATGATAAAGCTCTGATTTTTGACTTATTTGGGGGGATAGACATCTGTTAAAATGTATCTACTCAGTCAAATAGTTATTAAGTTAAACTTGGTAAATAGAAAAAAATTCAGAAGATCCGCCTTCACTGTAACCGCAACTCTATCATTCTTACTTTTGTAGCTTTATTTTCCTCAAAAATATATTGACTGATTGATTGATTGCTTGACTGAGTGATTAATTGATCGATCGATTGTTCGATGGATAGGTTAGATTGTCGATTGTTTCTTGTAAATTATTTCCTGTTAGTTACTTATTATTATTTCATGAAAATAGCCGATAGAGCGATTTTTCGATAATCGTATCGGATGTTTAGACCATCCGCATTCTGCTTTACGACATCAGTACGATTTGTTATTCCGTTAGCATCGTTTTATTTCGCTCTATGTTGCAGAAGAATTTACTTTCTCAATGCGTAAACTTTGTGGAACATCTGCAAACAATGTACAAAGCAACATTTCTCCCACCTCTCCATGACTCACGCGTAAATAGTTGTGTGTATAGTAATGTCGGAAAAGCTGAACTTCTTGCTTCTAAACACTGCAAAGCTCATACGTTATAGCAATAATTCATCCAGTTATCGGGTAAACAAAGTTCAAATAAAAGATATCTGAAGGAAAGTAGAAATAATGTCAGGCCTAATCTCTGCCGCTATAAAAAGACAAAAATTCTGTTGGTAATGACAAATCTCCACTATCGTCATAAAAAATCTTCCATTGAAAGTTAAATTTACGAATTTATTAAACGCAATGTTTAAATGTTTTACATTACCCTTCAAAATTAAAAGTAGCAACAGTTGTCACTCTCCCTAAACCTGGTAAAGATGCTTCCATAACTAGCAACATTCGCCCTATAAGCTAATACTAAGTAATTTCAGTAAAATCGCAGAAAACATTATTTTATCTAGATTACATTATCACTGTGAGCAATACAAACTTTTACCTGACATTCAATTTGAGTTTCGTCCAAGATACTCCACTACACAACAAATATTTAGAATGATAGAATTTGTCAGCCATAATTTTAATTGTAATAAGCGTACTGGTCTAGTTTTACTTGATGGTGGCTAAAGCGTTCGACACAATTTGGTTTAAAGGTATCACATATAAAATGATACAGTGTAAATGTCCTTATTTGGTACTGTTAATTTATGGTTATTTAAACGATAGAAAATTTTATGTAATGGTAGATGATTCAACTATGAAAACTTGTGTCGCTGTTTTATTCACATTGTTTCTCTACAATTTTCCAAAATTGACAAACACGCAGGTTTATACGCGGATGATAATATTTTTCAGCTGTTACAAACCAACTGCTATTGAAAATCAATTAGAAATCGCTGTACGTCGCGTTTTAAAGTATTATCGCAAATTGCAAATCGAAATAAACGTATTAAAATCTGAGGCCATCTTTTTCAATCGTCATCGACCAATTTCTGGACGTCAGAACGCCGGTTGCTAGCCGGATCGCATGGCACAATACCTATCCGTTTACTTGACATGTCATGGTGTTCTTGGGAAGTTACTGCGGTGGTTTCCCGTTGCCTATAACACCTATAGCGTATAGCGAATAACGTCTGATCGACGCTCTTCGTGTAACATACGTCGTACTTTCATCAATGTACTGGACGAAAGGTTTGACTTTTTGACGTGAAACTCGATGATTAAATGATTTTTTTCCGTTTATACCTTCTCGACAAAATTCAACTGGACGTTTGATTCCGAAAGTTCTGAAACATCTGTTTGTGTATTTCGTCCGTATCTCTATAAGGTCTAATATAGCGTCTCCATCATTTCCACGATATTCAACATTAAACTAGAACAGGAATTATGTCGTACTCCACGTTCCTTTAGCACGCGTGTTGCGTTCAGCATAGTCTTAACGTAAACGTAACTACAACAGGAATTATCGCATAATCGATGTTTTTCATTAGCTTGAGTGTTGAGTTCAGGCTCGTAGCAGTCTTTCCGTCAGTGTAACTGCTATCGGAATTATCGCGTACTCGATGTTTCTTTAGTACAAGTTTTGAGTTCAAGGTCCTAGCAGTCTTTCCGTCAGGCCCGAGAACATTTTTCGGTAATTTGTTTTGACGATTCGTTTCTCGGTAATATCTTCTTTACCCGATTATATCTTCCACCATCGACGGTAAAATGTTCTAGTCGATTCTGTAACAACGTCGGTGCTTAATTATCTTTCCAATGACCGGACGTTCGAACGTCAATACGCGCTGATAATATCGATTTCTTTTCATTCTTTTCTTTGACTTTTTTTTCCGCAGCCTCGTTTGAAAGTTTCCTTGTCGACTGATCCGATTTTTTCGCATCCGGCATTCTAGTTTTACCCGGTTTCGACGTGTGTTCTTCATGCTGTTGATAATATAGATCTGATTTATTAATCTGTACGTTAGCCGTTTTCATCGTATTATCGAAATTATGTCGGGATTTAATATCGTGGCCGGTGGCTGTTAAATTTTTTTGCGTAAGAAAGATTTATTCACCGTCGACCGATGTTGTCTTCCGATAGTCGTAATTTCTTTTAGTTTCTGAATATTCTTCGATTTCGGAATTTTAGAAGCGGCGATATTGAGGTTTCTTCATTGCCGACATTCTTTACATCCAATCAACTTTTGACGGTGGACGAAATTTCCGATTTCCATTCCGTCGATGATAATAATTCAATTAGACCCCAATAAGACTTTGATATATTTGCCCGCCAAACGGACGTTTCAAGTGTCGTCCGGATATTCGACCTGTGACCTAGGTCAACTCGCCGTCCAGCAATTTTGTTTCTTTCGTTTTTATACATGCCTGTTTTTTCTATTAAACGTTTTTAATTTTTCAGTGTGTGGATAGGTTTCGATTGAAATTATTCTCTCAAAAAAAAGTATATACATATATATATATATATATATATATATATATATATATGTAAGAAACACGCTTGAATTTATTTATGTATTTTATTGCATCTACCGAAGAAATCGAAAATACACGATATAACAAGCGCGAATCAACGAAAACGAAATAATCCTTCCTCTCATAGAGAGATTACAGAAACTAAAAGCAACGATATTACACGCGCGAGTCGACGAACGGAAATCGAAATAATCTTATCTCTCTCCGGGAGAATTACAGAAACTAAACGAACTATTTACATACGACCGATAACATATAAACGACGCTGTTATCTTAAGTACGATATACTCGTACTTTACATATATATATATATATATATATATATATATATATATATATATGTATACATGTATATATGTATATATGTATATATGTATATATATAGTTTTTTGTCATTCATAGAAATAATATAAGCAACCGAGGAAAGCGAATCTAGTTTAAATATATGATTATTTATTTACTTTTTTATTTGTTCAATTAATAAATAACTGATGTTTGATAATTTAATATTATCCGGATAGGTCGTCTCGTAAATATGCAGAATTTAGATTAAAGTACCTCGATTATAACGAAAACGAATCGGAAAAATTAAGCGCGCTTTTTGTTCACAAGCTTTCCGTAGAGTTACAGTGTTTCCATTCTGAGACGAACTTGTAACAAATAAAATTAAAAATTGTGCGAAATAAAACAACTAAAGATGACGCTTTGAATTGAAATAAAATTTAATTTTTGCGCTTTGTTTTAAAAAAGAAATTGCCGTCACTTCGTAATGGTAAATTGGTACGCGTTAAGAATTTAATTGACTTCGGCGGTATTTTTCAAAAAGAAGTCGTTATTCGTCACTGATCGATTACAATGTTACGAATTTCATTACAGCCAATCGCCAGTTTACATTATTTTCTATTTGCACTTATAACCGAGTACACGTGCATATATGCGCAATGCTGCGAACGCATATGTTAAACCTAAATAGTATATTAATAGATTTATAAAGATAGACAACAAACATGATTTGAAAATAATTTGAAATTATTATTATTATTATTATGATTTTTTTAAATTAACAATCAATTATTTCAACAAAAATTGTATGTATAAAGGTGTAATTACGTTATTTCAAAGTTGGGTCTTTGGAAGTGTACTTATATTTAAAATTCAAGGTGACCATGGTCATTAAGCAATTATCTATGATAAAGTAAATCAGTGACACACTGCCGGTAACCCCAACCTATGCAAAGTCTAGTGGTTTCCAACGCTTCAATCTTCGTAATTCATCGCCACACAAGTGTCCAACAGATTCCTAGCAAGTGCGTTTGTTTGGCCCTAAAGCATTGTTATACGTGTTCTACCATATTTTTGAATAACATCAGCTACATACTCTATCTGCAAATTTTCACGTAACGTTTGGTTTGTTACATACAAAGACGCCGTAGTTATCAACCTGAGTATTTTCTTCTGCGATGTCTGTATCATTTTTAGGTTTGATGCATTCGCACAACCCCAATGTAGCATTCCGTATATCCAAGATTAGTCTTAAAATAGCTGTATATATTAAAATTTATTGTCCGTTGATAGCACGCTGTTTCTCCCTATGAGCCGGTACATTTCTAATTCTCATTCTTTAACTTGCATGTGATACTTCCATGTTAGGCGGCTGTTTAAATACAGACCTAAGTACTTGACAGTTGCGCGTACAGACAGGTCCCAATAATAGCAGAAGGTAATTCATCGGGACTGTTTAGAGAGTCGCGTACACTTCATCGACCTTTGAGTTAGGCTTGAACACAGTTGATAATAGATTTTTCAGTTTCTTATTTTTATTATTAAACAATTTTCCATGTAAAGTATTTCTTTTTTTTAAACCACCTTTGTCTAAGTTTTCTTTTTTCCAAGACGATCTGTCCGGCTGCCATAGGATAATTATATCTTTTTATATATATATATATATATATATATATAAGAACAGGAGTACTAAGCATAGAAGCAGTTTGTATTTCTCTAGTTAGATATCTTACGGCATTCTCGATGTTAATTTGGCATTTTTGTGAAATGTTTAAATTTAATTGTACGTCTAGATATTTCCTATATATGTGTATTTGTTTTTCTCCGCATATCACTGAATCACCAAGTATTAAGATTATTTCGGAGAATCAAATGACGAATTTTGATTTCAGTGTAATAACTATCATCAGTACGTTTTATAATGAAGAAGTCCAGCAAATCCGGTATTTAATAAATATTACTTGACCAATATGTTGGTTCTCCAGTTAAAAGTTAGCTAAACATGCATTCTCTATTGTAGCTCGAAATTTCTTCAAAGCATTGATTCTGGTTTGGATAACCCGTTTTACCTCGTGACATCACCAGGAGACATTGCGCGTTGACATAAATGGGGACGTCTTTGAAGGTACTTCTCTGCCGCTTCAATTACATGGTTGTCAAAGAGTTATCAACCGCTGTATCGATGTTAGCGAGATTGTAATTGAAGGATAAATTACATAGCTCACGATACTTATCCCAATTAGCTTTCCCTATAACGCTGCGGTATAATTTAAATTAATTATACGAAGTAACGATCTTTAAGAAAAAAATCATTACTACTTTTGTATTTACCTCTTCAAAGTAGGCAAGGAAGGTAAATTTATAATCAATAGTTAAAGTTCCCCGCAAGATTCATTATTATATCAAGGTAACTATTTCGTGTAGATTTGTTTCCGACCCATTGTGCCCTAGTCTGTTAATTAAAAAGTTCAGGTCGCCTACTAATTGTTGTATTAGTAATTTCTTACCCACGAGCATTTGTACAACTATTAGGAACATAATGTATTCTCTTCAAAATTAAAGCGTAGTTCTGTTCGTTTAGGAATCCGGATAGCTGAAAATGAGCTTTATCGCTCATCGAAAGATTAAGTCGATTTATTCGTCTTTGGTTTTTAAGTTATCGTTGTGCATGGTAGGTACGTTATAATTGCTATTACCAGTTTATAAAAATGAAATTTCATGTCTTCCGGTGACGACGAGCAGAGCGTCCGGTACTCCGAATGTTCGCTCTCCGAACTCGATCGATGTTTGTGAGTGAACGATTGTTTTTTTTTGTACCGGATGTTTTTTTATCCGTTGCAGAAGCTGTTATATCAAAAGTTTTCAAAATTGAATTACGACATGGTACAGGTTTACAACGCGTTACTTCGGATTCTTTTAGAAACACTCTTGTCACTGTCGTGATCGATTCACGCCGAAGATAACATTCCACACAAAACGCACGCGCCTTCTCTTTATAGGCTGCGATGATAACTGGAAGTGGACAAAAACGAATCTCTTTCGAGCACACTAAACGTGTAGCGTGCGGTTTGCGTTGTAATAACAAAACCGTCCGGCTTCTCTGAGTCACCCTGTAGAAAATAATCATATTAACAATTTCTTTCCTTACAGTTCCAGGAGGAAAACTAACCATATAAACTCGATTATATATTTTTTTTTTCCTAAATTGAATTGACATTCATTATTATCGTTTTTATTTCTGTTTCAACCTCACAAATAATTTTAAAGTTCATCAACGATATAAAATGGAAGTCATAGATATAAAATAAGAAAAATATTTAACAAGTATAACATATATTTAGCAATCGCAAATAATATCGCATTATTGAAATTAATTAGTAAAAACAAAATTAGGGGATCGAAATATATGACAAAAATTTACGAGTATATTAATAAAAATTATAAATCGATGTGGAAATTAATATGTTAGAGAAATAGGCAGACAATTCACAATAGGAATTAAAGAACGTTTAATATGCGAACAATGATGAGAAATTATTAAACACTAATGATTTTTTGGTTATCTGCATAAAGTCTTAAACGGGATAGTATAATTTTTCCGCTATTTTGCTTAGATTGCTCAATAAACTGATAGGTCGTATGTTACTTGCACACGAGGCATCCTTTCCGGCTTTGGGAAGGGCAATAATTTTGGCTATCTTCCAACTGTTTGGATAATAACCGAATCTAAAGATATAATTAAATTTGTAAGTTCAATAACAGCTTTTAGCGGCAATTTCTTAATAATGGGACTGACGAACTTTTTACTTTTATAGCTTTAATATTGCTAACAGGGTGACAAGAGGGAAAATATTGGGTAGTTGATTGACATTGAGGAATTTTTTAACAGCTGAATGAATTTTTCTCACTTGATAGCCAGATGCAAAATTAGAATTATGATTATGAACTTTGGAATACTCTGATGCTAAAAACTCAGCTTTCGCTTCATTTTTGTAAACATAGTTATTTAAGTGTGAATCGTAGAGTAGTGGAAGAGCTGTACGCTGTCTCGGTGTATTGTCTGCAAACTTTCCATAGCCGACTATCATTAGGCTTAAGCTTAGAGAAAGTTGAATTGAAATTGTAATTTTTAAATTTACGCAAAAGAAAACTAACCAATTTATGAAGAAAATTAAACGTGTTTTTCAAATTTTGAGAACGATTAGAGAAACGATGCTTAACGATCTCCTAATATAATTTTTAAATTTGATGAGAACCACGATACAAGTTAGTATATGCGGCTAACTATTAAGCGGTTTATTCGGAATAAAAAGTTCCGACGAAGAATTAATTAACTTCGTAAGAGTTGATAAATGACGGTCAATATCAGCAGGACTATGTAGCTTAAGAAGCGAATGAATATTATTGTTAATATACTCCTAAAATCCAGCCCAATTTGCATTTGTGGACATGATATGACCATACCATCGGAGGCGGCTTCCCGCAATTTCGACTGTATTAGTGTAACGCCTATACGCTCCCTTCTGTCATCATTTTTTACATGGTCAACGCGTGTGTAGTGACCAGCGTAGAATTTTCAGCTTTTGTTCCATTTTTGCAGTCGTCGACCGGCATTCAGCCCCATATAATGTAGCAGGTCTGATAACTGTTTTATAAATCTTCCCTTTAAGATGCATCGAAATCCTTTTATCGCAGAGTATCCCAGTTAATTGCTTCCATTTCATCCACGCTATTTAAATCCGGGAGTTTAAAATTAGTTTTAATATATATTATAAATTCGATAAATTTTTATATTACAATTTTTTTTTATTTTTCTACCTATTAAATATTATGTATAAATTTAAAATTGCTCGTTTACAACATTTTCACTATCAGATTATTTTATGAATGTTTTTCACTTTGCTATGTTTTGCGTACATATAAATTAAGTACTTCCTGTTTATTTTCGTTATTTTTTTTCCTTTAAACACCCTTTGATAGATATGCCTATATATAACATTCATCATTTTGTTGCATCTCCTATCAGGAGGTTGCACATCATGAATTCCTGTGTCTAGCTGAATTTATTACTCCATAAGTTCTACAAATCCCTATGTTCATCGTTACGTACTCCATCCTTTTCCTTCCTCTTGTTGCCTTTATAAACATCTTCCCTTGGACCGCTAATATAAAAATGCCTTCTAGTAATTTATGCCCGATGTATTTTCCGATTTTTTACTCTTACATCTTGGATGATTTTTAATTTATCGACGTTGCATCGATCTAGCACGTTGTGGTCCATAATATCACTTATTTTGTAACTGAGCCTATATATATATATATATATATATATATATATATATATATATATATATATATATATATATGTAAGTGTAAAATATAGCAATATATATCATATATATATATATATCTTAAATTGAATAAAAAATTTTATTTTAAATGTTTAGTACTTCCGAATTTTACACTTCATAATAGATCGGTAAAAGTAGTGCAAAACCAGACCCTTTAGTAGAAGATTCCCACTTGCGGAGACCATTAAAGCGAAACTCCCTCATTCGTACGAAATTTAGGCAGTACACTTAGTTTTCATTTTGTATATATTTTTATATTTTATTTTTTTTTACGCCCTCTTGATAATAGCTTAATAGCCCGTAAAGCTTCGTTGTATTTTTATATATAAATGATTTTAACCGCTTTTACGTTATTTATTTTTTTTAAACTTACTGCATTCCACACGGTTTAACTTAATAATTATCGGTAACAAAGAAATAAACAGAAAAAAATGTTTTTATTTTGTTACTTGCTTTTCGTTCTAGATAAAGCGGATGATGCACACGTTGATTCACAACCGATTGAATCGAAACAAGTTTTAATATTACGAAGTTGAAAAAATTATATAATTTAAATGACGTAATATTAAAGAACAACGTGCTTTAATTAATTCATTTATAAATTGTATATATATATATATATCACACATAAGAATCTGTCGATAATTGAAGATATATATATATAATCAAGTATATATGATTCGTGTTTGTAAATTGGTACATTACACAAGTATATCAATGATTAGTCGAGCTTTGAAAAAATAAAAAATTCATTGTGTAGAAGATATTAGACCTAAATTTTCTCGCGAGGATTCAACCGTTCGAGATGAATTGTAAATTTGAACAGCTGGTACGGTGGAACCGGTGATCGTGGAATAAATGGCGCAATAATTTACGGACGAGAAGGAATAAAATTTTCTCTAACTTTATATTATATTAATAACGGATGAATCGACCGGACGAGAAAATGATAATATTCAAAATATCCGTTCGACTCGGTCGATAAACTTTATCCACGGCTCTGTCCTGATTTCTAAATCCGTTTAATATTTTACAGTAGATTTATTTTTGTATTATATTCAGTTTTAGGAGGTAAAGAGTATTTTTTTTTTTTTTTATTGCGGTTTTTTCTTTAGCACCGTGTTTGCCGCCTTAAATATCTCGTTATTAAATTTTCTCTCTTGATAGGCTTTTTAAATTTTACTATATATATATTTTTTTTTTTAACTTACCTTATACTGCTGCTGAGGCCAGGGACACGCGAGAAGATAATTAGATTAGAAAAATAAGATTAGATAATGAATCCAAAGTTATTAGCTAAGATTCAGCGGATGTAGTGTACTGTAGGATTTCGGTAAAGGATGAAACAATTTCAACAGCAAGATAATGGGTTGCGTAAGAAGGGCATGATAAAAGGATATGAGGAATAGTAATAGTTGCAAGGAACACAGACAGGTGCGCTCTAGTATAGAAATAAACGCTTATGTTTAAAAGTGTATGTCCACTGCGTATGCAAAACAGGGCGACTTCTTATTTTCTATTTGTAAGTGTGCCCCAGGTTGCCATCTCCCGATCCGCGGTAAATTGTGGTAGGCTTGAAAACCTTGCAGTTGCTAGGCTCTTCAGCTGGTCGTATACATGGTCCATAAAGTCCGTTGTCGTTGGAATTAGTAAGCTTGGCACTGGAGTTAAGGTAGCGAATTCTTTAGCTGCCTTGTCGACCACATTGCTTAATCTTACTTCTTTATGGCCCGGTATCCGCATCGATATTATTTCTCCTTTATAGGATGCAGCCTGAGTCAAAATTTTTCGAACTAAAGGAGGTTGTGATTTGTGTTTATTTTGAAGGCAGCGAATAGAGTTGGGTGAATGGATACAAATGGAAAATCTAAACGTGATAAATTTCTCTTTAACTTATAATTGAAAATTCGCGGCCGAAAATGCATTATTAAAACACTAAAGGGTCGGTCGATTTTCTGATTTTTGTAACGAATTTTGGAACTTCAATGAAAAAGAACGACTTACAAATAATTCGTATATTAATAATAATAATAATTCAAATTTAATTATATTTTTAATTCGAATTTACAGATTTAAATATATATATATATATATATATATATATATATATATATATATATATATATATATATATATGTATGCAAACATACATAGATACATGTATCCCCCATTTTCATTTCGTACAACACATAGCACGCGAACATATGCGGAAAAATTTAAAAGATAAATAACTCCAATTAAATGACGATGCCATCGTAATTAAATATAATAATCGAATCAAATCAAATTTATTCTAATATGATGATAGTCTTCGGGTAGCTTAGATGTCCACGTCCAGGTTTCGCAGCCATATTATTGCCGCGTCTGATACTGCTCGAATATCCTTCCAACCGTTAAGAGCTCTACGTGGCCATACGTTGAGGATGTAATCCATTGTCTGATCTCCTAATTGACAGTCGTAGGATCGATCGTCTTTAAAACCTCACTTCGCGAGCATATGACCACTGCGCCCATGGCCTGTTCTGACGTGGTTTAAACGCACCCAGCATTTCTGTTCTAGGTCAAAATCTGGTGGCTGCGATTCGGTGTGTCTATCGTACCATATCGGTCTGGGTTCTTATGGTCCCATTCTCCTTTCCATGATGCAACTGCATTAAAATAATCTGCTATGAGTTTTGTGGTTAATCTGTGAGGAGGCATTCTCGATTTTAATCTTACTGGTCCGTTCAGGTCTTGATGTATCGATAAATTATTGTCATGTTTGTATTTTGACCATTCTTTAACTGTTGCAATTTTCCTCCTAATATGGCTGGCATAATATACACTAGTACAGGTAACCATTTCAACGGAGTAGATTTAGTTGCGCCAGAGATTATACGAAGAGCTGCATTTAGTTCTATGTCAATGTTCCTCGTGTGAGTGCTATTCAACCATACTGGTGCAGCATATTCGGCTGCTGAGTATATCAGCGCGAGGGCTGAAGTTCTTAGAGTAGACACTGAAGCACCCCATGTTGTTTCTGATAGTTTATGAATTATATTCGTCCGTGTTCTGAGTTTGGCGACAGTGTTCTCAAGGTGTTTACGGTAGGTTAGTTCTCGATCTAAGGTTATTCCCAGATACTTCGGGTAATCTTCATACTTTATCTTATGTTCACCGATTTTGATGTTCAGTTTCATTCTTGATAACTGATTATTGAGATGGAAGTATGATACATTTATTTTTTCTTTGTTTAATTTTAAACGCCATTTGTTCTGTTAATGATAACAGATCGTCTTGTAGGATGCCCTCTGTTGCTTGAGGGGCTTTGTTCCTTGTATAGCCAGGGCTATATCATCCGCATATATAAATTTCCTATTTTGTTTGCGGTAAGTCAGCAATATATAAGTTAAATAATAACGGGGCAAGCATCGATCCTTGTGTGTAAACCATTGTTTAAAATTCGAGTTATGCTGTGCTTTCCGTTTAATACACCCTTATTTTGCGATTACTCATCATATTATTTAGTAGCCAGTGCATTTTCTTACAAGGAATTACTTCCAGTACTTTAGTGAGTAAACCACATCGCCGTACAGTATTATAGACCGTGGAAAGGTCAATAAAAACAGTCGATGTTTTCAGTCTTTCTTCAAAGCCATTGTGTGATGTAAGCGCACTTATTTGATCGACGCAGCTTCTAGATTTGCGGAAACCAGCCTGCTCAATTGGTATTGTTTATTTATAGTGTCGCCGATACGGTTGTACACTAATCTTTCTAATAACTTGTATGTTATACTGAGCAAAGAAATAGATCTATAATTTTCAACGTTGTTTGGGTCTTTCCCTGGTTTTAGTATAGCTATTACTTTTGATATTTAGAACAATTTTGGCAATTGACTGATTTCTAAAATTTTATCAAATAAATGTAATATCCATTTTCTTTCGTTTTTTGCTAAATCTATTATAAATTCTGGATATATTTCGTCGATCCCAGCAGCTTTTCCGAGTTTCAAATTTTTAATAGCCATAGTTAGTTCCGATTCATCAAATGGTTTGGCATATTCAGATTTTTCTTATGCTGTTTTCAGCAATGTAACTCTTTTATTCCTTATATGTTTACTGAATTTTTCGTTAAAATTCAGTGCATTTGCCACTCTTATCATTTTGCTGGCTATATTATCTGGTGTAATTTCAATACTTCGGTTGTGTACAATCTTTTCACCGTTAAGTTTACGTAATAGACACCAAGGTTGCCTGCTGTTCTTTTGAAATTTCATGTTTTACATCAATTCAATCCATTTTTCCCTTCTAACGTTATTCAGAGATAGTTATAAGTTTATCCGCTAGCTCATCGTTTTCCGACTTTTTCAATTGTTGATAGATATCTTCATTAAGTTTATTCCATCCGGGGGATATAAATGTCTTACGAAATACTCTAGGAATATATTTCTTTGCAATTTTTACAAGTAAATTAGCAAACCGTTCAGAGTTTTCTGAAATTGGTTTAATCCAGCGAACACTATCCTCAATAGTTTTTGAGAAGTTAATCCAGTCTGCTTTCTTAAAATTCCAGCGAGGTACGTGGATAGAATTTACTACAGGTAAATTGAAGCCTATTATTGCAAGTCTATGTTGCCTTTTTGGGAATTTTTTAGGAGATTGTGCGTGTAATTTCTAACGTCTTCCCGTTTTAATCTACGGTAGTGAAACATAAATCAGGATTTGTGTCAAGTTTCCATCTGGCTGAATGAAATGTGCCTTGTTGTTTGGCATCATGAATTATCCTTAAGTTTTGTGCTTCCATCCATTCGGCTAATCTGAGGTCAGACTCTTTTGTTTGTTTATATTCCCACATTATGTGTTGGCTATTAAAGTCACCTGTGATTATAGCTGGTTTGTCTAGAACAGGGGTCTCCAAACTTTCCAGCCTTAGGGCCATACTGATTACTCCAGTAAGTTCTGAGGGCTAAAACCATATTATCATTGTTGCCGGTGGTAAAAAGTGAAATAGTCCACTGATGAAAAAAAAAGTCCGAAAAAGTACGCAACGTTTAAAAAAGGCTGCAAATCGGACCAAAGTCCGCAAAACGGCAACACTGCATATTATTAATTTTCCTGTCATTATCTGTAATTTATTAGTCCTAGAGTACGAGCCATGAGGAGCAGCGTGACACGACATCTGGTGGACACAAGCGGAAATAGGTAGTACCTTCTATCGCTGACTGTGCTAATAGCACATTCAGAATAATCTCGTTGGTTCGAGAATGTTCTGGTGTCTTCCACTCACTTCTACATGGCAGTAATTGGAATATATAAGAAGGCTAGTGGCGCAACCACAAGTCAGTTCCTATGACACTGTTGTGAAATAAAATAGTGCGTACCTCCTTAAAACGTGTTTGTGCGTGTTTAAGTTTACTTTGTAACAGTATTTTGATTTGAATTATTGCTTTTGTGTGTGATTTAGTAGTATGGAAAAGAAGCGAAAAATTGATAGTGAATGCAGAAAATTCAAAGATCAGTGGAACATTCAGTATTTCGTAATTGAGTCCAGTAACAAGACGCTATATTTGATTTGCAATGAAAGCATAGCCGTTCTCAAAGAATATAACATCAAACGTCATTATGAAACAAAACATTTTCAAAATTACTCAAAATATACAGGAAGTTTGCGGACAGAAAAATTCGAAGCTATGAAGTGCGGATTGAAATCGCAGCAATGTTCATTTACAGAACTCAAAACTGAACAAGAGGCTGCAACTCGTGCCAGATTTCGTGTTGCTCTTGAAATTGTAAAAAATGGAAAACCATTCACCGATGGAGAAATGATCAAAGAATGCATAATTGCAGTAGCCGAAAAAATGTGCCCTGATAAGGTAAGTTTATTAAAAACTGTCAGTATGTCAGCAAACACTGTGGCTCGAAGGGTAGAAAACATCGCTGAAAATATATCCTGTCAACTGTTCGACAAAAATGGACACGTTGAGTAGTTTTCTTTGGCCTTGGATGAGTCAGCGGATGTGTCAGATACTGCTCAGGTGTTAATTTATATTCGAGGAGTAGATAAAAGCTATGAAGTGCATGAAGAACTTCTTGATATGTATAGTATTCATGGCACAACTACTGGTACAGATATTTTTAAAGGAGTTGAAATGGCCAAAAAGAACCTTCGATGGAAAAACTTGAAATGTATTACAACTGATGGAGACAAAAACATGAGTGGGAAAGATAAAGGAGTGGTCGCTCTTGTGTCAAAGGCTGTAGAAAATGACGGTGGTTCAAAACCATTAGTCTTACATTGTATCATTCATCAACAGTTTTTGTGCGGAAAATGTTTGGATATGTCTGAAGTTCTGAAACCAGTCATATCAACTGTTAATTTTATCAGATCTTTTGGACTGAATCACCGACAATTCCGACAATTTATTGAAGAGATTGGAGAAAATGACTTACCTTATCATACTGCCGTACGTTGGCTTAGTTGTGGGAAAGTCCTTCAGCGCTTTTTTGAACTTCGAGCAGTGATCGAGATTTTTTTGAATCAAAAACATCGCCCTCTTACTGAATTACAAACAACTCATGGCTGTGGAAGTTAGCATTCTATGTTGATTTGACAAAACATGTGAACGAACTGAATTTGAGATTGCAAGGAGAAAACCAGCATCTTCCTGATTTATACACTAATATCAAATCATTCCGGAAGAAATTGATACTGTTTCAATCACAACTACGAAGTAAATGTTTTTCACATTTTAAAACATGAGAAATATTCAGCCACACCACTGAGACTGAGTTTCCTATCGATTTTGCAATCGAAACTTTGAGTGCTTTGAAAATAAATCTTGATACTCGTTTCTCGGACTTTGATGCCATTGCGAATCAAATTAATATTTTTCAGAATCCTTTTGATACTGACATTGAAACCCTAGCCCCGGAACTTCAAATGGAAATGATTGATCTACAATGCAGTGATATAATTAAGAACAAATATCAAAACTCATATTTGTTGGAATTTTATAAGAGTCTTCCACTGACACAATTTGATAATTTGCATAAATTTGCCCGTGGGCTGTTTTATGTTTTTGGTACTACTTATTTGTGTGAGAAGACCTTCTCCAAAATGAAGTACACAAAAAATGTTTACAGATCTAAATTAACTGATGAGCATCTTAAATCTCTTTTAATAATTGGTACAAGTAACATTAGTCCACAACTACAAACTATTGTCAATGGAAAATCTCAATTACATAAATTTCATTACTATTTCATATGTCATTATGCTTGTTATAAGTTATGTTTTTATTTAATAAATGTATAAAATGTTGGTTGGATTCATTTCAATAATTTGTTAGTTATTATATACTGAAGTTAAATTTTCTGCATATTATACATGTCTTTACTCATTACAATTCTGTGTTTCTTTATCCAACTTATCACAAAAACAATAACAATAAGCCTACAACAATGTTATGAGTAGTTAGCCCATGACCATATCAATGTAGATGTCATATTAATAATTATTCAACATAAAATTAGAATATTTCAGTAAACTAAATTTAATTTTCTATAAAAAATATGTTCTTTAAAAGGAGTTTTCAAGTATGCTAGCTCTCCGCGGGCCGGACAAAATCTATCCGCGGGCCGGATGTGGCCCTCGGGCCGTAGTTTGGAGACCCCAGGTCTAGAATATCTATCATTCGTTGTGGCCATTTCATATTGGGTGGCTTGTAGATGTTAATTATAGACAGTTTTAATTTCTGTCAGATAAATATTATTTTCATCCGTTGCTCTAATAAATCTCCATTCCAGTCCGTTTTTTATGTAAATAGCAATTCTATATTGTTGATGGCAAATTGCTGCTGTCATAGTAAATCCAGGTATTTCGTCCACTTTCGCTAGCAGCTTCCCATCTTCTATGTGCGTTTCTTGCAATAGTATAACATTTATATCATATTCTCGTAATATTCTTTATAATATTTGACTGTTTGCACGGCTAAAATGAATCTGAAGTATTCGGATATTATTATTTTTTAGTGAAGTCGCGGTAGATTTCGGGTAGCCCTGAAAAGGGCTGTTTACTTGTTTCCTAATTTTGTTTGACATATTTGACATACTTGACACGTGTTTGACATATTGCTACCCATATGGCGTGAGGTGCACAGCACAGTTCGCCGACTGTTTCCCATATTCTTAGCCATTGTTTATACAAGCAACGTTACTTAGGCGCACGACGAGGTCGTGATACGGGACGCGCCCTATTTTAATAATATGTAATATTACAAATTTTCTAATGTATTTACTGCAAACATTTACACGCAGATGAACAGATATACATCCATCGATATAAATAATCTAGCATAAATAAGTGTGTAAGTACACAAACGGCTTGCACATATCGACAATACTTATTTAATAATACGCAATTAAGTCGACATATATACTTATTTATGCGGTCATAGAGCGTCGTTCCAAATTATGCCGCTTCGAACTTTGCCGAAATATTAAGTTTCCACCCTATATGCAGGATGATTTCATTTTATTAAATGAACAACTATCCGCCATACGGATAAAAGACTTTAAAAGTGACGAATTTCATTTCACCTCGAATAAAATATAGCGCGCCAATTTTCTAAGCCTTTGTTTATAATTAAGGAGACTTATTTTCAGAAACTCCCGTTAGTTTATTATGCAAGCTACTGCGTTTGCGATCTCGTATGCGACTTATTAAACTGAGGCGATTAAAAATAACAAATTAAATCTGGTCGTTAAAACGAAACGAAACCTCCTCAAAAGCTAATACTGAGAAGTTATATGAATTTTTTTTATTTACTTATTTTAAATTTGCTTGCCATGCACAGTAATTATCGAATACGGTATCGCGTCATATAATTTTACATAGTCCACAAAAATTGAGTAGGTCGGAAAGGATAGTAAGATCATCAGATAGGATATCTGACAAAGAGGAAATGTTATAACGTAACTAAACTGAGGAACGTTTCGTGAAGATACGCAGAATTTAAACATTTGAATAACGTACACGGCAGAGTGGAACTTAATCCAGCATGTACACGTCAGCCGAAGTCTAGTAATGATTACATCGTCTCTTCTTCGGCTTAGGTGTGACTCATGGCCTGGACGTAATACTAGTTTGTTCGTACACGGGATGTACAATTATCGTTGGTTTCGTAGTGAGTACAAACCCCGTTTCAAGAAACGAACAAATACCGAAGCTGGAACTAGAGTTTCTGAAGAAACATGAAGAAGCGCTAGCGCCGAGATTTCTTTTAATACTCAATCAGCCAACTCATTTCCAGCAATCCACCTGTGACTTAGATCAAAGTGTAACTAAATTAGTTTAATAAAATCGTGTATTTAATTAATGGAAATAAATTAAATTGCTTCGAATTAGAAAATACGAGAAAAAAAGTTAATTTGTAACAACTTTATCGACTATTAGGTTACCGCTTTAAACTGTTACTGCGGGATCGTCTGTTAATATATAAAACGTTGCGTACAGACATCAAATAACCAGATTACGCAGCGTTTCCGGAACAAGGTCTTGCGCCCTAATTTACCGAATGCCATTGTACGTGTCCAATAAAGACACACATCGGAATTTGAAAACTGATTCAGTCAATGAAATTATCCGGAGGGTCCTACAAAAACATCTGATGCGGTTACTAAACCGCTCAAATCGGCCAGTAGTGGAACTTTCACGTATACAATCGTCATCAAGACTAAGCGAACTGTCACTGAACCGTCAGTCGTCAGTAATGACTATATCGTCTTTTCGGTGTGCGAATAGAAGAATAGAAGAAAAGGTCTTATCAATATATACGCTGTAAAATCTCGCAAGAATGGCGCTGATATTATTATTTTCGGAAGCGCAGTCTCGTTAATTACGGTACACTGTATTTACAAACATATAGACGTGTGTATGTGTTTGTACATACATTGCGAGTACATTCTTAGATTATACAAAATTTTACCGAACGATAGAAAGACGTAAATGATTACACAGATAATCGGTATAAATTTACGAGTTCGCGAACTGAACAAATAAATATAACTAAGGCTGTATATAGTTCATTAAGTTATTATAACATATGTAACGAGATAAGTTGAATAAGGTCGTGACAAGGAAAAGCCTATAATGAACGGATTGTATCCAGGCGAAATAAAAAGCCGATTTAGGGGGCAAACTGGCAAAATTCCGTTCGTAGGACAAGTATAGGCCGTCACACGCGTTATATAAATAAGCCGAGAAATTGACACAGACCGTTCGCTGGAACTGGCCATGTCCGTTGTATTATTAACACGACGGACGTTGGGTTTAGTCGTATACTATTTCTCCTCTATTGGCTGTCTATTTATCCGTCTCGTTTTCACTACAAGAAAAATAGGCCCGTCGAACAATATCCAACATTTATTTAGCCGATTACAACATTTCACGCTCCGGTATACCCTACATATTCGGTAAAGGTCAAGCGTACAACCCGAAGTACTCGTGAAATTATTCGACATTAATTTTTAAAAAGAACAGAAAATAAATCAAATACAAATATAAATTAAAAGCAATTTCGTGAATGTAAAATTACTTTCGAACAGGATTATAGAATATATTATTTCCAAGGACGCTGACCGCGTATTTATTACACGCACATGCACGCATATATTATATATGTATATTTTTATTTATTAACTTCTCCACTTTTTATTTTATTTTTTTAATATATGTGTTCATTATTTTCATTAAATTTTAAGTTAATTAATAAAGGATTGCACACATGTTGACATAAATTGAATTTATTCGAAGGCATTTGATTTTTTTATTTTTGTTTTGTGTATGAATATTAATATTACTTTAATTACTACATTAATAAGATAGTTTTAAGAAATTAACAAATAATGATAACAATTAACAATATAGTTATAAAGTAAGCGAATAAATAATATTAATGTAAATAATAATAGTTCAGTACACACACACACACACATTCATCCTGTTACAACTTTTTTTATTATTATTTTATTATATTTTTTTATTTTATATATTGTACAATGTTTTTGTATAATATTTCGGAGGATATCGCCATTTAGTTTATCCACGAACTCAATGAATAATGTTCACCTTGAAAACAAAGCTATATAAACGGATAAATATATATCCTGTTGTATATATATATATATATATATATATATATATATATATATATATAGTCAGCAGGTTTTATGGCCGTTTTTCATAAGTATAATATTAAATATTAAAATTTAATTTATTATAAAGTAATATAATTATCCCCAATGTGATCGTTTCTATATATATAACACAAATTTAGCAATTTTTTCCTCCATTTTTTTCATAAGTATAATATTAAATATTGAAATTTAATTTATTATGAAATTATCCCCCCAATGTGATGTGGTGTACGTATTCTTATCAATTGTTTTATATATATATATATATATATATATATATATATATATATATATAATCCCCCCAGAGGGCTTAGAAAAGTATAAAATACATATCAATAGGAATTGTAACTTTTAAGCTCCAAACAATTTCACAGTTAAAATGATAGTTAAGAGAATATTTGAACGAATAAAACCTCATCTTGATTGGCGTGCAAAACATCCTATATTGCAAAAAGTACTGTTAGAAAATATTCATTACATTCTGTCAATGACATTGAAAACCCAGCTGACTGTGCAACACAAAAAAAAATGGCCGTTGGTTTGGCCGTTCGGAATTCGAATCTGACCCAGGTCGTGACCAGTGCGTTTTTTTGTTGTGATTACTTGCTTCGTTGTTATTCATGATCGTTTATAGTTTGTTTTGCCTGTCGAATACAGGTTCGGCTGTATATATTTTATTCATTTTTATTACGAATTTTGTGATGTCGTAGTCCACTCCAGATAGAAATCCTGAGTGCGCCACTGATACCACGTAATAAGTAACTGAAAATTACCTGCATTGAAATTACGAATTCTAAAATTTTGGGGTTCGACCTCAATTAAATCGCCATCAAATTTTGTAAATTTATATCATTTCTTTCCCCGTCATGTTCTTCATACTTTTATAAATTTATGTTGAAAAATTCAGCCCGGTCGCAGTAACCGTTCAAATGTTATAAACTTGGAAATTTGCTCCTTCCTGCGTATGTGTCGGTTAATTAAAATTTTATATTTCGGTTACCGTTTCCAGTGAGGAACTTCCGAAAATATTTTTTAATCTACGAAAGAACTATTAGAAGGAAAAAATCTCAAAATACATTTCCAAAAAAACGTTAAGAGTTTCCACCCTCCGGCATCTGTCAAAACCGACATTTTTGGTTATAACTCCCGAAATTATTAATGGGACGAAATTCTACCAAATTAAAATAGTTATAGTTATATATGTAATTGTTTCTGATATGCGATTCGTATCTAAATATATTTTCTGAAAAAATAAAATTATTTTATAAAAAAAAATATCGAGAAATACTGGGTAACTCTCTCTCTCTCTCTCTCTCTCTCTATATATATATATATATATCATCATCATCATCAGTGTATCAGCCCAGAGGCTAATTCCCACCATGTACAAATAATTTCCATCCAACCCTGTCGCGTAGTTTTTTTTCTTTAATTCCGGATAATTCGGATTTCCACTTTTTTTTTAACACCTATGTTGATGAGTGTTGTTCGTGGTCTTCCTCGTGACTTTTCATTTATGAAAAATCAATAAAGCTTTTCGGCTTTTAAATCAAAAGATTTGATGGAATTTTTATATGAATCTAGCTGAAGATGAAATATTTATCATGTGGATTTGCGTGAAAATATCTCGTTAGAAACACGCCAGGAGTTAGCAGCTATACAACGTAATATAACGAAGGAAGAATTATGGTGTTCGGTTTCAACGCATGAAACATAAAGAATGAGTCATTCTACAAATAAATTTAACATTCACTTATTTTTACTAGCAACAGGTGTAATACATCGCAAAAGGAGTAGAAATATTTCGAAAACCTTATATATATATATATATATATATATAAATAAATGTATATAATAATATAAATATGAAGACACATGTTCGTGTGTGTTTTGTACATCCTTATAACCTCATTTCCTGATTCAACTACTACCTCATCTAAAAAACAAATACTAGCGAAGCCAATTCCCCAAAAAGCATAGCAGAGTCAGATAAAGCTGAACTAAAGTAAGATACATCATATATATAAATTACGTCCATGATATAGATTAGTTTATAGAGTTTTCTACAGTTTACCATTTACAGAAAATTTAAGTATAAACAAATAGTATTGTTTAATTATTATACCCAAAAATTATTTACTCTAAATAAATTTTGTTTAATGGAGACATTTTTATTACTTACGGTGTGCTATGTACCAAAGAAAAAATTTTATCATCGTAGCAGTAAAGTAACTAAAGAAACGTAATTGTTAACAAAGCTAGTTTAACATATATATTTATACGTATATATATATATATATATATATATATATATATATATATATATATATACGTACGTGTGTACGTATAATATAGAGGAACATCCATAAAAAAACAGCGAAAAGTACAAAGCATATCATCTAAAAAAGAGCAATAATTGAAAAATAAAAAATATTAGCGATGAATTATTATATATCGTGCTATAGTTAGTTATTTAAGTGTACGATGTTTCTATGTTGGGCTAGAAAGGTGGTATCTCAAGCTGGCATGCATAGTTGTCTAAAGTTATAGGGACAACATATATATACATAAAAACTCCACGAATCCGAAAAATATATATATATATATAATATTACTCTCTTAAGCACGACACCGTGTAAGACGTCTGATCAAAACTCCCCCCCATTTTATTGTTCAATTATTAAAATTGTTTAAACTTTCCAAGTAATCGAGAAATTGGAAAATTCTACCAGCCGAAGAATAGACGATTTTATTCGTTGAAACGAAATTAACGACGTAAACTATTCAAGTTCGATGAACTGTCGAGGTTCCTACAATAATAATAATAATAATTATTATTATTATTATTATTATTATTACTATTATTACTATTATAAATAGTAGTAGTAGTAATAGCACTGCTATCGTATAAAGTTTGTTGTTGAGTCTGTGTTATATAAAGAACCTTTGTACCGTAAGGTTTAAAGTGGCAGACGTTCATTTGAAAATCATTCATCTGTTATGTATCCGTTTGCAGACAATAGACAGCCCGTTTTGCCCGGTATTTACACTTCCATGCCTACTTTCATTAGAAATTCAATTTAACCGCTCCTTATTCGTTCAATAATAAACCATCACCAGTACAATCGTCTCTAACGCATTTTAAATATTCTCCGGCGAGCGAAATGCATAGTCGAATTAACTGCGTCGATAAATAATATCGACGTCTACAAAAGATTTCCTAAATGTAAAAATACTGCTCAGACTCTCTTCCAGCTTTGAACGCTATTAATAATATATCTAACAATAATAGGCATCCTATAAGTGTAGAATGTATTTACTAAAAATACTGAACGATCCATTAAATTCCTCTGGATTCCGACACATAGTGGAATTGCTAAAAATGAGCTAGCTGATATAGCAGCAGCTGCATTACTAGTGCGTAATTTACCAGTTCGCAGACCTCAAGACGTTCATGAAATCATCATTATTTCAGTTATGATAAGAAGAATGGCAATCCATATTAACATCAAACAAGCTACGATCTAATAACACCTTGAAAGACACACTTATAACATCGGAGAGACAGTGTAGTTGTCAGCAGACTCCGATTGGCCACACTAAACTGACACATGCTTATCTTCTTAATAGATCGGACATTGTGTACGGTCTACAACAATTGCACTGTTTTGTCCAACATATACTGCAAGAGTGTTGTCCTCAATACAGCCTACATAGATCATACTACGGTCTTTCATCTTCATTACAGTTATTGCTCGATGACTCTACGCTATCCAGACTCATCCTCTTCCTACATGATACCGGATTGTATCATTTAATTTAATACTTATTTTCCCCTATGCCTCTAGCCATTAGTTGCTGTATATGGCATATTAATTTAAATAATAATAATAATAATAATATAAAGAAAAGTTGCCTCACTGATATCTACAGTACATACGTTTCAATGGTAAAAGACCAGTAGGAAGACCAAAGCAAAGATGGCACGATGTTATAACGAAAGATCTCAGAGATGCTGATATGTCCGCAGAACTAGTAAACAACCGAATTGGACGGAAACGATCAATTTGTACGGCAGACCCCGCACCAACGGGAAATTGCCGTTGAAGAAGAAGAAGGAAAAGTTGCAACGACAGTATAAAAATGTTTACATTAAGTTAAATATCTCGTATACTATCAATTATATATTACAGAATTATAGCGCAGTTAATTTTATAATTGAAACTTTCTCCGAATACATTAACCCTGCAGTAGTCGCGCTCGTTTTACGAACGTTAGTGGTCGCGTGGCGTCTATTAGGCGCCACATTGATAAACTGCTTATTTTAATTATTTTTCATAAGGAAATATTTTTTTTCCACAAAAAAATATAATTTTTAGTATTAAGGAAGGTTATTTATAAAAATAAAAATATATCTAAATCGAAATACCAAATAACAATTATAAAATTACTTACAAATCTTTCATTAACGAATTATTACATACTTGAACTAAAAAAGTAAATTATTTTAAATTAATTTTCACAACAATTTTCACATACTAGTTTACCATGTTTCAAGCAAATAAAATTTTTACACTTTGTACAAAAATTTCGTGTCATTCTATTTTCTTTTCTTGAACACATATAACATCGTTTCCGTCCAACTGGATCTTCATTACTTACATTTGTTTTATCATCTGATTTTCTTTTCAAGTTTTTAGGCAGATAATTCGAAGCAGAACGCATTTTTACGTAATCTTCGGTCAATGATATACCTAAATTTCGTAAGAAAGTTCGGCGATTCATTGTATTTCCGCAGATGTTATTGGAATTATATATAATCTGGGCATTGATTCCTGCTATATTCAACAAGCTATAAAACACCACCATTGGCCATCTTCTTGTATTTCTTGCACAGCTATATAATGAACACATTTTGTCAATCATGTCTACTCCGTACTTTGTGGAATTATAAAATGTTATAATTTCAAAAATGCCAACTAACACAACAACTGATCAGTGAAAAGTATACTGGCTTCATAACACGAACAGTCGCGTGGCGTCCAGTAGGCGCCAATTGCCTCCAACGCCTGTAGAATAAAAGTGTTATGTTTCATATTTTGTCAACTTATTTTTTATCATACTTTAGAAAGGTAAACAAAAAAAGAACAACAACCGTATTTCACTTCCGGAGTAAATATGCTTTAAAGATGTAGTGGCGCCTATTAGACGCCACGCGACTACTGCAGTGTTAAACGTCCTCTATATTATACGTTTTATAGGTCCCGAGCATAAAGAGAACGTTAAAGAAATATTTAACATTAAAATAAAGGTCGAACATCAACCATGTCAAGGAAACGTGAAAGCACTGTCAGTCCAGATAACACAGCAGATCTTTACAAGTGCGTAAGATGTGTAATTCATCATAATTTCAAGCAATGCAAAGAGATCCGAATATTACCTCGAAATGTGGTATACTGAAACAACAACAAACGAAATTCGCAAAATTATAAGCGGTACCTATAGTAATTATTAAGATAATAATTCTGATCGGAAAACAGCGAAATTACTTTAGTAGACGAATCTAATTCTACGTTCAGACTGTGCAACAAAATTTAGTCATACTAAATCTACTCGCATCATTAACAAATAATTTATAGGCGCAATGCCAATGGTGAACAAATAAATTAGTAATAGGCTGTTCCTTTTGAACAAATCGACATCTTGTTACTGCTGGAAAAACGCATTTTACAGATAAAATAAAAATTATAATAAATTTCCATTTGATAATCTTTGTACTAAAGAAATTCAAGCGCTAAATAAAATGGGCTATAAATTGAATGATAACATTTTTCTATAGCGTACTGTCTTTTGAACGACAACCGATTTTAATCCGTGTTAATATATTAGCGCTATATTGGAACGTGAATAACATAAGCCGCTTGGAGCCCAAAAAAATGAATAAATCTAATCCGGATGTGCCTAAATTAGAATGTAGTTGACCGTTTGATCTAATCAAGTTTTTTTTTTTGTTTTTTTTTTAAAAAAAAGGGGTGCACAGGGTTGTACGCTCGATTATAAATTCTAACAAGTTTTTTCGCGTTCTAGTCAAAAGATAACCCCATCTGGTCAGTTGCAATTTTGGTAAAATGAATAAATAAATTTTCCGTGTTAACTAAATGCCTTTTCTTACGAAAGGTAGAAGTTGTGTTAGGACTAAAATTTCACGCACCCCATATAGGAACGACTACGATCGAAAGGATTAAATTAATTAAATTAAATAAATTAAATTATATCAAATTACATTGTATTATATTAAATTAATGATCTGCGAAGTAAGATAAAAAAAAAATAAACACGGTTGATACGTTGATGAATTCTCTTCTGATGGGTAATTAAATAGTCTCCAATCATCTGATTAATAATTTTTACTCTCGGGTCTCGAATTACGAGATCGACGATATACATAAATAATAGTTCGGAGTATGATGCTTTGTGGTGCCTGTATTTTGTCGCGATTGGACTTTTTACTGGACCTCACAATGTAATTCCGTACGTCCAAAAGGATTTTATCATCTGCCGATAGAGAGTTCGATCGTAGGAGCCAACGTAATTCAGACATTTTTTTCTGTCTACACTTCATATTTACATGCGCATTCCACGAAAGTCGAGATGTATGCCAAGATAATTAGACGAATCGTATTGCGAAATTTATAGCGTCGGGATAGACCGGATGCAGCGAGTCTGTTTCAATGCGGAAAGCATATGTTGAGATTTAGTTTCATTTAGTTTAATGCACCCGTGTAAAACCTACGCAGCAACTCTGTTCAGAGCACGTTGCAAGTTATGGTTTGTATCTGGTTGACTATCTCCTATTTGTATCTTCAGCAAACGTAGGTGTAGCAGACTGGTAATTGGATGGTAGGTCTTTCATATTTCAAATCGACAAAAGTTTCAATCATTTTAACAAGAGTTTTTCATATAATTTAGACTATGATGTTTTCAGCGAATATTGGGGATAAGATGTCACATCTTCATCCACAAGTTCAGACGACTTTTTTAGCATGATAGCTTTGACCACTTTAAAGGCAGTAGAAATACGCTCAAACTTTAGACTAGAATTTGTTAAAATATATGGAAGCAGCGCAATTGTTTTATACGTCAGTTCTTTCAACTGGTAAACAAGTGCTAAACATCTTGTATTGTCCTTGATGTCCGTCGTTCTCGCTGCTCCACCAAGCTGCTCGTCTTCACCACGAATCCACTCTTCACTTACTGGTAAGGCGGAACCGACAACTTGTTCACACGGATATCGTTGACTACTATTGTCGTCGCCATCTTTCCACGGAATGTTTTAGCAGCGAAATATCGCAGGATAAAATAGATCTATTATACAGGCAAACGGAGTAAAATGAATTTATTTATTCTACACTCGATATACAAAAAACGAAACAAACTGGAAAAGGCAGAATGTAGAGGTGATGAACGCTTCCTCTATAAAACACTGTTTTATGATATTCTTCGACGAAAATCGCTAAGTATTGTTTCATAAAACGTATAGTACTACTAATAACGAAGTTTTTCGCAAGTATTTTCGATTGCATTACGTAACGATGGGCACGTGGCTGCTAGCCGAAATTACTAGACCGTGTGACCTAAATTTATTTGTAGCGTTTTTCTAACGATGCTGACGGATAATATTGTCTTTGCTATCACTTCAAACGGCCCAATTTCATTACGTTACCTCCAATCGTCCAAAATTGCCTGCGTTATTTCTATCTACAACGTAATTAGAGGAGTAACAGACTGCCACCATTCTAGGACACGGAATTGATTCGACAATACCACTAAAATCGAAAAGCTTTATACGCATATATTCATGTGATATATTCACGTATTGAATAATCAATAACCTTAATTAAAGTTTCGATTGCCCACGTATCCTGTTATACATATGTCTATATATATATATATATATATATATATATATATATATATATATATATATATACGTATGTGTGAGTGTTGTGTGTTTGAATTTGTGTGGGTACTTTGCTTTTATAGTCTGGACGCATTAAAATAGTCGTATAATTTTTTTCAATTAATTTTGGTTAGGGTTATTTTATGTTTCGGTAAAGGAAATAAATACAAACCTCTTATAAAAAATTGTTACACACACATAACATGTGTATATATCATCAAACTTTTGGTAATTTGTCGGTTTATCTGTCAATTATACGGTCTAGCGTGCGATGAAAATAACGTTCGACGATTATAATATCGCTGTTGCGAAACTTTTACACATCGCATCATCGGAAGAAAAATCAATATCATAATTTCTATCGAGTGACCTCAATTACAACGGCGTTCGCATACTCGGGGCTATTAAACATATAATGAAATAAATTATATACTTCTTCCGGAACAATTTAAGAAGTATAATCATCTCAATTCTATACAGGCGCAAACTTCGGGTGAAACCACAAGCTAATGATGATTATTTAGAAACTGTGCAATTTGAGAGACGAAAAAACCACGTTTGCTTATGAAATGCTGTTTGTTCGGTAATCTTCAGTCCCCGTATAATAGGTTCCACGATTGTAAACAAACGATTTCAAAACAGATGTCTCAGATGTGTACTAAACGTCCTTAGATACTACAAAATCGTTGACACGCATACTAAAACATGCCTTATATTAAGGACCATATTTTAAATTTAAAGTTCTGCGATGACTAGTCCGCGATATAATCATTTAATACCATAGGTAATTACGATTAACTCAAATTTATGTCTATAGTAGATATAAACATAGAAGGCTCAAACGTAACCTGTTGCAACGTTATACGATACTTATTTTATGATTTATTATTTCTTCTATATTTACTTAATGTCTAACGTGTTTTCCTTTTGTTTTATTATTATTATTATTATAACTTTTTATTTTTTGCTGTACAGTGTTTTTTTTTTTAATTATTTTTTGCCGTCATTATACGTATAAATGCTTCTTTTATTTGTTACGCGTCTTTGTATTATTTCTGTTGTACGGCGAACCATGCTGGGCGTTACGTAGTTATTATTCAAAATTTTTGTTTTTGTCTATTCTCTGTAAATTCCGTTCAAATATATACGTTGTTGTTGTTGTTGTAAACAAGCGGATAATAATAATTTTTCAAAGCTAGGAGGCGAAAAAAACCCACGTTGAAAGACGAAAGTGATGGAATATCAGCCAGTTTTTCAGATAGGGTCATCTTATGGCAGCAGTAAGATAAAATCGTCGGTGAACATTTTTAAGTATTTACTTATTTCTAAACTATAATCGGTCAATGGGCTATCCACCAGAACTTGCCCATTAATTCTTCCCATCGAATTAATTAGCAATTTAGCGTACGTCGAACGTGTTCTATTTTAAGATGTTATAAAGTAGTTTTTTATTTCACGAGAAAATATTCGAGCGTTTACAAAGAACTCAATACTATCAGCCGAATTCAATTTTAAGCATCTCACTCCGTGTTAACTTCAAATATTAAATGTCATTTTTTTTTCAATTCCAAATTTAATTTTTGTCGGCGGACGGGTATAATCGACGTTAAACCTGCCTGCGCTTTTACAGTTTATTCGAACGCCCCTCCCTTAGCCAGTTTTCAACTATAATTAAAGCCTAATGTAATTTAGGCTTAAAACCTCATAATTATTTTTTGCTGTAGCTACGACTGCAACGCCATCTCTGCGGTAATAACGCAATCAATTGCTCTGGAAAACGCGCTGAGAACAACAAATAAATCAAGAAAAACAAAACCATCTCTTGAAGCAGGCCAGCGTGTACGGGCTAGTCAGATATTATTAAAATATTCATTATACATCCTTACTTTTACGCTATTTAGTACGTGATAGTGTGGATGAGAAAATAGTTTCTCGATTTTAATTGATAGATCATCATATTACATCTCATCAAAAATTTGCATGACGTGCAAAGGCAAACACAGGTACGTACTCGTAGACATTCTAAATTAGTTCGCAGAATTCGGTGAATCCATTCTGTGGTGTACGCGAAATAAAAAATTGACGCACGCGAATAATATTCTCAGATGGTATAAAAGAATTTAACCGTTACAAACGTTTGAGCGAGTTTCCGCTAGCGATCGTAACCGCAACCTTTATTATTATTGCTCAATTTTCGAAGTACACATTTGATTTCTTCTGGAAACTTTGGCCCAACAACCAATTTGTCAAGGCGCATTTAGAGATTCGAGTGTATCTTCCGAATTATCAACTTCGCGACTCGGCGTAAAAACTTAAGAAATGTGCTTCCCGAATACTTTTCCCCAATCTTCTTCTTCCGGTGCCGTATATCCTCAATGGATGGTGGCGATTATCTCTCTGGCTTCCAATCTGTTGGTTAACTTCCGCAATAAGGTTTCTGTATTAAGTCCTGTCCATTCTTTTGCATTATACAACTATGTTTTTCTCCTTCCTTTTCCTCGTTTTCCAATGATGTTTCCTTCAATTATCAATTGTAACATTTCACGTCTGTTATTCCTCAAGATGTGCCCGAAGTAAGCTATTTTTCTTTTCTGAATAGTTCTTTCTAACTCTAATCTTTTATTTAGTCCTTTTCTTTTCCCCATTACGTATAATCGGGATTTGTAATAGTTAGGATGGATTCGACTTTTTTCCCACGATGTTATCCGTATGATTCGACAAAGATAATTTTTATAAATGACGTCGTCGACAATCGTTTTTGATTTCTCCGAGTAAGTAAAACAAGTTCTTTCAACTTTTTAATTTAATAATAATTCGCCTATGGAACTTTTAGTTAGATGGTATTATATTTATCTATAACTGTATATATATATAGAGTATTGTGCGAGATATAGCCGCAGACTTTTGGATGGACAGAGGAGGCAGGTGCCCTCGAAACGGTTATTAATTAATGACTTTGCCCGTTCAATGTTTATTATTCGAGAGTTATAACCGTTTCTGCACCATAAGTTAGACATAAAAATATATAAAGTGTCGTCGTTATACAAATATATATATGTAAGATTTATTGTATATGCTTGATAATGACGTAACTGTCGAAAAGCTTTTCAATGGATAACTTTTATAGTGATTCAGCTGTGTTATGATTTCGTGTTGTTTATAATTAATAAAATCACTACTCTACGATGTATCAACATTTTATATATATATATATATATATATATATATATATATTTTATAACTTCTGATCTAGAACTGACGTCGTCATCTACCAGATGTAATGAATGTGAAAAAAAAAATTTTAGAAGGAGTCGGTCCAGCGACAGAACTCCCAGGTTATGAATGATGACAGCCAGAAAGCATTATCTGAAGTCAGTAATACGTTTTCTCTTCAGCCTTCTTATGGCCGATTGAACTTGCAAACTTATTGCCAGCGGATTTTCATGAGTTTCCAATCTCGCCAGGTAATCGCGAGCAGCTCGTTGGATTACTTGTTCTACATATTGTATCTGAAGATTTTTATGCAATGTGTAGTTAGTGACATACCATGGAGCGCCAGCTATCCTTCGTAGTATCTTATTCTGGTACCGCTGTATTTTTTGAATGTCGCTCTTAATCCCCCATAGTTCGCAGCCATATAGCCGGATTGGTTTAAGTCATTGTACAATAAACATTTATTTTTAATATCTAATTGCGAAAACTTTGTGGGCAAAAGAATATTTTTACTATGTTTATAAACATAACTCATTGATAAAATTGTTTCTTACATATAAAAATCACACACACACATATATATAATTGCGAAAATCTCAATTTTATATATATATATATATATATATATATATACATATATATGATTTTTATATGTAAGAAAACAATTTTATTAATGAGTTATTTTTATGGAACATAGAAACAATATTCTTTTGCCCACAAAGTTTTTTCAGATATTACTAATTTATTTTTTGTATTTTTAAATTACAACGAAGGTGATTTTCACGCTGTTCAATTTTCTTTTGGGTGAAATGTTGCAATTAAAAATTTCAACCAAACCGGAAGAAAAAGCGTACGGCAGGAATGTTAAGCAACGCACAATTTTAGAAGAGCACCATTGTAGGATTTGTATAGAACGCGTTTAAAACTGAATTAGAGACTATTAAGGCCTTGGCTCATGCCGTCTTTTTTTTTTACAGATTGTAATAAGGAAGGAAAAGAGTGCAGTATCCCACGCTGGCCAGACGTGTTGATATAGTCGTTTTTTTTCAATTTTCTTTTGCTTCAATTTATTCTGTTTTCACGTGTTGAATTTACCCCGGTATTGTGATATTATTGTATATACCGCTTTCGATTGTTTTCCTTATATATCTACGTTATTTTATTCTTGTAGGCCTGCTTCCTGTTTTCCGTCAGCGTTTACTCTCTTAGCCTTTGGGTCAATAGGCAGCGATTTCCCGCTGGTATGTTACACGGGGGTGGGTTTCAACTTGTCAAGGAGCCGTCATATAGAGTTTCTTGGACAGTTCGCATCTCGTAACTTTATTCCTTGTGAATCCTGTTACAACTGGAATCACCTGCTGGAGGCTTTCTACCAGTAGCCGCTCTTTGTCCCCGATTATTTATTTGGCGACGTCTTATTCGCAACTAACCTACATTTCTGTAACATTCCACGATCCGCAACTGTGTACGGGCCCCGTTCCCGTAAGAACTGCGGTCGGAAGTGGTACTAGTAACACGACTGCGGGGACAATAAATTTATATATATACATATATATATATATATATATATATATATATATATATATATATATAACGTGTTTGTTTTGTCAGTAACCGTATTATCTTCCGTGAGTAGAATAAGTTTGTAAATTCTGAAGGACGACATAAAAGCGCTGATTTCAAGAATTTGTTTCTTTTGGGGATTTCGCGCAAAAGGCGGAGTTTTAAAAAACATCGACCGATATACCGAAACGTTTTATGAAAAAAAAAAAACAGAAATCCTTTATTTTACTTTTTCGAAACAGACCACCGATAGTTGTAAAGGAAACTCGGAAATATTTTCTTAAGAATTTCGCTCGTTTACACGTTCGGTGGTGTTGGAAAGTCTTATCTGCTTTTACTTCTCGAAAAAGTAAATCTTTTTTTCTCCGGATAGGATGACATCCTTTGGAAAACGCCCTATAAAATTGCCGTTGGCTTTTTCATTGGTATATATATATATATACATTTATTTATTTGTTTTTGAAGTTTTACGTCTTATGAACTAACTAGATTGCAACCAATTCGCGAGGTTCGGTGCGGAGAAAAACTGTGGAAACGTTTTTTTTTTTTTTAAAATCTAAATTATTTAAACGATATTTTATCCGATACGGAAGATTTTACTACTAACTACCAGACTGCTGCCATATTTTAACTCCACTACCACCGATACTAATATTTTTCGGTTTACGAGTACTCCTGTAAAAAGATAATATAAACGAGAAACAGTATCTTATCTAGACGCGCATGCTTGTATTTGTCATACTCTCGCGTAGATACATAAACGTATCGCTGGAACGTTGACTAATTTTTTTTCACAACATAAGGGAAAAATAAATAAACAGAAAAGTAGTTAAAATCGCAAAATCTTTATATATTAAAAAAAAAAAACTGTTTTCAGATATTAAGCCGTTATCGAGTGGACGTAAGAAGTAAAATGTTAAAATGTAATATATGTGTAATTTATGAAAAAATCTAAAAGGAATAAAATGATAATTAATTTAGACGTACAATATTACAAAAAATATTAAAGTGAAAAAACATTTATTTATAAAATAATATGATAACGAAAATATGGTAAACGACACAATCCGCAAATCATCAGCCGGGAAGTTTAATTTCGCGGTCGTTATCAACTTAGTTTCGGACAAAATCATCATCACATCATCATCATCATTATGTTGCTTCTTCTGCCGTAGAAGATTGCATGCAATAATTTACACTAAACGGCTTCTTGGTGGGTTAATCGTCTGTTGCGGCTTCACACTTTTCTTGTACACCTGTTATCATCCATTCCAGTTTCCTACGACCTTTTATTGGTTTTCCTTTCTTTTTCTTCCTTTTCGTGTTCGGTTCTTTTTAATTATATTTATCGTACCAGTATTCAGCCAGAATCTTAGCCTTGTCGTTTGCTTCGGTGACCTCATTTATTGTACACGAGTCGGGTTCATCTTACACTACAGTAAGTACGGCATTGTCTGTCCGCACTGACATTTTGCATCTTCCGTTAGACCCCATTTCATCATCAATGATTATTCGGTTTATTGTTCGCCATATCGACCATTTCTCTTTATGTCCTGGCGCCACGGTTTCTTCCGGTAGTCTCACTGGGTTTGGCAGGGTTTGTTTAATCCATAAGTTTATCCTTTTTCAGTTTGTGACCTCAGTAGCGCTTTTCACGAAGTTATTTTTCGACTTAAGTCTATATGCCATCTCGGTTAGCCATACATTGGGTGTCTCTCGGTCCTCCGACACTGGGACGTCCTTTCCTTGTTGGCTACCGCTCAGGAGATAAAGGTTTCTTATTGCCGTTGGTTCTAGACAGTCTGTAATTAAACGGCATGATTCGTTTGAATATCCACATGTTTCTCACGTACCGACCTAGCCCAAGCAGGGCAGTCGTACTCCGAAGCTGAGAAACATAATCCCAGAGCTGTAGTTCTCATAACCACAGTGTTTGCACCCCATTATTTGGAAGTTATGAGCTAATTTTTTGTTTAGTATTCCTGCAGTGGTGTCTGTAAGTAGATCTATCCAATGTTACTCATGAATATTTTATGCGGTCATTATGAGTTCTGTTTTCTCTTCAACAGCTTCAGCATTCTATTTTCGCGAATTTTATGCGCCGGATATTTACGCTTTTGGTTATCTATGTCTTGTATCGTGTTTTCGATTCAATCTTTTCAGAAGCGTTACTAATGTGGACTCTCCACGATATGCTGAAAAACTTGCGATAGCGCCACATCTCGAAATTTTGCATTCTTTTCTTACCTTCCGCATTTATTGTAATTCGTGTCTTTATATTCGTATTTCTATTAGCCACGCCGATTCTCGTTTTTTTATTATCCCTTCCATCGTTATTCTAAATATCTGATCTATGTTTCTTCCATCAATTTTTATGCGAACTTTCTCCTAACGGTTTCTTGTAAATCTAATAATCTTTGTTTTTTCGATGTTAATTTTCGTTCCGCATGTACGTCCTGCATTATTTATCTCTTGGATTCTTCTGCATTTGCGACTCTAGCGATTACTACCTTGTCATTAGCGTAACTTATTTCATTAAATATTTTTATTACCATCTTCTCGATTTTCGTTTCCTTTATGATTCATTCCGCATAAGCATTAAAGAGTCTTAGCGATAAAGAATATCCTTTCTTACGGCTTTCCTTATATAACACGTGTTTGTCTCAAGTTTATATTTACTCGTTGATTCCAATGTAAATTCTTTATGGATTATCATCGATGTTATGTTTTCTCAAACTCTCCGTTAATTTCTCGTGATTTGTGCGGTCGAAAGTCTTTTCTTGGTCAATGAACTATGACATCTTGGTTTTTGCATTTATGCATCTGTGTATTATGGGTTTCAGCAGTGCTACCGCCTCTATTGTTCTCTTTTTTTTTCTCTATAAAGTCATATTGTGTTTCTTTTAATTTTTCATATATTTTACGTTCTGTTCGGGCATTTATTACTGATAGTAGTATATTGACACACTAATACAATAATTCTAAAAATCTCTTTTTCGGTATAGGGATTAAGTTCACTTTGTTATTTTAACATATTCTTGTCCAGTTTGGTCTTCAGTCTCAAATGCTAGTTTTAATAGACCGCAATTAGACCAAAATCGATGTCTTAAATATATCCTCAATGTCCCCCGTATACACTAAAATTTCAAATATGCATAGTGCTCTGCAGGTACACCATATATGTAAAAGACTATATCCTCAAACTATCCCAAAAATTTTTTCTCAGTTGTAGTGTGCACCGTAATAATTTACTTCCAGCAATAGGAAATTACGATTCCAGGGAACTAAGTATTATACTAAGTATAAGCATCGACGCATTAAACATAATGTATTATTCTCATAACGTTATAATTTGCTTTTGTTTCCAATACTTATAAATGATATTATTCGTTATATAATTAAACTTATTATTTTTTAAATTACCGCTTTTCATTTGTGATGTTTTTTTTCTGACCATCGATACTATTTCTATCTTGTATATTTATTATTTACCAGTTTATATTATTAGTTACTTTCATAAATGGAGAGGGCATTTGTTCCGGTACATTTATTAAATATTATTATAACTTTTTAATATAATGCCAAATATACGCGTTTTACATTTACATTTGTTAAAATCTTCCGGCAGTATTTCCTCATCGTATATCACGTTGAAGATCGATAGCAATTGCCTTTAATAATTTTAAACGCTTTAATACTTCTGCCGGGATCTTACAGCTTTTTATGTTTTCCGACTCTTTTTATAGCTTAGTTTTTGTAATTCTATTCTCCATGCAGTTTCTCTTACGTCGTTCGCTTGATATGCAACGGCCTCGAACTGTATAATTCTTTTATATAATTTATCAACGCGTCATTTATTTCTTCACTGTTCACGCAATACTTTCAGTTTTTATTTCTGAAGTATGTTACTCCGATTTTCATTTTTTTAAACATGCTCATCATTTATTTTACTTTTGCACGCAGTTCTCTGTCATCACGTTTTTTGTTCAGATGTTCAATTTCTTTCTTCATACAATTTAGTCTTTGCTTTAATACATTTTTTCTAAATTTTCTTATTTAATTCCTTAGTCTACTTTTATTTTCGCTTTATTTTTGTTCATCATATCTAAAATTTCTTGCATCATCCGTAGTTTATGTTCTATTTTTTTTTTCTTTACAGGAATCGTGAAATCGTACCTTTTGCTTTTTTTTCGATTATTTCCTTCCACATTGGCCAAATATTTTCAACAGTGTTTTTACCTTTTTACTTTATTTCTTCTCCTATTTTTCCATCTACTTGGTTTTCTAATTCTTCTTCAATTTTTTTTCTTAATTCATTTTTTTTTTTGCGTGGCATAATCTAACGATTTTATTCTTCCTTTATAATTATTTTGATTTTTCGTAGCTATCTGACATTTTGCGACTACTTAAGTTATGATCCGTGTTAGTCCCAGGATACACCCCGTTTTTTACTTTGTATCTTTCATTAATCACAATGTAATCAATTTGATTTTTTTTTACTCCGTCTTTCGGATTCGTCTATGTATATAATCTTCGTTTATGATGTTTAAACCGTGTATTACATTTAAATCATGCAAATTATATCCGGAATTTGATTTAAAAAGGAAAGGAGAGGAAAGTCATCATTTACCGCAACCTGTCTTTCTTTACCGGAGAGGAACAAGTCCTCTGTCCATCTCGCATTGTAATGGACGTTGCATAAAGTTGTTGTTTGACAGCAGCGTTATATATCTTATTAGCTTTTAAGGTAATAACACTTTGAACGGCGGCACATAGTTCGGAATTGGAAGAATGATTGGCTAAACAATTAGCATATTTGTACGATTCTTCATTCTAACAGGCATTTGTTTTTTCACCACACTGCATGCGTCGTTCCCGATTATTGCAGCAATTTGTGATATATGACCAAATAGCTGAAATTTAAAGCATTGCACAAACGGATAAACCGTGTATTTATTTCAGATTATTGTAACTTTATTTATATAAATATCTATTCTTAAATGAAGAAAAAGTGTATATATTTAAAAAAAAATGTAGAAATGAGTATTCATTTAGTATTTCGGCTTCTGTAAATCGTTTTAAAATCATCTTCGTTGGTTTACGATTAGCTGATACATGCGCTACGTTGATAATAAAACAAAATAGAATACGATAAACCGAACGAAATGTTTACGGTTGAAAGAATATTTAATGGCGACTGTTTGACACGATGTCTTTGACGAGTTCATGCAGTATGTTTAATTTACAGATTGATTAGAAAAATAAACCCGTTTTTATAATCCATTAAGTAAAACATCTATTTATTTTTTTTTCAATATCGTAAAAGTGAAGTTTCAGATAAACGCCAAATCGTACATATATATAGCGTGAAGACAGAATTGCAAAGATGGAATGTGTCATTACGTCTCAGTGTAGGAATTTTCAGAAAAAACTCTGAGCAAATGTAGATTATAAATCCATTTTTGAATGCATCTGTAGATAAAGTTTCGAAACCAAAAGATAAAGAAAAAAAACTGCCCGAAATTTCCGCTGATAAAGTGTTGCATTTGAAATTCAAATCGGTTACTTTATGTACCTTTTGGTGAAATAGGGAAAACGATAATATTTTATTCCATTTGCTATCTCTTACTTGTGCGAGTTATGGTTTCCTAAGACGAGTCAACTAAAAGATAAAAAACTTAGAAAACGAGTTAACTCAATGTATAGCGTAAAAGTATCCGCCATGGGAAAAATTGGTTACCGATAAATTAACGTAATCGTGTGTTTATTTAATGTGTTATGAAATATAAATTAATCAACGAGTGCTTTATACATATTAATTTTGAAGTAGAATGTTTTTTTTTTTTAAATAAAATACTTTTTAAGGGGGTTCGTAGATACTTGAAATTTTTTAAAAGGTTCCTCGGCCTCCCGGAAGGGGCTCTCAACTAACACGTTGAACAAGTCATATCTCGATGGCCAATCTACATCATCACTGCGAGAACCCACATCAAATCGTTCGTACAGAATATCCATCGTGGCATCCGCTATATGAAATTTAGCGCCATCACGTTTCACTTGATGATTTATATTTATAACGGAATAATAAAATACAGATTAGACAAACGCTATGGCCGCCACAAACTGTCGACCCGCACCGCGTTACAAAATCCTACACTTAGAACCGCTGTGGAACCAGCTGATTGCTCCCTCACGATACTATGACCAGCTTCGTCGAACTATATCCGCCTAGTTCTTTAATAATTAATATACGGTTCGTCGAGTACTAAAATTATTCCGTAAGAATACAAAATGCAAAGCCGTACACACAAACGCACGTCCTACGTGAATATAATATATGTATATATACACGAAGAATTAACAAACACATATTAGTTATTAATAACACTTGCAGTTTCTTCGCTTCGAAATACATTAACAATCTTCTTATTTCTGCTGCACACACACACACATACACGTACAAATACAATCGTACATCATTTCGAATTAACAAAGAGAAAATTCGATTGTGTACTTCAATATTCTCGAGAGTCTTGATCGTTTTTGTTTAAAGAATTTCGTACATTTGGAATCAGAATTTTAAAGTAAAACAACTATATACCGCATGATGAACAATAGTAAAGTCGCATAGACTTTAAAATATTCACTACGGACGAAGATTGTGTGTAAAAAAACGAAAACGTTGAAAGTCAAAAAATAAAAGAAAACATTTTTTTTGTTAACAAACAAAAAATTATCCGAAAAAATAATAATATTTCGGGTAGAAAAATTATCTCGCAACAATGTAAATCCGAAAATAGGTTAAAATAAAATTCTCACGCCACTAATCTATTCAAATTTTACGTACGAAAATACATTAGCAGCGAGATCGGTTCATCGGTTCGGTTGATGAATTATGTACATGTGGAAAAGAGTACAAATTTTCGAACAACTGTGTACCTCACGGTATTACGAAAATATGTGTGTATATATACGCATACTTATATTTAGATTTATATCGTATGGCGCAGAAACATGGTCATTAACAAAACAAGTAATTGATAGAATGAGGAAGTACTAGGAAGATAAAATAAAATCAGAAAAACTTGGGGGATACAATGTTCGAAGCTTTCGGGGAAAGAATAGCGAAGAACAAAATGAGCACGAACTGGACATGTTGGTAGACAATATGACGGGTGATGAATAAAAGAGCTGGTGGTATGGAGAACATATGGTGGAAAACGAATCCAAGAAAGACCAAACAGGAGATGGATGGACGATATTGTCAATACAGCGGGAACTCAGTGGCTTCGGAAAACACAAGATAGAGAGGTAGGAAATTATTGATGGAGGCCTACATCAGTACAATGATGTAATATAGACAAAGAAGAAGAAGAATATATATATATATATATGTATGTATGTATATATATATATATATTTATTTATGCGCATATACTGGAACCTGCTTATCTACGTGTAAAATTTTCCATTCTAATTTAACTGATTTATTTTTCGTAAACTTCCACACAACTTTCGAAACATTTTATTTACGTGTTGGAATTAGACTTTTTTCAGTCACTACTATCAGCACCAAAAATAACACTAGACCTATCTTCACGATCAATCGATAGCCGTTTCTCGCAGATACGTGCTCAATCTTGAATCGTTTTCGCGTCGTTTACCAAGTATTCTATAAAGCACTATTATAACCCACTACTAACGAGACTACAAAAAGGTTTTTACACGTTGTCTATTCGATTATTAACATATTCACATACATCCTTATATCCTTATATAATTTTTATAATAAAATTAAAGTTTTAACGATGATTTATCATATATATATATATATATATATATATATATATATATATATATATATATATATATATATATATATATATATGTATACATCATGATAAGTTTGGCAGTCAGGACTGATTTTATTCCATGGTAAGTAACTTCATATATATATGTATATACATACATCATCACTTACCCGTATCTATTTTTAATGTTAATAAATGATATACCCAAGTTACCTTATGATGTAGATGCTTTATATGCCGACGTCTTAGCATTACAGGCCAAATACCATAAGTAACACATTACAAAGGGCTGCTAGCTCAATTTTTAAGTTTTATAGACGGTGGGGGTTAAAAATAAACACTGATAAAACTGAAGCTATACTCTTCACAAGGCGACGACAATTACCTTCAGTGGAAATTACCATTGATGGTAAACCAAGTTCGATATTTAGGTGTCATTCTAGATTCTCGTCTATCCTCCAATAATAACATTAATTATATAATTGATAATAAAGCAATCCCCGTATACTTAATCTTTAATCGACGATCGTATTTATCCGTCGTTAATTTTTTTTTTTATATATATTTTAAGAGTTAATACGATCTTAAGACTACGCTCAAATAAGTATTACTATTATTACTATGGTGTATATGCTTAAAACTAGTGTTAAACATAAAGACGGGTGTGAAGACGCTTGCTCCAGCGAGCAAGGCTTCTTACTAACTTACATATATCATATATAAATTAGTACTTAATGCTAAATCAAGTCATGCGGTTTTATTCGTTTCAAATGGCTAGTATCGAGTTCGATTTCAAGCAATTTTTTCGCTTCAAGATTGGGATGTCCATGCAGTCGTCGTTTATGCATATTTTGCAATATCTTGTATTGCTTTCCGTAAACTTTTTACTGTGAGGTCGCGGTGTATACCATCGTTGCGGGAGAAACGATAGGCATCTACGATTATTCGTAGGATTACGTTTTTCCAAGTTTGGACAAGCTGCTGATTGGTCTTCTTAGCGCAGCTCCATAGGGCTATTCCATATGTCCATATGGGCTTTATAATTTGTAAGTATATCAGGCGTTTGCAGTAAATGCTGAGCGTTGAACACCGTCCTATTAGCCAGTATAGTGATGACATGGTTTTCTTGATTTGCCTGCACTTCATCTTTACATGCGGTTTCCACGAAAGACGAGAGTCCAAGTGCATGCCAAGATATTTTACCACGTTGGTTTGCGGAATAGGTTGATCTGCAATATAAACCCGATGGGACACGTTAACGTGCCGCAGGGTGAATACGATGTGTTGCGATTTGGAGTTGTTGAATATGATTTTCCATCGTTGAGCCCAACTGATGACGCTATCTAGATGTCGTTGAAGGTTCTTTGTTGCTTCCTTCTGGCAACTACTCTTGGATAGAATGGTGGTGTCATCGGCGAACGTAGCCGTAATTGTTTTATCATCAGTAGGTAAATCGTTGGTATATAGGAGGTACAGGATAGGTCCAAGAACACTACCCTGCGGAACTCCAGCCTGTATTGGGTGATACGATGATTTAGCATCTTCTTGTGCTACCCGAAATTGTCTTTCTGACAAGTATGATGTGATAAGAAATTATTATATACGCATATTATTCGGCCCCGAATAACTTACTGTTTCAGACAATACGGTTAAAAAATTACAACTGATTCAAAATTACTGTTGCAGAACTAAATCGTCACAGCTATACAAAAATTTCTGATACGCACTCAGAATTAAACCTCTTATACCTATCTTCTTATATTAGTAAATTATCTAAAAAATTTTACGACAGGTGTGGAATACATCGAAATAATTGAATTAATTTCATAGGCAATCACGATATGCTAAGCCTCACCATGCGTTATATACAAAAACATCGTAGAATTAAGCGTACGTTACTCATTTAATTTGTGTCTATGTCAATTGTTTATTTTACGTACTTAATGTTGTATGTGTGCATGTGTATGTACAGTATATTTATGTGTGTATGTGTACATATGTACTTCACATATTTTTGTTTTTTTTTTACCATATTTTATTCATTTCCTTGCAGGTTTTTTTTTTGTTTGCTTTTTCCTGTAGCCTAACATTTGTCTCGTTAATTTTCTATATTTAGTAATACTATATAAGTTAACTGTTTAGGTATAAGGTACTTAACTTTATGAATCTCTTGTTATATATATATCTTAATGAAATAAAGCTTCTTCAAATTAAAACAAAAAAGCTTTAAACTACCTAAATTTTCTGAAATATTTACTGCAGAGTGCCTTGCTTTCCTCAGGGCGCTTCGCTTTTACACTTTAGAAAATATCAGTCAGACTGTATTAATTTTCACGTAGCGCTATCGAAACTGTTCTAAATTCCTCATTAAACAGCAGTTATTTTCCATCAATCTACGATATTTTAAGAAACATTTACGATCTATTTCTGAAACGCATTGATGTCAAATTTGTCTGGATTCCCATTCTTATCCGCTAGAATGATACTCTAGACAATCTTCCTAGAAGCGCTTTCAAGAATGGCTTATACTACTTTAATACACATGTTAGAGACATTTTATCTGAGATTAAGTTTCCACACAAGGAATTTTGGAATCACGATATTGCTCTATGGTTTGTAAAGCCTGCAAATCCTAAAATACAAAAGTATATAAAAGAATTTTTTTTTATGTAGAGACTTTCCACTTGCACAGACAAAAAAGGGCATTCCCCTTCCAAACAATTCAAAAATATTCAACGTCCGATTCATTCCTTGATTTTTCAATCTTCCTAGCAATCTAGAAAAAAAATAATTAAGTGTATTTAGCCTGAGACTTAACGTCAACAACATTCCATACGTTCTATTCGCACACAAATTAGCTCATTTCCCATTCTGTACCGATCCTTCCGATGGAGACCAGTTCACCGATGAAAAACATCTGTTTTTCGGTTGCAGTTATTATAGAATATACTAATAGAAATTCCTTTCACGTATTATAAGTAAAGGAATCCCTCTCCCAACTAATCTCAGATGCTTGCTTAGCTCACAGAACAATAGCGTACACAAGATTATATTCAATTACACGTCAATCCGTAGTATAAATATTTAATAAGACACATAATCCACTTCTTAATGCCCTGGGTGGAATCGCTAATTTATATATGAATATATATATATGTAATTATTTTATGCGCAAAGTATTATTTCCTTCTTCACTGGATATCTACAGGGCGTTTATTTTTTCCATACCACTCCACCGTTATGGTACCCCTAAATTCGTTACTTTTGCCGTCCACGATACAAGCTCAAATACCTATATACATACATACATATGTAACCTATTTGTACATAGATGTACTCACACTATTTCGTGATCTTTGTAAGAATAAATGATTACAAAAATAAATGCAGGTCCATTGTCTTTATTATTTATGATCTTTTGTCGTATCTGTCATTCATAAGATATGACGCTCGCACGCGCAAGAAATATATATATATATATATATACATACACATGTATTTGTAAGAGATATATACACACGTATATGCAACATTATACATATATATATATATATATATATGTGTATACATATGTACATGTAAGATATATACACATATATACACGTATATATATATATATACATACAATATATATATATAATATATAAAATCATATAAATGATAAATTTTACGTTTCGTCTTCGGTTGGAGTTTGTAGTGCCGGTTATATTGTCTCGTGTACACCCTATATTGTTCCGTATTTTGACTGATCGCTATTTTCTGTGCTGTTGGGTCATACGGTGAACCCATTTTTCATTAGCCCATAGTAACAAGGAAAAAGTTCATTCTAATGATTTTGTGAACTGACGTTTATTGTATCTGTCTATATATGTGTATATATATGTGTGTGTGTGTGTGTGTGTATGTATTGAATAACGTATTTATTACAAAAACATTATGCGACAAATTTACACCATTTATATTGTACTTCTTTGTTTCGTTTAGTTGACATAATCGGGGTTGATTGTTTCGCTCATTAATTCTCTGGTTAGCTAGTTCCAGTTCATTTATTTGGAACAGGACAATGATGTCATTAATTCACTTTTCCATCAAATATTCGTTTTACTTATTCCAAATATTTTACTGTTTCAAAACGATTAATTTAAATTGAATTATTCATACCGGTACGAACCTTATCTAAAATGTTGCATATTCATAGCGAAAATTTAAAAGGAATGGTTAAAAGTTACACATTTATGTATACATAAACGTATATTTTATATATAAATAGCAGCTACAGTCGGTGCAACGACGAACAAAGCCGGTAAGAAACCGCCTACTTTTATATGTTTAAATTGTTTAACCGATAATTGTATAGGTAAATCTTTTTTAATCCTTTAATTTGATACTCGGTCATCGATAAATGCGTTTCGTTCATTACGGAATATTTATTTCTCGTTTTATTTATTATTTTTAAAGTCACGGGTTTATTGGCTTTCGCAATAAGTTTCCCTTGTATGTTAACCGGATATTTGATGTAACCAGCACCGACAGCTCTTTTGACTCTCATAGCGTTTGTTACAAGCCACGCATTAGATTTTTCTGCTAAATTGGAATCTTTAGCGAGTACATGTTTCCACGCTTTATTTTCCAGTTGTAAATCCGCTTTCTGTCTTTAGTCTAAATCTTCAGACTTGGAATACGCTATATCGTAATACATGGTCGGTCCGTCTAACTTATTTTTAGGTATGACTTTTTTTTCTACTTTCAAACCAAGATTAGTACCAGAACCGGCGTATTGATAACTGCCCCCGGTAAATGAGCCTCGAAAGGTAATTTGTCGTTTATATCATTAATCAGTCTGCTACTTTTTTTTACGGGTAGCATTTGTACGATTTTTTTCTCGCCTTTTTTGTTTCTAATCCGTGTTTTTCTTTAAATTCTTGGAAAATATTTATCATTTTCTTAATTATTAAAGGGTTAGTATTTCGCCTTTTACTTCACCGTATAATATACAAAATCTGTCTAGCAATTCGGCGATATATTCTACTGGGTTATTCATATAGATTTTTTGTAATCATGTACCAGTTTTTTCGACGTTTTTCAGAATATTATGTTTAATTAAACTTCGACTTAATTATGATGTTATATTTATTTCCTATACTACTTCTCAAACGCGAATTATTCGGATCGTTTTTCAACATTGGCGCGGTATATATGGGGAGTTAACCCGCAAAACGAGTGACCCGAATTAATGAACCGGTGTATGTATATATATATATATATATATATATATATATATATATATATATATATATATAACGTTTTGTTACGTTATGTGTGTCTACTAAATAACGGATATATATATATATATATATATGTATGTATAAAGTATATATATATATCCTGCTCGCACGTTCTATATTATCAATACCCGCAAATCAAACCATGTTTTGTTGCGTTTGGTGTGTCAACAAAATAACGGACGGACATATATATGCATATATATATTTAATATATGTATGTATATATATATATTAGAAGCTTCAAAAATTAAATTTTATACGTTTTTTTTTTTATTTTTTTAGTAATTTTTAAAGAAAATGTATATATTGAAAATTAATTTATGTATATTTTTTTTTTACTTTCTGTTCCGCAGTAAATAACAATATCGAACAAGATAATCGAAATTGTGAATCACCTAATGATATTTGGCTGAATCTGACCTCAGCGATTGAACGGGCAAAAAAAGATGGATCAAATCCGATGAGTATACGGAAAAGGAAAACCTGGATAACAGATCACACAATAAAATTAATTGAAAGACGTAGGAACACAAAAATCAATGGTAATGATGTGGAGTATAGGCAATTATGTAGAGATATCCAACGTGCATGCATAAAGGATAAGAATAGATACTATGGAGATCTATGTAAACAAATACAAGCTCACAAGGAAACGAATGAAACTAAAAATATGTTTAAAAAATACGCATAGTTATTAGAGAATTTAAAGCCAAACCATGGGGTTTTGTAAACAACACCGGGTCGTTAATAACCGACATACGTGAAATAACGGAATATTTGCGTGATTACTGTCAAAAATTGTATACAGATATAAATAGAAATACAAATAGCAATTCAACGCAAATAAAGGACAATAAATTTGAATGAAGGCGAAGACAAAATTCCTGCCGAAATAATTAAAATATTATCCGGAGTCACTTTTGAGTTCCTATATAAATTATGCTGTAAAATATGGAATACATGTGAATGGCCGCGTCAGTGGACCACGTCAATTTTAATACCGATACATAAAAAAGGGTCTACAAAAAGTTGCGATAACTATCGTACAATCGCCCTCATTCCACACGCTTCTAAGATACTATTACACGTAATAAATGAACGTGTAAAGCCTTATCTTAATTGGCAAATTCCTGACGAACAAGCCGGTTTTGTCGCAGGAAAAAGCACGCGGAATCAGATTTTGAAAATGAAACAAATTATATAAAAAGCCAGAGAATACTACGTGCCTGTATATATAGCATTTATAGACTATAAAAAGGCTTTTGACAGCGTGATATGGGACAAGCTATGGATAATTTTGTCCGAAATGGGTGTTCCTAATCATCTTATAATGCTAGTGAAATCACTTTACGAAAACAATTATAATACAGTACGAGCAGATAATTATTTCTCGAAACCTTTCAAAATAGGTGTTAGACAAGGATGTATCCTATCGCCACTTTTATATAACATATACTCTGAATATATAATGCGACGTACTCTTGCCGCAGAGGAAGGAGGTATTTCAATTGGTGGAGCAAAAATTAATAATTTGAGATATGCCGATGACACGGCAATTATTGCATCATCTATGGAAGAATTAAGTACAACTTTAAATAAACTGACGACAGTAAGCCATGAATTCGGAATGCGTATAAACAAAAATAAAACAAAAATTATGATAGTGGATCATAATAATGAAAACATATCTAATACTTCACAACAATTACACGAATATGAAGTCGTCAACGAATTTGAATATGTAGGTGTCTGGATCAACAATAAAGGAGGCTCAAGCAAAGAAATAAGGAGACGATAAGCGATGAGTCTAAATGCTATGAATAAGTTGCAACGTATCTGGCGGGATGGAAATATCAATTATTCTACAAAAATACAACTTGTTCATTCCCTGGTGTTCTCCATCTTTACCTATGGTTCCGAAACATGGGTAATAAACTTCATGGATCAGCAATATATTGATGCATTTGAAATGAAATGCTGGCGCATAATGCTGGGTATAAAATGGCACGATAAACAAACGAACGTCTCGATCATTAAGCGTCTTAATATAGATAAACGATTGTCACAAGACATACGTGATAAAATGAACAAATTTTTCGGTCATATAATGCGTGCACGAGACTTAGACAGGACAGTCACACTAGGAAGAATGAACGGATATAGAAGAAAAGGTCGGCCAATGACCCGATGGACGAAACAAATATGTCGACGTGTTAAACTGTCAATACCGGATTTGGTACACTCGGCAGATGATCGACAACTGTGGAGGAATTTGATTGCTACATCAATTATGACCAATATACGACTCTAGAGACTATATATATATATATATATATATATATATATATATATATATACACCGTTCGCATGTACCACATTACCAACACCCGTGTTTTAAACCACGTTTTGTAGTTTTAGTCGCGTCGCTTTATAGACATAGGTAGACTTATTCTTATTTTTATATATATAAATGTATGTGTGTGTTTATATACACCTCCATTAAAATTTTTAAAAAAACAACTCGGTATTGAATTTAGTTAAAACGTCTTTAAGTTTCACTTCTTCTCTGCGCTCCGCGGAACAGATTTTTTTTTATTTATGTGAACCAGTTTTTAACAAAAGTTCTTCATTTACAATTTTTAGGTTTTTCCAATGTTAATAACCCCCATAATCCTCGCGAACTTTAGTCTATATTTAGTAACTTTATATTATCGTTCTCTATAATTATCGGTGAGTTACATATATACATAGTCTCATCTTCGATACGTATACCAAAAGTAGAATCTGTCTTTACATTTTTCGACAAATAGATTTGGAGTCTACTGTACCTAATATTTGTACAAATTCCTGCGTTACTTCGATAATGGGTTCTATAGCTGACGCGGCTGCTGCGTCTATTTTTAGAATTTCACGAATCATCTATTAAATATAGTTAATCAAATTTAGACATACTGTTCTTTTCCCACCTCCTGGCGTCTGGAGAGGTCATAGCGATCAAAAAAAAGAACAAAAAACCCACTGGAATTAGACATTAGAGGCCTAACATCTGTTCTTGGCAAGGTCGTGGAGAAAATAGTCAACCATCGTTCTGCTATGTATACTGAACAACAAGGATTTTGTATCAAACAGTGCAGTTTTCGCTCTCAGCGATCCACAACTAATCTTCTTTATTACCGTCAGAGTAATATTTTGATATCCTTCACCATGCATCAATATCTGCTTGCGTTTTCTTTGATTTCGCCAAGGCTTTCGACACAGGTCCTACATTATAGAATCCTCGAACAATACTCCAATTGGAATATTGACAGTTGATTATTAGCATTCATTGGGGATTCTTGAATAGGTTTCAGTTTCAGGTGGTACTTGGTGGACGTTAGCTCCGAAGCCTCTTAAATTAAAAAATGATGTACCGCAGCGATCAGTTTTAAGTTTGATGCTCTTTATTATTGCCATAAACTGATACTGGTGGAAATAAATCCAATAATCCGAAGTGCGCTCTTCGCTGACGGGCTGGTAATTTTTGTTCGTTGTCATGATTATAAGTTTGATAAAACCATGCTTCAAGAAGCTACACAGAAGCTTATTGAATGGTCCACAAACAGCAGTCTTTCCTTTTCACCTGCAAAAATTAAAACGATGCACTTCTGTAGAATTCATCACTGCCAGAGCTGGTGGCTATTACCTTGAGATTAGAAACTGTTCCCCAAATTAGATATCTTGGCTTGATCTTTGACAGAAGGTTGACTTGGTTGGATCACGTAAATTACCTCTGAGCAGCTTGCACACAAAGACTAAATCTTATGAAAAAGTTATCACATAATGGTGCAGACAAAATTTCTCTTCTCAGAATATACAGAGCCATAATAAACGGGAAACGTGACTGTGGTTCTACTCCAATAGTCCTAAAATGATGAAACTCAGTCCACCACACAGCATTACCCCTAGCACTTGGTGCATTGAGATCGACACTATGATTCATGCATGATTTCCCGCATATAAATAACGTTGAGGTTGCCTTATACGCTGATGACACAGCGTTGTACTGCAGTTCCTACAGGCCAAGTACTATCAGCAATAGGTTACAATCCGGTGTTGATCGTGTAATTAAGTATTTTTCTAAATGGCAAATTGCTCTTAAGCCTTCCAAAACGAAAGCAATTTTCTTCACTCGTCGAAGACCGTTTTTACCGACCAGACTTCATGTCAGTGGCGTTGATATAGAATGGTCTGACCAGATACGCTATCTTGGTGTAATTTTAGACAAGAAGCTAACGTTTTCTAAGCATAATGACCATGCATCATTGAAGACAAACAGAGCAATCTGTTCAATTTATCCCATTTTCAAACGTAAATCTCACTTAAATATTAATAATAAATTAATAATCTACAAGTCAATCATTAGGCCTATTTTAACATATTCTTGTCCAGTTTGGTCTTCAGTCTCAAATGCTAGTTTTAATAGACTGCAATTAGTCCAAAATCGATGTCTTAGATGTATCCTCAATGTCCCCGTATACACTAAAATTTCATATATGCATAGTGCTCTGCAGATATCATATGTAAAAGACTATATCCTCAAACTATCCCAAAAATTTTTTCTCAGTTGTAGTGCGCACCGTAATAATTTACTTCCAGCAATAGAAAACTACGATTCCAGGGAACTAAGTATTAGATATACTAAGTATAAGCATCGACGCATTAAACATAATGCATTATTCTCATAACGTCATAATTTGTTTGCTTTCGTTTCCATTACTTATAAATGATATTACATATTCGTTATATAATTAAACTTATTATTTTTTAAATTACCGCTTTTCATTTGTGATGGGTGATGGTTTTTTGTCTGACCATCAATACTATTTTCATCTTGTATATTTATTATTTACCAGTTTATATTATTAGAACTTTTACTTTCATAAATGGAGAGGGCATTTGTTCCGTACATTTATTAAATATTATTATAACTTTTTAATATAGTGCCAAGTATACGCGTTTTACATTTACATGATTCTGGAGAACTTCCCGTCAATCTTTATCACTCTTACATCCTACTTAAATTCCACCTCCACTCACTCTCAACTCCTGATCTTCCCGATGATGCAGCATCTCACCGCATATTTAAATGATCAATAGCGTAATATTTACATATTATATATATGTACAATTATTAGTTTAACTCTATATATGTAAATAGATTATCTAGATAATTTACTGTTCGGGGTTTTTTGGACGCTGAACGCTTAATTCCGCATTATTTATATTGAGAGCTTTTAAATTCTTTTAAATAAAGCATCACCCGTTTGATGCTAATTAACGCGCAGCAGATAACGTCAATGTGGCAACACGATTAAAGCTAAAATAATTATATACCACTCGTTTCTAAAAATCCTGCAATTAGAAAACAATGAGTTCATTTCTGAACTGGCAATCAGAATACGCGATTTAGAATCCGGACTTTTAAATCTCATACCAAACATATATATATATATATATATATATATATATATATATATATATATATATATATATATATATATATTAAAGAAAGACCTAATCCCGCCGGTAAAATTGCTAAATAATAAGTCAAAATCAGCGCTGACGAAATTAGATGGTAATAGAAAACAGAGATTAGAAAAAAAAGAAACACTATAATTAACGTTAATTAAATGTGAATTTAAAATACTAGTTCTTCGAAAAACGGGTGAAACGAATAATACACAATAAGAAATTACCACACAATATCAAACTGAAAAAAAATTGGTACTTTCTGTAAAAAAAAATAATGGCTCCAAAATTCCATAAATTAACACGACGTTTATACGTGACAGAATGTAAAAAGTCCGTTACTAAAAATAAAAACCAAAATTATCGGCCAAAAAAAATATTTTATAAGAAAAAATAAAGAAAGTAAACTGGACTGCTGACAACATTTCTGTTGCTTCGGCGATTTTTTACTTTAGCAGAAAATGCTCCGCGAAGAGTTGAGCTTTTGAATTTTCCTTTACCACAAATTTCAACGCTTCAGCGATGACCACCAAGAATGAATATCTCATCTGGCGAAATGACATATGTACACACGGAAAATCAGAGATAAATAAGGGATCGTTTGATTTGATGAAATGAAGACGAATAAGGTGAATGTTGTGAATATCGTAATTTAAGTTATCGATCCTCATTCACAAGTGGAAATTATTAAAGACTTGTTTGATAAAATGATTTTAACGCTTTAATGTCAAATTTCATTCCCAGCCGCTCAGGTATCTACTAGAATGATACCCTCGACAATCTTGCTAGAAGCACCCTCGAGAATGGCTCACTCTACTTCAATACACTTGTTATGGACATTTTATCTGAGATTAAGTTTTCGCACGAGGAATTTTGGAACCGCGCTTCGAGGTATTGGAATTCAGCCAAACAATTCAGATATATACCTTCGACTCCAGTAATTCCTTGGTTCCTCAATCTTCCTAGCAACATAGAAAATATGATTTCTTTTATTCGTATTATATGTCATCTAAGGATTAACGTCAACAACATTCCATACGTGTATTCACACACAAATTAGACCTTCGCCATTCTGTACCCATCTTTGCGATGAAGACCAAATTACCGATGAAAACCACTCATTTTTCGGTTGCATTTATTATATAATGTACCAATCGAAATTCCTGTCAGGTACTATAAGTAACGGAATCCTTTTCCCAACTAATCTCAGATACTTTGCTTAGCTCACACAACAATAGGTTAGACATGATCATATTCAATTATACATCAGTCTGTAGTATAAATATTTAATAAGATGTTTAATGCATTCCTTACAACCTTGGGTGGAATAACTAATACCCATATATAATTTTAAAAAAAAACCGCGCATACGAATTTTAATACACGCGTGGCTTCAGATATATTGAACATAGTAATACATAAATTATTGAGATCTTGGTAACGAAGGTAACCTACCATTCTGAAAATGTTTAGGAACATCGATCGAGAATGCGTGTTATATTCATCCAGTTCCTATAAAAAATAGTTTTGTGCTGATGGTTTACATTAACCGAAATTATTAAAGAATTGGTTTTTAGACTTTGCTTTTTTGTTACAGCGCAATACGATAATAAATAAAAAACCAGTGCGTGAGTTCATTTCTTCATCGTAAACTGTTATTATATATATATATATATATATATATATATATATATATATATATATAAATTTCAATCTGGCCTGATGTAACCAATAAGCAACTGGTATGTGAGTTATGGCAGGATGGAAGATGTCATTCAACAATGACAACCTGAAAAACTTCTCCAATCATTCAAACCGGTGAGGAAGATCTAGGGGTTTGCAATAGTTTAATCTGCGAGGTTCATCGACATGATCTAATAAATCTACCGCCAGCTGGTTATTAGAGTGACCCTCTAACCTGTGCAAGTAACCTTTACTGCTATTTCGAACTACTTCGTGCATATTTCATACTTTTAGATCTTTATGGAAATTTTCGTTTCGTATATACCAGGGTGCACCGGCTATTTTCCTTAGTATTTTTGATTGGAGTCGCTGCACCATTTTAATATTCGATATTGATGCTGTCTCCCAGAGTGATATGCCGTACGTCCACACCAGCTTAATAACTGCCCTGTATAGCGATAATTCGATTTTAGAGGTAATTCGGAAGTTTTAACTGCCACAAAATAAACGATCTGCTTATAACTTGTCAGAATGTTTGTGAAAAAATGATCAACTTGTAACAAAACTGTTTTCACAGGCTGTAGCTGCTGTATTAAAAAATTCCATTGCGAAAAAAAATTATTAGTATTCAAAAGATATGTGAATTTACATAAATAATCAACATTTGGTTCGATATCATGAATTCCCATGTACTGTTATCGAATCACAGAGTAATGACGAGATATAAATTAACTGGTAATTTAAAAGAATTTCAAAAGGAATTGCCACAACGACTAATTTAGTTCAAAATTTACTGACAGAATTAACACGCAATTTTATTTCTTAATTCACTATCTAAATCAGAGCGTGTTGGAAAAATTGTTCTACTTAATTTTAAAAATTATGAAAAAAAAAGAATGTTCATTAGATCACGAAATTTTAAACAAATACGATAATGACTTTAGATAGAAAACTTGAAAAAATGAGGAAAAAATTTAAATTTTATTTTCAAACGTATTCACCGGTTCGATACAATTCAAATTAACTTTTAAATGTCGTAGAAATATAATAATTAATAATAGTTTCAATTTTATACTTATATTAATAACGGTTTTTTAGTCACAGAGCTACATCGCAAAGAAACTAATTTTTGAAGTGAAACTTCTATTGGCTCGGTTTATTAACCCATTTGTAAATTATATTACAATATTCACGAAAATTCCGATATATTGAAACTTATTTTTATCAAACGAATTTTGAGATAAAATACCAATCACACATTTTGTCATACATGCCTCAGATTTAGCATTACACAATATAAACTGCCATTTTATTCTTTCGACGAAACGCTTCCACCAATTCATGGAGCTATTGAAAAATGTTGAAAAAAAATTTGTACTGAAAAAGGTTGTGTAGAATAAACTGACAGCCTGCAGGCAAGAACGCTCAACGAGTGTTATTCTCTTCTGAAGTATCATTTAATGTTTCAACCGCCGGTAAATCGTTTTATTCCTTCTCAACATTCTTCCACATTTATCCCTAGATAGAAAGTACCGTCAAAATTGGACATTTACAAATATATCACGAAAATTCTGAAAATACACACCATTTAACTCAAACTTTAGCAGCTGCAACAAACACGAACGGCAATTAACCTAACCCTTCTCGCTAAAGATTTTTACACAAGAACGAACTCATGCGCACACAGTTATGTATACGGTGGAAATATAGATATAAACGTGATTTCAACAGGGAAAATCCCGAAACAACACACTATTGTTTCAGTTAAATTTTAAAGAATACTCGAAATCATAAAGTTGAAATTAACATCGCAGCATTGTAATAAATATAAATACATATTGTTGGATTCTGGCTGCCCTCAGTCAATTAAAATGGAGTAAATAGTCTTTATTATTTCTTGGGTAAGTATATTCCCTGGAATTCTTTCCTAGGGTTGACTACTAAATTAGAATTTTTCATATATTTCCTTTTTCATGTCATTCTCAATTCGCGAAAATCTTTTAAATCTTCTTATTTCGTCCGATGTCTCAGGTCAGTTTCCAGATTCAAGCCTCGATACCAGAACGGACCTTATCTCTTCGCAGATTAGCAGTTCGGTATAAATTTTAAATTTATTTGTATCCCTAATTAAAACCACCTCCCGTCTAAATTTAGATGAAGCTGTGTTAGATAATATTGGCAGTCGCGTAAATACCGTATACTCGGACGTTCGCGATATAATTCGGAGGGTTTTATTTGATCTACTTTTTAAACGTTATTGCAACGGACTAATGAACAGTATTTTGCTGCCCGGTATGTAATTGCCAGGTTAAACATTCTGCGTGTCTTTGCACCAGCGTCCCAATTAGAACCTGCAAGGTTTCTCAAAAGGTTTATACACATTCTTAATTTTTTTGATAAGCAGTTAGGTGATCGTTATTGCGATTCAATGTCACGACCAGATATTTTGGGCATTTTATGTTTGTAAGTTCTACTCCTTCGAATTTAAATATGGGTTCGATTTTTTCTATCCCACTGTTTTGATGGAAAAAACGCTGCTTCTCTTTTGCGCGTAGTAGTCGACAATTTCCATTTATGCAATTATTCATTCGTTTGTGTTACGTCGGCCACTATAGGTAATATGTAATCCGGCAAGTATTTCCTTTACACGATCATTGCTATGTCGTCTGCATATTAAAACTTTTTACTAGATGTATCGGAAATATCACTAATATAATATTGAAAAGCAGCGGTGCCAGTATTAACCTTTGAAGAAAGCTATGACTTACCCGGTGACAGCCGCTGCTGTTTTCAACACGAAAATACCTATCCGACAGCGAACTATTTATAAGCTGCATGACTCGGAAGCATAGAATAACCGAACCCAACTTTAATAATAATCCCTCGCGTCAAACAATTTAATAGGTGGAGGTCGCGCCTAGAAAAACAGGTAATGTCTTCTCATTTTTTTTTAAAAACTATTTTCTATTTACAGTGTAATGGAAGTAGCTTAGTCAACGCATAATCATTCTGCTCGAAATTCAGCTTGGAATACTGGTAGTTGACTGTCCACTTTGGTTGTAATTCTATTATAGATAATTCGTTCCGACACCTTGTATCCTACGCTAAGTAATCCTTTGGTTCTCTTCCTTCTTCGTTTGACTTCTTAAGCCCAATTATTTTCGATTTCTTAAACCCGTAGGTGACCTGAATGTTGTAATTAATTCATTGAATAGTCTAAAGTTTTTCATTTTGGACCAGGATTTTTCACTTGTTCCGTAGTTGGTTGTCGAATCCATCAGGAGCGGGATATATATATATACATAGATATTCGCGTGTAGCGATAATGCATTGACGTTTTGCACTGGCAAAACATTCGATATTGACTTAATTATTATGCGTCGTTTCACTAGTCACCCATCATCAACCCCCGAATTGACAAAATTCGCTATCAACTTTCGAGTTTATTTGAATTCACTTTCAAATATATGTAACTTGAAAGCAAACAACTGGAAACCGTCGAAGAATGCATATATATCTGGACCAACTGGTTAGTAATCACGGAATCATTACATCAAGAAATAAATAGAAGGATCAGACTGGGATGGACAGCTTTTGGACGGAGTTCAGTTATTTTCAAATCAAAAATGCCACTGCACTTAAAAAAGAAAACGATTATTCAGTATATCCTCCTAGTGATGATATACGGTTGTGAAATATGGACGCTAACTAGGAATTACAAGTATAGGTTACAAGTAGCCCAGAGGTCAATGGACATATGCATGCTATCAATCACTGAAAAAGACCAGAAAACGATCGAATAGGTTCGCGATAGAACAAAAGTAACAGATATAATAGAAAGAATAAATAAAATGAAATGGCAGTGGGCCGGTTATATAATGTGATGAAGAGATAGAAGATGGACAGCAAGAATCCAGAGTGGTATCCACGAGTGAAAAAAGCGCCCCAGAGACGACCGCATATGAGATGGAATTACAAATTCAGACAAAAATTAGGAGTTAACTGGACCAGAGCTACTCAAGACCGGAAGAAATGGTACAAAATATGTGGTTAATTCATGAAAAGGCTACACACCATGAAATAGTGGTTGATCAGACGAATATGATGATATATATATATATATATATATATATATATATATATATATATATATATATGTATATGTATATGGTGTTGTACATTTGCAGGCAGTTAATCTTCTTAGATGACATGTAACAAAAGAGATATCGTAAAAGCAAATTTAAAAACAGAATAAAAAATAAACGCCGAAAGAAAATATTAAAAAAAAGTTATTTGTATTTGAAAATTTGGTTGCTAACCACTTCTATCCATTTAACTAAAGATAAACTTTCATTATATATATATATATATATATATATATATATATATATATATATATATATATATATATATATGTAAACACAAATATTATATATATATACACATACATGTGTTTATACATCGTACATCGAAGACGAATGTCTTGCTGAGGTCGGATTTAAACGTCGATTGCTTGATACAAACTTTGACGGAAATTAAAGTTTGAAAAAACATTATTAAAGAAAAGGAGACAAGAAAAAGAAACAGAAATAAAAAACATTGCGCCTTGTAGCCGACGTCCTTGGTAGATGGAAAGATTGGTAGTTGAAAAATTATTTTCTTTATCAACATTATCACGCTCCGTTGCTAACCCATCGCATCCAGTTCGGATATCTAAGGCACCTATCACGTACAATAGGTACACGTATATAAACATTTCTATATAGTTTTTCTCAACTGACAATCGTAAGTATTAGTGGCTTCCCAAATAAAACTTTTTAAATTATTGAAGTTCGATCGTTGATACGGCGGTTCAATTGTGCGAAATTTCGATTTAACGTTCTCGACTGCTAATGTAAAACGTGCGCATTTAACGTACGTATCTACGAAAGAATATTTTAAAGAAAAATTAAACGGAAAAGTTCTAAAATTCGTTAAAAAAAAATTATATCCACTCCTTTCTGATGCTTGTTAAAAAACGGTGTTTTTTTGGGGGTTATAATTTTTTCAAAGGAAAACCAGTTTAATAGTACCCGATTCGTGCCTAAATATATCTTTCGAAATAATTAAACGTGAATTCCTTCTTCTTCCAGTGCATATCCGTTAACGGAAGTTCGCAATCAAATTAGCAATTATGGTTTTGTCCATTAGAGTTCTGTGGATGTTGCTCCAAACCATGTTCTCAAATTCTTGAGCCAAGATATTCTTCTTCGTCCCTGTTCTGTTCGTTACATTATCTGGCCTGGAAGAATTCTCCTGTGGTAGTTCACATTTTCTTTTATTTCTCATTATGTGGCCCAAGTATTCTAATTTTCTGGATTTTACTGCGTTTAGGATTTCCACTCCTTTGTTCATCTTCAATAATTTATATAAAGTAAAACTCTGTCGCGCAGGTACCGTCTTATACGAGTGTATGTTTACTTATATGTTAACTTATTTATTTTCACGCAAATCTGTGTAGACAAGAGAACAGTCGAAGCAAATCTTTATATATATATATAAATAATTCTTCTGTGGGTGTGTACGTAACGACTCCTCCTAAACGGCTGGACCGATTTTGATGAAATGTTTTATACGTGTAGCAGCGGATTCGAAAAAAATGTTTATTTAATGGTTTATTTATGAATTGTCGTTGATTTTGGAATGTTTTACATTGAATCCGATAGACGGCGTTGCGAACGTAGTGTCGAGAATATTTAAAATTATTTAATTTTAATTTCAGTTTGTGTCGATCGCTGGCGCTGCGAGAAAATTCGGGAAAATTTTGTAACTTTGTGTTATTATTGCGTTAAAATAAATCCCGTGCTAATTGAAATATTACATTAAGTAGTAATTAGTGTGTGAAGGGTTTTGAAATGTACATAGAAAATTATACATTTTGCAAATTTCGTCTAGTATTGAAGTATTTTACTTGATTTTCGATCAAAATTTACACGTTCGTCGATGAACAACCGTCCTAACCTATACATTTATTTGTGCAGCACAGCTTCTACATTCAACTTAGGTCACAGTATACGCATACTCACACGCTATCGTTTGGTCGAATTCTGGTAACGGCACGTCTAATAACATTAGATATTGTAATAACTTTTTAATACAAATTTTCATCAAAACTGTTCAAATTGTTACAACTTATTCAAAAAAACTTTAGACGTGTGTACAGGATTTGTCGGGTCCCTAGTTATAAATATCAATTCGAATCGTACATTGTAATCCGTTATCGATGTAAATGATAACGAATTGTTATAAGCGATTCGACGTTTATTTTTACGTGCAAAATGAGCTCGCACTGAAGGCGCTAATTACACGAAACGCAGATGCGCGTATACGATGTTATACGTAGTGGCGTACCACAGCTTCCACCTTGATAATTAAGAGTTACGTAATGACGAAAAACTTAATAAAACTTTTCACGTCGCGAGTTGGTTTCCTAAATACGGCCGTCGAATTGACAGTTGGATATTCTAACAAATACGTCACCGCTACTTGTATAATATACGTGATATCTTTCGAACACCTCGGAAATTACTAAGGATTTTGATGAAATTTTGTACACACGCTTAATCTATTAAGCAATTGAAAATAACCCGCACGTGGAAATGATTTAAATTTTACGCCACGACTATCGAAAGAAATTTTTAAAATTTTGGATTTTATTTTTCGTCCATACTTGTCTAAACGTACGTTGAAAATTTCAGCTCGATCACATTAACCATTCGAATGTCACGTGCTTCGAAATTTGGTTTTTATCGCGTGTGTGTTGGTAAATAGAATTACAATTTTTTATATTACTGGCACCGTTACTATTTTTAGAGACCGTATCTCCTGGACATGTTATTTAATCTACCCGAAATTCATAGGGAAACATTATTTCAATCTCATTTTGCTGTTTGTGGAAAAATTGATATTTTTGGTTATAACTGCCGAAATTTATGAAATAAAATTTTACGCGCTTAAAATAGTTACTTGTGTAACGGTTTTTAACATAGTATGTGATTCGTGTCTAAATATATTTTCCAGAAAAAAAAAAGATTTTACAAAATTATATATATATATATATATATATATATATATATATATATATATATATATATATATATATATATATATACTAGCTGACCCGGCGAACTTCGTGTCGCCACACAATCAATAAATGTATAAATTTATTAGCTGAAACGCGGTTTTTTCGTTTCATCCGATAGATCGCTTTATTGTTAATCATGTGAATCATAATTATTAACAAAAATCAGTTTTATTTTCATTGTAGTGCTTTGTGATATACGATGTTTTTCGTTTGATTACCTGGCGCATAGACAAACAAATCTGATGGTTTTCAAACACGGGAACAGGCAACATACAATTGACTATGTGAGAAACATGGGTTTTCCAAATTAATACCACAAACACTTAATGATTGCCCCTGGGACTTGTTTATGGTCATAGCAAAAGCATGCCGCACTGGAAACTGTAGTCGTTTAAACTCAAATGGCATATCAGTCGGAATCATTGGGATGCGCGGTATGAGAACATCTTCTCCTTTATACTTTCCCTTTAGTATAGTTGCTTCTATCACGTTGTTTAGTAATTTTTCGTGTGCCGTTGCAAAGACGCGGTTGGTTGATATTTCGCAACATTATAACTACCGATCCAACCTTTAATTGAAGACTGTGAGGTGGCAATCCTGGAAAATCCAGCGAGTTTAAAAATTACGGTGGATAGTTGATTACATCATCTTGGTTAGTAGCTGAATCAACTGATTTATATATCCTCGATTCGCCTGTAATTTGTTCTTGAATTTTGAAATTTAATTCATGTACATCTATGTTTTTTGCAGCCAATATAGCTCGTTCGCTCAACCAATCATGGTTTCTGTAATTTTCAGCAACATCTGGAAACACCTTCTGAATAAGTTCATCTTTTGATCGAGTTAATTGACAAAAACTTTCAGGAAAGTTAATGCAGCCAGTCAACATGTCTCTAGGAAATTTGCCATTACCACTGTCAATGAGTTGTTTAGAGAATATGTTTTCAGATTGGTCATTTTGCAATTCGACACGCATATTCTTGCTTAAATGAAGTACTTTGACATGTTTCCACAAATTGGAGGTCTTTAGACATGCATTGAGTTCATCAGCTGGCGTTGATCGTGGAATCACTGGCAATGTTTGACGAAAATCACCTGCTAATAAAATCATTGCACCACCAAATCGGTTATGATTGTTCCGTAGATCTTTTAAGGTTCTGTCTAAAGCCTCCAAAGATTTTTTATGTGCCATCGTGCATTCATCCCAAACAACTTACAATGTGAGCAAATCGAGTTCATAGGACCAATAACAACACATTGGTAGTTACTGTAGTCAATTGACACATCGTAACTGAAAGTAGCTCGATTCAAACTTGAATGTCGCGCTCGCGCTCCACGCATTTGTGATATCCAAATTCTTTTACATCGGTAATTAACTTGGTTTGTTGCATTTCGAGTTCTTCTACCTAAATTGCTTCTTCTTATAGGAGGCATATCAAATATTGATCATAGGTAACTAAACACTGCACAAAACACGATATACGAATTAATGACGTGAAAACTGATGCATTTTAAAACAAAATAAATAATATCGCGAAGCCGACCAAAGAGTTTCGGAACGCGAGATGTATTACACGAAAAAATGACAGCACGAAAAAATGAATGTTAGACAATTAAAAGTTTTAAAAACCTTATAAACACGAACATGATTCAGTAATAGCCAATTATTTCTTATAAAATTAAAAAGAATATCATATATAAAAGCAAATGTAAAAAAAATGAAATTCGATACCGGTTAATTTTTAAGAGATTTATCTAATAACATAGATTATAGATCTCCACATCTACTTTCTTTTAAGACCAACCCTAACCTTTTAGCTACTATAGAGGCTTCAAAAAGGGCTCAAAATCCTTTAAGCCCGATTTTCTCGGCGATTATTAGATATAAAAATACGGCAATACCATCGTTAGACTCGTCTTTTAAGGACGAATAACTTTTATTAAAACACTATTTCCAAGATTTCGAATCGTTCGCGAATTATTGCGAAAAAATCGCATTGTGTACACCCCTTTTGAAATTTTCGGATCGGGTTTGAAATTTTTTTCGCGGTTTTTTCGTTTCATCCGATAGATCTTATATAGTAACGACTATTTGTAAAGTCGGAATCGTTTAAAAATGTTTACGTCGCTGGCTATGCCTTGCCAAAGGTGGCAGGTCATCGATTTTCAAAAATTCGTAGCTCGACACCTATCGATCGTAACGAAAAACGGTTTTCTGTTTCGTATCGGTCATTTTAATATCTACCAAATCGATTCTATCGAAATTTTTCCAAAATCGAAATTTAAATAGTTTACCCCCTTCAACCCCCTAACCACCCTGAATTTTTTTTTCGAAATTTTCTCGTCGTAAAAACCATCCTTGAACTTCAACGAACATTTTAAAAAAAATTGGCTAAATTGGTCCAAGCGTTGTTGAGTTATGCGCTTACAACGTTTAGCGATTCATTTTTATATTATATATATATATATATATATAAATGTGCGTGTGTGTATGTGTGTGTGTGGGTATGTGAATTTTTGCGTCAATGCGTTTTATATAATTTTTTTATTTAATAGAAAACGATAATCATTTTTATGTGTAAATTTTGGTATATGGTGTAATAAATTTTTTTTATACATTTGACACTACTTATTTAACTAATACGTATTACATGATAATATTTAAAGCACGTGTATGAAAATATAAGATTAGCATTATAAATAGCTTCTGTCGAAATGTATACTAGCTACCGGTCTCATTTATTTCTTAGCAAAATATACATGTAACACTAGACAATATATAATTGTTTTCTTATAAATACTGCTGTAGCATTTGCATTTCTGTTAAATAAGAAGGGTGTTGGTAGTGCTATACATGTAAACAGGATATATATATATATATGTATATCATGATGAGCTTATATCAATCCACTGCTGAATTTAAGCGTTCCCCCTTTTCTTTCCATCTGCAGCAATAACGGACCTGGTTTATCAATTTCACACAGGCTGATTATATATCGTCCTTCCACCTTGTATCCAGCCGATCACGACTTCTGCATCCTTCTCTTGTAGCCCATTCTGTTATTCACTTTGTCCACCTGTGATCGTTCTTTCCTGCTACATAACCTGCCCAATTCCATTTTAACAGCGCTACAAGTCCGACTACATCCGACAATTTAGTCTGATGTCTTATCCACGTGTTGGTTTTCTAGTCCGACATCTTTATGCCCAATATTAATCTCTCGTGGGCTCTCGGTATCACTGCAAGTTTATTAACGACGTACTTCGTTAAGCTCCATGTTTCCGCTCCATATGTAAGCACTGGAAGGATGCACTGTTCGTAGACTTTCTTTTTTAAGCTGTTAGGTATATCTTTATTTTTGAGGACGGTACTCAACTTTCCAAAAGCTGTCCACGGGAGATGCGTTCGTCTTTTAATTTCCTTACGCATTGCTTCCTTCTCTGCGGTAATAATTTGACCTAGGTATATACATTCACTGACCTGTTCCAGTTCATAGTGTGAATGTGATCATGTGTGCTGAAACAAGATCTAAAGCCCATCTGCTCGCACACGGTTGGCAGTAATTTATTTGTTTCGTTATTCGATTTGCAATAATACTTATATAAAGCTTGTAAATATGTGATAATATGCTAACTGGCCTGTGATTTTCTAGGCTGGGTGTATCATCCTTTTTGTGTATTAGGGCAACATCTGCTTCATTTCATCATCGCGAGATAGAGTTCTCTTTTAAACATTTGTTAAACAGGTTTTTCAGCGAATCAAGAAATTTCCTAGATAATCTATGGAATATGGAGAAAGAACTGCGAAAGATCTCAGTTTATTAGAAAGTATTTGCCTATTATAATTAAATTGAGGACAATTTAAAAGAAGGTGATTTATATCTTACAGAAAATTTCGTGAAAATACGACTAGCACATTTGATAATCTCCGTTTGAAAAATTTAACTCTATATGGGAATGACCTACAAATTATGGTAACAAATCTGCGAAGTTGATGAGGAAGGACAGATATTGAGATACGAGCACACCATGGAAATACCGGAAATGGATATAGAACTAACATAGTTTTATTTTGGACCAGTTGTATTCCTACAGAATATAGTAACGCAACAAGTAACCGCTTATTTTGGAAAAGTTAACTTTAGAAATAAGAGTAGAGGTACAATATATGGACTGAATAAAATAGTTATAACGAAAAACTGCGTCTCTTCAACAGATAATAATAATGACGGAAGATAGAAGCGCACGGCGAATGAAGTTACCTGGAAACGGGATCCATGGTCACAAGATGTTCGAATCGACCAAACCAACATCGTGATAATAATTAGGGTCGCACATATTAACGCCGAAATCACAGCCAATGTGAATTGAACGCGAAATACAAACGCTAAAAACCGGTTATACACGGGGTTTGATATTAATTTTTCACAACACACACATATACATCATCATTGTGGTTCTTATTATTCCTTACCACATTGTGATAACAGACTAATTTTACAATACTACGTTGTCCTGCGATGCCACTGTGATCTCCATAATATTGAAATATCCTGGAAAACCTTTTATAACGCGAGGTAGCATGAAACATTGTGGGATTGACAGTCGAAGTCGGATGCTCTAGCAATTACACTACCGCGATGACTCGTACAAAAAGGATGGGAACGGAATGATCGGACCAAAAAAAAAGATCTAGCCAGGAAAAAACGTACCGTCTACTCGGGACGAGAGCAAACTTCCAATTTTTGCATTTAACTAAATAGCTACCGGATAACGTAGCAAAGTGAATAGATACTCTGAGGAGGATTTCGACCCAATTTAGACTTTTTCACCAGCCCTTAAATTATATGTCTGCACAATTCAATTCTATATATAATCTGAATATGTTCTTTAGAGATGTTTACAAATTTTTATCCGTAGCCGAATATAATCCCTGTAAATGTTTATAATCTTCATTCGAATGCACTCTATTGGGTTGTGTATCAGGTCGACTGACTAATACTGGAACTAGTTATGTCAAGGTCGACTTTTATAAGTTCTCTGGTTCCTCTGACACGGAATTTTAACCCTCCATTATCGTACCCAGATATACAAGTTGTTCAAAACGCATTTTTCTGACGCCGCTACTGGATCATTATCTCTCGCGAAAAATGCTATATCATCGGCAAATGCCACCATCTCCACATTTGTATTTACGGGAAAGTCGAACATATAAATGAGGAAAACGATTGACCCCCAAAATAGAACCCTGCGGAACTCCCGCCTTGACAGGATAAAATTTTGATACATCACTACCGAATTTAACTTGAAAAAATCTATGTGGCAGGTATGAGGACAGTAGTGTGTAGTTGGGGATGTGGCAGAGTGCGTTTTATTTTTGAAAGTAACCCTTCATGTCATATACGATCGATGGCCTGACTAACATTCAAAAAGGCTGCAGAATAATACTGCTGCTTTATAAAACAATTACCGATGCATTTTTGCACTATATGAACTTGTTCTATTGTAGTATGCCTAAGGCGAAATCCAAACTGGTGGTTTGGAATTGTACCCTGTAGCTGTTTTGTTAGTTCGGGCAGCAATGATTTTTCGAATACTTTTGATACTATCGATAGAAGACTAATAGGTCGATATAACGAATCATCACTAGTAGGTTTACCCGGTTTTGGTATTATAGTTATTTGTGAGATTTTCTATTTTGATGGATAGTAGGCCAACGGCATGATAGCGTTGAATATTGTGGTTAATAGTGCTATGCCCTTTCGCGGTAGGAATTTAAGCATTTTTCCAGTGATTAGATCATATCCTGGAAATTTGCTAAATTACCCATATAATCTGGGACGGAGAACACGGTTTTATTGGAAAAGACATTTGGAAGAGGGCAGTTAAGTTGATCTTAATTTGATTATAGAAAAACTTCGATCCGTTATCGGGTGGATGTGGTTTAAACACATCCTTTAGATGTAACCCAAATTCTTCCGCCTTTTCAAGATCGTTACGTGCTGACTCGCCATTATTTTTCCACAGGGATAGAATCACTTTCTGTGGCCTCTTAAGAGCTTTAGTGACCTTCCACAATGTATGATCGTCTGACATTCTAGAAAGTACATATTCCGCATTCTTCTTCTTCTTCGCGTGCCACCCGATTCGAGTATTGCTTAATCATCATGTATTGATTCCACTATCTGATGGAAGGGGTTCCTTGATTAGTTCCGCTGCTCTCTGAATTCCAGTCCATATTTTAATATTGTCAAGCCAAGAGATCCTTCTTCTTCCCGGTTTTCTTCTACCATTGATCGTTCCCATTAATATTGTTTTTAAAAGGTGGTATATTTCGATCCTCGCATTAAGTGTCCCAAAAACGCAGTTTTTCGTCTTTTTATTATAGTCATTAGTATCTGGGCAGTTCTCATAAGTTTTAACACTTCTTCGTTCTTAGTTTTACCTGTGCACGGAATTTTCCATATCCTTCTGTAACACCACATTTCGAACGATAAGATGCGCTTCTTCATATTTTCTTTTATCTTCCAAGTTTCGCACCCATACAAAAGTACCGATCACACGTAACAACCCAGAACCTTCTTTTTGACATCTAAGCTCATTACTCAGACGAAATATGTGTATTTTCATAAATTTATCTTTTTACATTAAATAAATTGTATTTTCTCCTGATTAAGCTTAACTGACGGTGCGGGTGGTGCGTTCAACGTAAAAAAGCTGCATTTATGCATCATAAAAAAACAACAAACTATCACGTTATGCCTATATCAACCTACTGCTGGATGTAGGCGCGTCCCAGACGTTCCCAATGATTCTTGTTTTATGTAACTCGGGTCTAACTGATGTCCGCATTTTTCACAATTTAATCTCGCCACTGTATTGTCGGTGTTTTCCTTTTGGAATTTAACGAACAATATTGCAGGATACGTTTTACTATTGTCTCTACGCGTAACGCGTTCAGCCGACGCCCATTTTAATTTTCAATTCCCCCATTGGGGTGCTAAATTTTATCCGCTCCCTGATCCAATGTAACGGGTTTTCTGTCTTTTAATCCGACCTTCGGTATTATCCTTTCGTGAGCTGTTCCCTTTTCTCGATTTTCGTGATTATACCATTCGTGAACGTTCATGTTTCTGCTCGGTATGTTAATACCGGTAAGACACATGGAGCTGCAGTGCTGGAACAAATATAACACTAATACATCGATTCCAGAATAAAACTCTACGAACCTTCGTAAATGCGTCATGGCTCGTATCAAACAAAACTCTGCATCGTGAACTAGATATTCCATTATTCAATTCAATTCAATTCAATAAAGTATATTTATGTTTTTATACATCAGCAAATAATAAGTAAATAAAAAATGCGCATACCGAGCAGCGTTAACGCTCTTACTACGCGTGTTAGGAAATAGTGTACAAAGAAATCTTAAAATTTATTTTATAATTATACAATAATTATACAGGGAAAAACATACAACTAAAAACCCTGCGTAGCCGAAAATAGAGAAATTAATTAATTATAGTTTGATCTTAATAGTACAATAAGGATATGGGTAAAATTATACAAATTATATTAAGGTTAAACAAATAAATAAGAGGATGGAAGAAAGAAGTACTGATACAATAGATTACATGAGGATAGTGACTTATTAATAACGACTTAAGTAGTTCGACAATCTGGTGCTAGAGAAGCGAATGTTTAATTCTTTTGTGTTTATATTTTTTATATTTTCTGGTCAGCGAGTCGCGAGTATAGTTTCCAATTCGCTGTACGATAGGGTACTGGCTAGATGTTACTAATATGATAAAACAGGAAGTAATAAAACATGAAACAAAGTTAATTTTCTGGATAATTCTTCATAGCTGCGACGATTACAAAAGGTCAAACCATTGGACTTGATCAACGAAATCCAATTTGTACATTCCAGACCTCATTCGATAAATTGCAGACATCACACGCACTATTGATACCACAAATGTATAGGATAATAAAGGGGAAAAAATTTTTATAAAGTTTGCACTTCAACTTGTTCGGTACATTTTTGTTCCGGAATATGTTCGATAACTTTCCGCTGGTATCTGAATATTTTCTACTCTATCTGTAATTATTTCCCGTCCTAGATAAATGTACTACTACACCTGTTCGGTATGCTCCGATTTGTCTTTATTGACGTATCATCCGTCTGATTAATCGTAACTTTCGTTTTCTGTTTACGTATGTTTCATCCTATTTTTCCTGATTCAATTTAAAAATCATTCGAAACTTAAATTCTAACTCTCCCGTATTCGTTGCTTACCATGACAATGTCATATATTGTCACCAGTCTTATTTAACGCGGTTTTGTAACAACTATTTAGGAATCTATCATGGAAACAATATGGAATAAACATCAATGGTATACATGTAACAAATTTACGTTTCGCAGATGATGCGACACTTATAGCTTCCACGGCTGAACAATTGCAGACGATGCTTAACAACTAGAAGAAATTGCAAAAAAAAAAGCAGGATTGTATAAATCACAAAAAAATACGAATTATTAACTAATAGCACATAGTAAAATATGACCATTAACTCAAACAAATAGAAGTTATACATCTTGGACAAGTAATTTCGTTTAAAGACAAAACAAACAAGGAAATAAATAGAAGAATAACAATCGGATGGAAAAAGTATTAGGCTTTGAAGGAAATTTTAAAATAAGTAAACGAGTCCATCATTAAATGCACAAGTATTCAATACATGTAGGCGATTACTTATGGATCACAAACAAGGTCATATAATATTAAGCAAATAAAAAAGTTACACATTGTACAACGAGCGATGGAAGGGAAAATGTTAGGGGCTACAAAATTTGATAGAATAAACAACAAGGCATTTAAAGCACAGTCAAGGACAGAAGACCTAATAAGAAAACTCACACGGACATGGTGTGGTCATGTCATGCGGAAACAAGCTGATAGTTGGATGAGAAAATGTGTAAAATGGATTTCGCTGGATAGGAAAACGAAAATTCAAAGACCAAAACGACGGTGAAAAGAAGACATTGTTAAATATGTTGGGATCAATTGGATGCGTAAAACAAGAGATAGAACGATTTGGAAGAAAATGGGCCTTGAATATGTTTCTTCAAAGTAAAAATAAAAAAACGGAAGAGACCTTTGCTCAATTTGGGCTTTCATTATTGTCATTAATTTTAATTATTTTATGCGTGTATTTTTTGGTGTATTTAAATTAAATAAACGCTTTTTTATTATTATTATTATTATATATATATACCTATTTATTTATTTATTTATATTTATATTTATTTATTTTTATATAGATATATATATGTGTGTGTGTGTGCACCTACTCTTTCATGTTAAAATTTACAAATAGAAATGAAAAATGTTGAAAACAATGGAAAATAATAGTAATCGGACACCGGCTTAATTTTTTCAACGGCTGCTTCTTCTTCATAGGTTATTTATCCACTGCTAAAAATAAAAAAGGCTCTTAGTCGGTCCTTCTGATTAACATCGTCCTTCGCGCTCCGTCGTTTGCTAACAAGTTAAAGGTCACAATGGACGACCTTTGACCTTTCTCCGACAATGCGCCATTGCGCAAAAGTCGTCCGAATTTCGTTTTTATTTTTACGAAACGAAAATAAAATGGAAACGCCTAAAATTCGAAGGTAGCGAACTCGGGTAAAATCTCCTCCGTTCATTTTGTTCTCATCTTCGTCCTCTTTCTCATTCGAAATGAATTGATTCTACCGACTTACGTAAACGACCTCCTGGTTTCGTCCATAGTGGTGAAAGAAATAAACTTTTAGCTTCGACTATTGCCGTGTTAGGAGACCGATGTAGCATTACGATAAAAGTCTTAGATGACTTTCTTCTAATCGCTTTTTCATCTTTTTAAAGAAAAAAATAAAACGTGTTTTCGGAACGTAGGTTTCAGTAAAATTCAAAAAGATATTTCGAGGTCTATTACAACACACAGTGTGCCATAATAATCGAATTTGCTTCTTCGCTGAGATATTTTATTAAGGTTTTAGAACACGTCGGTTTTAGGATTAAATATATATATATACATATATAGTAAAGTTTTTACAACAAAAAAAAGAACAGACAAGGTCAGCTCTACTCAGAAAAATAACACATAGATGGGTCACATATCAGAGAATAAAGAGGATGCTTAAAAGTGAAATTAGTAAAGAATACAGAGTAAAAATATTTAACCAGTGTATAATTCCCGTAATGACGTATGACGCAGAAACATGGAAGTAATCGTTAGAATGAGGAAGACGGAAAGAAAAATGGAACGTACGTTACTAGAAATTCGATTTCGAGATAAAATAAAATCAGAAAAAATCAGAGTGGAAACAATATCCGAAGATATCGGTGAATGAAGAAGAATAAATGGGCATGTGCCGGACATACTGGTAGACAATGTGATGGGATATGGACAAAAGAGCTGGTGGTATGGAGACCATATAGCTGAAAATGAAGCCAATGAAGACCAAACAGAAGACAGACGGACACAAGATAGAAGAGGCTGGAAATTATTAAGGAATGCTTACATCAATACAATGATGTAATATTGGCAAAGGAGAAAATATATTATATATATATATATATATATGCCGACGTGCATAGCGCGTCGAGTACGGCGCTTTCCGTCTAATTGTCGAAGTTAAGCAACGGAATTGGATGGGTAACCGCCGGCTCAGTGTGTTGTGTGTTGTTGGTGTCTCCCAATTTGCCTGGCCCGCACGGGAGAATAGACTATTTTCTCCCCAATTTATTGATTGGGGAGACCTACGTCCAACAGTGAACCGATATAGATTAAAAATATATATATATATTATATAACCGTGATCATTGTAATATTGATCGTATCTTCTGATTGAAAGTTGATGGATAAAGTAATTATCACATCGTTGGTAATATTGTACGTATATAACAACATGGAAATTCCTGTAAAAATTATGGGAATCACGAAGATTGATAAGCAGAAAATGGTTGCTGTTTTTTTTTGTTTTTTTATTCAAAGTTCTTTCGTAAAGCATTTTATTAGGAGACTGAACATTGCACTTTTGATCAGTACAAATATTCGCTCGCTCGCAATTCTCGTCTAATTTGTACAGTGTGGAGTGTAACGATTTGTAGTTTGTTATATAAAAAGATCTCAGCCATTATCAAGCAGACGTAATATATGTATATATATACATATACATATATATATATATATATATATATATATATATATATATATATAAAATTTATTGAAAAAATATATGAACGGAAAAATAAAAAATAAAATGTAAGAAAATATTTAATTTATATGTACAATAGTACAAAAAATAGTAAAGTACAAAATTTGGTTCGATTATAAAATAATGTGATAATTAATGTGGATCATTGTTTTTATTTGAATTCAAATGTTTATATGTTATGACGATCTAAGACGATGGGGGTACTGATGGAAAAAATAAAAATAAAGATAAAATAAAAATAAAATAAAAATAAAAATAAAATTTCGACAGTAATTAACGTAATATAATATCGGTCAATAACCGAGGTATTTCCATCAGGATAGTTTTAGATCGTCAAAACTGATAAGTTACAACATAGAGGCATAATGAATAGAATGATGTTAGCAATAACCTGGGAAATAATAAGTACTATTTAATTAAATGCGGATTGCCAGGTTATGAAGGAAAACCCGGTGAATAACGGCGGGTAGAGCCAGCAACCGGTGATCGCGTGTTGTATATGTGTGTGAATAAACTGATCGATCGAGATAGATATACTTTTGTCTTTAACCGTTAAGCTTGTATCGTTCTAGTCGCTTATTATTATTTCGGTCCGAAAGATCGTTACGTCTAGTCAATTCGTAATAACGAAATATATTCGTTTAAATTATATCGCGTGTTCTGCCTTTTTAAAGAAGACGTCACGTAGACGTTACGCAGTAGAAATTCTATATAGGACCATTAAAATTATTATATAAAAAGAAATAATTTTCTAGTCAGTCGAATACGAAACAGAAATAAATAATCGCAGACTAGACCAGACTGTATTTGAATAAATTTAAAATAATAAATCAAATTAATTATGCTTTAATTTACGGAAACCGTACCATCATCAAAATTATACGGGATACGATCTGAAGACATCAGGCCTTCCGGAAACACCAGCAGCGGAGACCGTGGTACCACAGGTCGTACGTTTTTGTTTTATTATTTGTCATTTCATGTTATTTATTCTACCTATTATATGTTCGTGAATGATATGTGTGACTTAATAATTGTATGATATAAGTGATTGTTTTCTTTTATTTTAAAAACAAAATCATATTTGTCAATATTTACAATGTATGATAATATATAAATTAAAATCACGTGTAATAATAATTAAATTTTAATCGATATATTAGTGTGTCACCGGCTACGAGTTCTACAAGCAGTCCAGGTTAGACACTGGTGATCGCGATCTTATAATTGTTTTATCTTATTACGAAATAAAGCCTTCCAATTCATAATAAATTATCTGCCACCTAATTCCGTAATAAATTTGCAATCAGCATGAGGGGATTTAGCCTCATTTGTATTATGTTGGCCGATCACGACGTAGGAATTAAGGATATTTCGTAGCAACCAGGATCACCACGACGTGATTAAGCTACGTTTCGTAATAACTTGGCAGACAACGACGAGTTAAGAGGACCATTTCGTAATAATGTATATATATATGTATGTATGTATGTATGTATGTATAAACCTACACAAAATCATTCCGCCAAAAAATGCATAAATTAGCCAGTTTAAAGGATCATTATCAATATTGCAAAAACAATTTTTTTTTTTTTTTTTTTTTTAACATCGTACCAGCACTTAGTGCTACTAACAACGTAGATCACGGATAAGAGAGGGGTTTAATCAAGTGCCTCCATTAAGGCACAAGACTGCGATGAGGAAGAAGGAATGTACAATATGGGAATGAGAATAATGATAATAGGAATAAACAGGTACAATAATAGGAGAAAAAGACATACGCTATCATCTGGAAAGAGAAGGGAGACTGAAATCAATTAGGTGATAGGAATAGCATCGCGACACCACTTTCTTCTCAAACGTCTTGGCGGATTATCTGGAAGACACGATGTGTGCATTCTGCGGATGATTGGATTACTGCTAACCTCGAACTTGTCGAATAATTTCTTATACTGCTGTACATGTATGTCACCGACATAAGGAATCCTAAGATCGTTGTGTAAGGTCCGATTGGAGACGTAGACAGGAGCGGACGTGATGGTACGAAGTATCTTCGATTGCTGCTGTTGTATTCTTCGAAGATTGCTCTTGCAGGTACTTCCATACAGCTCTATTCCGTAACGCCAAATAGGAGCGATCACTGAAAGATAGATGATCCGTTTAGTCGTTAAATTTAAAATTGACTTCCGACCTAATAATGGATACAGCAATTTTGCACGAGTAATTATTGTTCTTTTTGTCTGTGCCACGTGTAGCCTCCATGTAAGCCTCTTATCCATAATTAAGCCAAGATAACGTACCGAGTTTGCTTGAGTAATTTCTTCATTATTGATTTTCAGTGCTGGACAGCTGACTTTTCTATTTATAAATACAACGTGTTTGCACTTATTCGGGTTAAATAGCAGACGCCAGCTCTGTGCCCATAGAACTAACCGATCTAAATGGTTTTGAACTGCTGTATTTGCATACATGACGTCTGAGTTGGACGCAATAGCTATATCATCTGCAAATGATGCTAAGATAGTCTGATTACTGGTTGGTATGTCTGCTGTATAGATTGTGTATAACAACGGTCCTAGTAAGCTACCTTGTGGAACAGACGATAGAATTTTATACTCTTCAGAGAAACAATCATTGATTTTAACAACAAATATTCTATCGGATAAGTATGATTGAAGTAAAGCAAATAAATCGGAAGGGAGAATTTGTCTCAGCTTGTACAGTAGCCCGGGATGCCACACTTTGTCGAATGCCTGTGCAACATTCAAGAATACAGCTGAGCATACTTCTTTTTTTTCCAACGTTGAGGAGATTGCGTCAACCAGCCGATGGCACTGTTGCACTGTAGAGTGTTCAGTACGAAACCCGAACTGATGGTGTGGAATTATTCCACGACTATTTAAAATAGATTGAATACGATTTAAGATTCTAGGATTTTTGATAACGAACAAAGCAAGCTAATAGGCCTATGTGAAGAAACGTCCGTTTGCGGCTTGCCTGGTTTGTGTATCATTATTACTGTTGATTTTTTCCATGTTGAAGGAAAATGTCCAATCCGTAATATTGCATTGAAAATGTAACACAACAATGTGGCTGATTTCGGTGGAAGATGTGAGAGAATTTCACCAGTGATATTATCTATACCGGGACATTTCCGTAATGGTGCTTTACGTAGAGATAAATATACCTCTTTGGAGTAAAGATTTTAGTATATCCTTGTGAAAAAGGTTCATTCAGCGTCGACATTATATGTTCAGTGTGTCTTTTACATATTTCGGGATGCGGAGTAAAAACTGCGTGCAGATGTTTAGCGAAGGCATTTGTTTTTTCTACATCTGTCCTGGTCCAGTTATAATTTAACTTTATATTAAACTGTTCTTTTCCATGTTTTAGTAGCCTTTTTGTGTTGTGCCACAAGGATTTCGGATCCGTATTAAAACAATTTCAACAGATAGCAATAAAGTAAATAAAGAAAAAAATATAACGAAACAAATATCAATCAATAACCCTATTCTGGATACCCTATTATAGATGATATGGCGGTGTTCCTCTAAGAACAACATTCAAAAAATACAGCGGTATCAGAATAAGATACTACGAAGGATAGCTGGCGCTCCATGGTATGTCACTAACTACACATTGCATAAAGATCTTCAGATACAATATGTGGAAAAAGTAATCCAACGAGCTGCTCGCGATTACCTAGCGAGATTGGAAACTCATGAAAATCCGCTGGCAATAAGTTTGCAAGTTCAATCGACGATTAGAGGGCTGAAGAGAAAACGTATTACCGACTTCAGATAATGCTTTCGGGCTGCCATCATTCATAACCTGGAAGTTCTGTCGCTGGACCGACTCCTAAAATTTTTTTTTTTTTTTCTACTTTTTGTTTCACATTCATTACGTCACGGGTTAGACACGTCAGTTCTAAAGTAGAAGGAGATAGAAAAATTATATTATAGATGATGAAATATGGGAAAAATCTTACAACAATAAAAATATAGAAAAAGATAAAAGTAATTATTTAGGTTGGATAAATTACTACCTATAAAATAATAAAAATATTTTAAAAATATAACGTAGATTTAGCGATAAGAAATAATAGCACATAATTAAAATCAATTAGTAACAACAAAATAGGAGTACTTTAAAAATTCGGGAGTATATAAATTAAATTTCAAACAAAAATAATATATAGGAAAAACAGACAGATTTTCACAATTCAATTTAAAAAAACATTTAAATTCAGATATGAACAATGACGATATATATATATATATATATATATATATATATATATATATATATATAATAAAAAGAACAATGGGCAGATAAGAAATGTATTTACATGAGGGTTTCTGGCTAAAAACGTAAGAACAAGAGGATCGTGATTTGATTTTGTGTTTTTATTTTGTTTACATCGATATACTTCGAGTAACATTGATAGTAATACTTCAGAATTTTATCCTACATATTTCTCAGGCGTATACATAAGTAGATGAAGGTGTGCAAATATATTACACACGTAAATGTACGGTACTGGAGAGGGAGATTTGAATTTATTCCGTAACATGGGAAAAGCGATTTCAATTACTAACGACAGGATATTTGAAGAAAATTAAATTGGAAATATTTACCGAGATCCCTTCGTAATATTGTACGGATATCCATGGAAGAAAATTTTTGCACGATTGGAAATTACGAGTCCGCATTTAAACGCGAGTATATTACCGGAGGAAGCAAAATCTAACGATATATATATATATATATATATATATATATATATATATATATATATATATATATATATATGTAATGTATGCATTTATGTATGTATGTATGTGTACATACGAATAAGGATTGATAAGGGTATAATATAGCCCCGACTATATTAGTTCCGTCTCACCGGAAGTTTATCGAAACGTTAATGAATTTTCGACCCCGTCTACGGAACATCAATTTTCCAAGTCAGATTACTGCGAATTATAGCAATGCGCACAATTTTATCATCTGTGAAAACGTCTGTTAATTTTAATACGTGCATATTTGCTAAACTATTCAGACGGGTTATGCAACGAGAAAGTAATTAATTAGTTAATTAATTGGAAGATATAATAAAAAATAATCATCATTATAAAATCGTATTCAATCAATCATCATATTTCTGAAAAACTTTTTATTTTATAACTTTTATTTTTTTAATAAAATAAGTAAAGAAAACTTACGAAGTAAAAGTGTACGTAATGAGAAAGTAATTAATTATTTGGAAGCTACAATAACAATCATCATTATAAATGACAATTCGACCAATCGATCAATCAATAAATATATTTAAGAAAAACGTATTTTCTCGTTATATTAACTTTTATTTACTAGCTAAAAGAATGAAATAACACTAACAGGAAAATAACTAATTATTTGAACGATATAATAACAATCATCATTATAAACAATAATAATCAATAATAATCCATTTATTAATCGATCAATCAATATGTAATGATACATACAACTCCCGGGCTTATTTACATAAGTACAATATTTATAGTGAATTATATACAAATGTGAAATACTCTGTAACACTAAAACAAATTAAACGATTTCATTAAATTGTAGTAATCAATTTTTATAATTGTTTACTATTATACCGTCGATGAAATTATTCGCATAAATTTTTAAGTTTAAGTATATCAAAAATGAAATACGAAAATTTTCCCGAACAAATTCAGACCAATCTCTTGTTTCAGGAACAAACTAATTCCATTCTCAGGTATTTAAATCTATTTCCCCTCCCCACATTCGATACCATCCATTCGCATTCCATTTCTCCGCATCTACCCAGCCTATTTCAATTTGATGTATCTATCCTTTCACAATATAATAAGCCAACATGCCCCTGCATAACTGAGACTTTTCATATCGCAGCACGCAAACATGAAGGACATGAAGTTATTTACACAGATGGTGCCAAACTTAAACATTCGAGTGGATGCGCAATCCTGTACCACAATAATGTCGTACGTTGACCTCTCCCACAGATGTTTAGCGTATTGACTACTGAATTATACGCAATTCTATACGCTATTGAAATCGCCGCGGCAGAACTTAAATGTAAGATCCTCATCTGCACCGATTCGCTGTCTCCAGAAAAAATTCAAACTTCAGCATTCTTTAGTTGAAAAAATTCTTACTCGGGGAGCATGTTATAAACAAGAAATAACTGTGATTTGGATATCGGGTCATAAGGAAGTCGGACTGAACACAAAGGTCGATAAAGCAGCAAAAAAATCCGTCATCCTAGCACCAGCTCCAAACCTACAAATTCCAGCAAAACACTTCATGCATCGGATACGCAGTGCAGTGTCAAACAGTGGCAAGATTCTCATGTCTACCGCAGTTTCGGAACATTTCAATAGAAAATATGAAGACGCTCTGTTCCCCATGCGCTGTGAACAAACACTTCTTACACGCAAACATTTCTTTCTAGGCCAGAGGGGATCGTTATGCTCGACATGTAACATATCCTTTACTATTCCTCACATTCTCCGTTCATGTCCTTTGTACTCAGCTCACCGTCTTACTGTTGGACTTGCATCCTCTCTAACCGAAATCCTACAGTATTCACCGTCTGCCGAATCTAAACTTATAGCTTCCCTTACTTTATCCAACCTTCTCCCCTTAATCTAACTATCCTTCGGTGCCTCTGGTCTTAGAAGCGGTATAAGTCACGTTAAATAAATAAAATAAAAAGAAACAATTTTTAATTTACGTAAATAGGATACAATTGATCCATGATTAGTTATTTGTATCGCGAAATAGTTTATATTAAAACTATATTAACGATATACCGACAATATTGGGAGTATATATAAATCTGTATGCTGATGATTCCTTTTTTAATGGTATCATCTTACAGAATAGACAAATTAAGCAACCGATTATCGAAAGCAATAAATAAAATATCCAAACTTTTTTTTTAAATGGAAAATCAAAATTAACGATGAAAAAACTGAATCAATAATTATTACTGGAGAGACCTTAGTTAAAATTAAAAACATTCATCTCTCCTGGAAAGAACATGTAAAGCATGTAGGTGCCATCATGGATAGACGACTTACATTTACCAAATATGTTAAGAATTTTAAAAATAGAACAATGCAGAAAATTGGATGTCTGTTTCCTATATTTAATAAAAAGTTCTCACTATCGACGCAAAACAGATTTTTAATATACCAAAAAGTAATTTTACCGGAATTACTTCACGCCTGTTCAGTCTGGCCTTATACTGGCAGAAGTTAGATAAACCAGACGCAAAATGTGCAAATTTCCTTCAAATAATATTAAATAAACTTCGATTTACTTCGATCAAATCTTTACACGATATGTTAAAATTCCCTTGTGTACAGAAAACGATTAAAGGTATAGCCGGCTTGTAGATATTCAGATATTCCAATAGTAAATTCTATAGCTGATTACGATTTACTAATTTCTACGAAGCAGGTATAACAGATTTAATCATAGGCGTATAAAACATGTCCTTTTCCAGTAAGCCAGCTATTAAACCCTAATTATATTATCAACAAATAAATTAAGATACACTTATAAGTTCATTTTAATAAGAAAAGTATGTCTATACACTCTGTTATTTTTAAGAGAACTGGTTTTTTTGTCTTTTAAATTTTTCCCACAATTTTACATCATATAAGTTCTTTCATTATAAATATTATTATCTTTCATTATATTTTTACCAATGTATTTTGTAGAGATACTTATGACATTCCGTACGGAAATTTTAGTGTTGTTTTTTTTATTGTATTTTATACAACGTCCAAATTGCATAGTGATTAACAAATTTTTCAATTTTTTAATATACACGTGCATATATTTGCATATATATACATATATATACATGTGCATATATTTGCATATATATGCATGTACTTAATACATCGTAAAGTTCTAATATTGGAGGAACCTGCTTATTACCTTATGGTCGCTAATAGTAGTTAAATGAGAATTAATTTATATATGAATGTTGAAAATTGTTGCAATAAAATTATCTCAATTGCAGTAGATTTTATACATACATATATATATATATATATATATATATATATATATTGTATTACTGTATACTTAATTATAACGCACGTACACTATGTTGCAAACGGTTTCAACTTATTACTTTTATTAATCGGCTTCAATTTTAGTGAAGTAACAGCCGATGAATCGTGTCCAGTAAGAATTCGGTAGCTACATTCGCATGATATTTTTTCATCTTTAAAGCTTGTTGTAATATTAAGGGGAAAAAATTTTAAAATTACTTTACGATTCTTCATCGTATCTAGCTTATTATTATTATTATTTATTCGCGCAGCAATCGACGAGTCAATTACTTCACTTTTGAACGTATAGAATATCTTTTTCGAATACATGAATCCATCGGCAATCGGCAATAAAACACTGTCAAACTTGCAAACAAATACGATACGCATTTTTATATAGGAACATGTTTTATGAGAAATTTTCTACATTTAGAATTAATGTTGCGACTTAATCGTTTAGAACCATATACACCGGAACAATGCGAATTAAACCTTTTGTACAAAATTAAAAATATGTTTCGTACTTTCAAAATAACATTTATGATTAATTGTATTATATATATATATATAAAATATACATATATGTAATATACGTTCGAAGAAATTTAATTTATTTTAGATTATGATGAAGCTCAAGTATCTAATGAAATGTTGCAAGGTTCGTTTACAGTTACATCTGTTTATGTAAGCAACAATATCAACATTCATCTGTCACGTGTATGTTATAAATGAATAAAATGCGTAATAAATCGCCAACGTAATTGTCACAATCTAGTATTATTATTGAGTATTACGGCTATGACAATGAATTCCCGAATAAAATTATCTTATTTTATATATATATATATATATATATATATATATATATATATATATAATAAACCAAACAAAATCCATAACACAGTTTAATCACTAACAGTTGACCGTATGGGAAATAGAGGAAACAAAATGTACTTACTCGAACAGCTTAGGACGTTTGTTTTTCTTTGGACGAATCTTACACAACGTGTCACGAATTGATCGTATAGGTTCAATGTAACTAATAAAATTCGCGAAAATTAGCTACTCGCTTTTTTTTAGTTTTTTTTTTTTTTATTATTAACACTCAACGGAATTTTTATAGTTCGCGAAAAGAGAAAAAAAATTATATCGTGCAAAAAATTCCACCGTTAAAAGAATGAAAACGACGACACGGTTTCTAATAAGCTAAGACGACAGCATCACTTTCTATACTACGCTAGCAGCAGCAGCGAGAAAAATTTTCTCCTTCTACGTCGACAACAATACGGTTTTGGCATTGACGGGCTTACGCGTGTGTGTGTGTGTAAATCGGTGTGTGCGGGTGCGTATACGTAAGCGTGTTATACAAAATACACATGGCACAGTAGCGCTCCACGCGGCAAATGTCGACGTTAGATTAAGGGGCACAGTTTTCATCACGCTAACTCGTTAAACGGAAATTGTAAAAAAGCCTCTCTGGGCCCTTCGAAAAAGGCGGGTTCGGTCAGATATTTGTCATCGTTTCTATTTCCACCACCGAAGCAAGAAATGACGAATCGGATAAGTGTGAAAACGGTTATTTTATTAGAACGTCGATAAAAGCTGACGTAATAGTTAAGCGGGGGGGGAAATTGTTTTAATAATGAAATCATAATATTTCGGTAATTAGCTCACGAATTATATTAAATGGACAATACATATGTGTGTGTGTATTATACTATTATCATCGTCACGTTGCCTGTTTGATTTCCAATTATGCAGTTCAATCGAATATCTACCCCTGTAATTATCTGCTCCACGCAGCATATATATATATATATATATATATATATATATATATATATATATATATACATATATGCATTATTACATGTTTAGAGTAGAGGGTTAGGTACATTAGAAATTTTGAAATAATTAATAAATATGAAAATTGAAATAAGTATAATAATAATAATAAAGAATACGTATAGGTAAAAAATATGTACATAAATTCGTCTTATAATTTTTAACGTTGATCGACACGAAATCTATATATGTATTATTAGATATTTAGAGTAGAGGAGTAGGTACATTCGAAATTTCGAAATAATTAATAAATATGAAAATTGAAACAAGTATAATAATTATAAAGAATACGTATAGATAAAAAATATGTACATAAATTCGTCTTATAATTTTCAACGTTGATCGACACGAAAAAGGACATTTCCGAATAGAACTGAAATAACGATGAAAAAGGATCGAGACATATGTAACGTTATGCAGCGGTCGATGGTGGAGTAGGAAAATATACATCGTATATCTTACCAAGTACGGCTATATAATTAACCGTCCCAGTAGTACGTTATATAATTTTGATAAATTTTATACGGTCGCTTCATTATACAATCCCGCTTCATAGGTAAATTGTAGATAATTTTTAAAATTGAGACATTTCACGTCAACCAGAAAATGAAAAATTTCGTTAGCATTCAAATTTCGCGAACCATACAATGAACATCCTGACTGCAAAGAGTTAAGACTGCAAAATTTTGTTATATATGTATATATGTGTTAGTGCGTATATATTATATTCTCAACGGGAAATAATAAAATAACTACCGAAACCGCGAAACCTGATAGTTTCGAAATACGAAACAACACAAGGTTTTGTTTTTACTTCGAACATGTATCGCAGAATGTTAAAAATATCATACCTAGATCACGTGACCGATAGAGAAGTGCGCAATAAATTGTCAAATCACGCTGAAACACTATATACCGTCCGAACCGGGAAGTTAAAATACCACGGACACGTACGTGTAAACACCCCGAAAAATATCACCTGTCCCATCTTGTACAATATGATGAAATTATTAGCCATAGGAAACCCGGTAGCCGAAAACTTTCCTGGTAAGTAGATACGAGAAGATGGTATGGAGTATCAACATCCCAGCTTCAAGAGGCGTCCGAAGACGATTATCGCCGACCTGCGTCTGGAGATCGCGTGACAAGAAGAGCATTTACATGTTAATTTGCACGAATAATAATAAGGAGATATACTACATTCTTTATAATTTTCATACATTTAGTATAACATTCGACAAATATGTATATTAAAACGACGAGATCGGGTATTCACGTACTCTTCTCTGTTGTGGTAGACTGATGAGAATCACTGCCAGCTCTACATAAATAAAAGTCGTCGGTGATATAACAGTGTATATATATATATATATATATTGTCCAAACAGATAATTTATATAGTTGACAGTTTTGATAAATTTGGCATACAAAACACGAAATGTTATATATACGAGGCGTCATCTTTCCGGAATCGAGAAACTTAAAATTTTGAAAGAAGTTAATTTTCCTGTATATGTAAATATTAAATGAATAAAACGTTATAATAAAGTAACAATACTTATAATGGGATAAAATCTTTATAAATTTGGCAAATGTATTAAGCTTGGTCGGCTCAAACACAACTTACAGGTTAAACGGCATTATATAGTCGTTTTCAACAGGAATGTACTAGAAGTTGAATGGGGCAATGAGATGTGCGACTAGGGAGAGTAGGCCAATAAGGCGCCCAAAATATGCGTTAGAAATACTGAAATTTAGATTATGGAGCATAACAACTCTAATATCTGGTCAAATCAGTATTCTTTGATCAGCCGATTAACTAAACTCTTCCCCAATTAACCGTTGAAAAATGTTTGCAATGTTATCACGGATCAAAGAAGACGAACGTTTTGTTTTTTGAATAGTGCACAGTTTGTAACAAAAAAAAGCGCGTTCCACGTTTAGCGTGCAAACGAAAGATTTTATTTTCGTCCAGTTTCAGTTATCATGGTATCCTATAACGTTTTGTGCGGAACGTAATTTTCGGCGTGAATCTATCACGAGAGTGTAGAGTTTCAAAAAGAATTCAAAGTTACGAGGTGTAAACCTGTACTATCTCGCAATTCAGTTTTAAGATGCGTTGAAACTTTCGAGAGACAGCTTCTGCAACGGATAGAAAAAAAAACGTCCTGGACGAAAAAAAAAACGATACGTACCCCTACAAACATCAATCGAGTTCGGGCAGTGATCATTCGTAGTCCCGGATACTCTGCTCGTCGTCATATTACTTTTTAAACCTGTCCAGATACTTAAAGTTTCGTCCTTAAAAAATACCGACCACGTACAACGAAAACTTTTCGCTGAAACGATGCTAAAAGTAATCGAAGACGAAGAGATCGATTTAAATAATCTTTTGATGAGCGATGAAGATCATTTTCAGCTATCCGGATTCGTAAACAAAGTCTGAATGTAATCCGAATATAAATATGTATATGTGTGTGTGTGTATGTGTGTATAATCCGGACGTGCATTGTTACTAAGGCCGTTGATTATCACCCGAATTGTCGAAGATTCCATCCCTGGCGTTATTAAAAAGTTTTTCATCGTCATTTAATTCTTAATTATCGCAGAGAAGGTAATGGCATCCAGCTTCGTATAACACCATAGGTTGTATATTTTCTTCACTCGTCGAAGACCGTTTTTACCGACCAGACTTCATGTCAGTGGCGTTGATATATAGAATGGTCTGACCAGATACGCTATCTTGGTGTCATTTTAGGCAAGAGACTAGCGTTTTCTAAGCATATTGACCATGCATCATTGAAGACAAACAGATCAATCTGTTCAATTTATCCAATTTTCAAACGTAAATCTCACTTAAATATTAATAATAAATTAATAATCTACAAATCAATCATTAGACCTATTTTAACATATTCTTGTCCAGTTTGGTCTTCAGTCTCAAATGCTAGTTTTAATAGACTGCAATTAGTCCAAAATCGATGTCTTAGATGTATCCTCAATGTCCCCGTATACACTAAAATTTCATATATGCATAGTGCTCTGCAGATATCATATGTAAAAGACTATATCCTCAAACTATCCCAAAAAAATTTTCTCAGTTGTATGCACCGTAATAATTTACTTCCAGCAATAGGAAATTACGATGGAACTAAGTATTAGATATACTAAGTATAAGCATCGGCGCATTAAACATAATATATTATTCTCATAACGTCATAATTTGTTTGCTTTCGTTTCCACTACTTACAAATGATATTACATATTCGTTATATAATTAAACTTATATTTATTATTTTTTAAATTACCGCTTTTCATTTGTGATGGTTTTTTGTCTGACCATCGATACTATTTTCATCTTGTATATTTATTATTTACCAGTTTATATTATTAGTTACTTTCATAAATGGAGAGGGCATTTGTTCCGGTACATTTATTAAATATTATTATAACTTTTTAATATAATGCCAAATATACGTGTTTTTACATTTTACATTTACATGTAATTAGTGCCGCAAGTGATTGCACATTATTCGCGACCCGCTTAATCTGTATGTGAATTATTAAAAAGACGACCATTCTAATAGTTAAAAATAAATAATTTAATACGTAAATATAATAAACAAGTAATAAATAGTAATAATCAAATTTAATTACTAAATTCTTAATTATTCGGTCTTAAATTTCGTTATGAATACAAAATATAAATATAAATGTATCTAAAATCAAAAAATATTAAAACTTAAATTTCCCTTTAAATTGGCTACACACGACGGGATAGACCCATAATATTATTCAAGTTTATTATAAATTGCCAATCACATATAATCTCATTATAACTTGCCGACCACGAGGGGGTTATAAATTTCGTTATATATATATATATAAAATAAATAAATATGTAATTGTTTCTGAATCTTCGTATAGGGAATGTTACATTTTGAGGAAACTTTTTTTAAACGGTCTTTTTGGAGTACCACATTTTCGCTGAAAGTTATGTAATTTATAGTTCGCGTCATAAGTTTTAACGAAAACAGATTTTTCCGGAGTAATATTTTAACAAGTTTTTGGTTACGTCATTTCTCGTGATGTTGATACATTTCCAGGAATTAAAAATTTTAACCTAATAATCTCATAAATTTTTAGCGCACATTGGTTTTTTCGTTGAATAAAAATTTTCCGACATCTCTGGATACGGGATTAAAATAAGTTGCGCGCGTTTTATAATTTATTCCGTGCACGTGGAGTAACGTTACAGCGCATTCTGTCTACTTTACACACACACACGCACACATATATGCATGTGTATGTGTTTATATACATATTTGTGTGTGATAGTACGCGCGTGAATAATGAATAATTTTGTAAGTCGAGAAATGGGATCGAGAAATAGATACAATCGGAACGTGTAAAATTACGAAAACTCTGAACGTTAAGCAAAACTAGGGGGGATATATTACTACGAGGGAATTATTCCTTCTATTGGTATTCTTGAGGAGACGACTATCGTCTGCGTATATTGCATTTCCATTAGTAAAATTAAAGCAAAATTTGCTGCTTCCGTTACAAACTTATCTAAATTTCAATCTTCATGAGAAATTTCTCTATGATTTTCGTGTAATAATAGATTAGATATATATATATATATGTATGTATATACATGTATATGACATTCAACGCACCGCGATTTTGTTCTTTAAAAATCGTTAAAATTGCGCGTGACCAACTAATGTGAACGTCTACAAACAAGTAATTTATATAGTAGAAATTTCGAATTCTGTCGAAAATAAATATTAATCTACAAATTATGCATATATATATATTTTTTTTAATTTTTTATTTTTAATATGTAAGAATAACCACCAGTTTAACTAAATAGTTAGATAATTGCTAATATGCGCCTCATATTCTGAAAGCAGTTGTAGAACCATCTGTGACCACTATACCTAACAGACGAAATGAAGTGGTTTTGTCTCGACCACTCATAGGTCATACCTTATTTGCTGCAACTCGAGAGCCCTACTTTCTGTCTACTTTATAACACTCAACTAACTATCCTGCATATATTTATCCTCTGCTCTTTACATAGAAATGTTCGCTCCCGGCTAAACACGCCAAGTTCACTTCCATTAATTCGTCAAAACATACGTTCTCTGAAAAAAAGATCCCCCCTATATTTTCTTCAGTCATGCAACCTATACGTTTTTGTGAGATCAAAATAAATTAGAATAATTTCGATTAAATTTAAATAACTATCGTCCTATTATCAAATTTACCGTAGACGAGAAAAAAATTGATGTTTTGTCTTTTGTCGACTGTTTTAGTTGAGAAGTACGTATGATACACGTTTTATTTACCCCGGTAGATACACACTGGGTTATATTAACACAAAAATTGTCGGTATATTTAAAACTGTCAACGCTAAAAGTGTTATAACGTATTTATGTGCGATAAATGGTTAAACTAGAAAATCTTAAGATGTCTATGGTTAATAATGAATATATCGTGCGAGAAATAGAAATATGAGAAAATGGATAAATACAGGAAAAACGGTATAGACGTAGAGCATATTACCCAAAAATTCCGCTACACGACGAATTATGTAAAATAAAAATATTAGCGAAGTAAATTTGCCAACAGTCTGGATGAATGTGACAATTGTTCTTTTCCGGTGTACATTGACAATTAAAATTAATTATTCGGCAAGCGGTATAAAATCGAATAGCATTGTTTTCTTATGACTTAGTTCTTGGTGCAGTATGCAACCATGCACTATCGGTAATTTGTAAAAAGCTTTCGTCCGCCATATTTTTACGATTTTCTATTAAAATCATAAATCGATTACCTTTAGTCGGTTAAATCTATGCCATCCCTTATATTATTATAAAATGAAATTGCATCGAGATAGTTTACATTTTTTTTTTTACCATCATTTTGAGTTCTTCTTACAAGTGACATTACGACAATTACTTAGTACCACAGCTTCGTTAGAATCCTGCGTAAGTCGTTCATTTGCACATTGAGAAATAAAAATTAATAAGCTTATTAGAAGTAACTGTAAAAAACAATCTAATTCCGTGTAAGAATAGTTCAGATTAGTCATTGGTGCTTATTTTCATTTTCTGTGTAAAATTAGTATCATTTATATCTGGACACTACTACTGGAACTATCCGTGAATAAAACATCAACCGGAGAATTGATGCCCGTGTAGAATTTTTCATTCTGATTATCATCATCATTGATACTACTCTCGTGTGATTCATCATAATTATATCGTCACGATGCTAGTCGACATAGAATGTGAAATATTACCATAAAAGTCTGAGTGAACGAATGATGAGTTCACTATCTGATGAAAAGAATCAGAGTCATCTGACTTTAGTATTGCTTCTATATCACATTCACGGAGGATCCGTTTACTCATTTTTCTTCAAATCCAAAAGTTCGAAATTCCAGTATAAAGTGAATACATTTTATTTTGATGCGCAGAGTATTTTAATTTTTTCCTATAATACTAACGCAATAATTTTTTAGAAATAAAAATTGCCTATAAAATTACGTTATTCATTCTGAAAATTAAAATGAAATAGAAAATTTTACTCTTCATACAAAAATATATTTTTTTACGGTCAGAAAATACAGTTCTGTTGTATAAATACCTTGAAGGGATGAATGTATTTACCGACGACGACAAAGAATATGGTAAATGCTATTTTATTATCGATATTCCGAATAAAAAGATATATATATATATATACGTCCCAGCAATAATAAAACAGAGGTTTTTTGAGAACGAAAAATGATATCAACAGTATCAACACGCAATGAAACGGAAAATCAAGAATAACATTAACAGATAAATGTAGCTAACATCACGACAATAAACAGCTATAGAGCTGCTCAAGAATAACTAGCTTAGAAAAAATACAACTACATCGAAATACGCTACCGACAACTATTACAACAGCCCCTTGATACTCTCCATAACGACATAAATGTTATGTTTGCGTAGGATGAAATCAAAAGACGAGCAAACAAACATGTCTCCGACTTCGCGTTCGTACGAATAACTCTGCCGAAATACGCAGCTGTAACAAAAGAACCCTTTAGACTTTGTTCGACCATTATAAAGTTCAGAGTGAATATTACACTAACCCTCCGCATAACATCCTTAACCAAGTTAAATTCATCGCGCTATATTTAAAATAAACGTGTCGGTTGCGATGAAAAAATGTCTAAAAAAAAAAAAAATTAATTAACAGTAAAAAAATCTAGAAATCACACTAATGATTTCTTTACAACTGACCAATTAGAAGATTCATCGCAGCACGAAAGAATCATCAGCTGATGGTACAGCTCGCAATTTTGGCAAATATGAAGTTCCATTTAAGAGGTTCCTATAAAAGGAACTAATTCATACGCTCGTGATCCAGTTCAATTCTGATTATAAGCATTTTAACTCCGTTTAAAACGTTAAAATTACAAAACAAACGAGACGTTCTGCTGAGAGTGAAGTCTGTTAAATTTCAACAGCCAACAAAAATGAAGTTTTAAAAAAACATAATTATCACTGTGTTTACCTTTAAATAAAAACGAACATCCCTTTAATTACCCGATACCTGCACGGGTTCTACAAGGCAGTATCCTCGGACCTATTCTTTACCTCGTGTATACGGTATCCCAACATCCGACGAGCATCGCTACGTCGCAGATGATACAGCTATTTCGTCTATCAGCTATTCTCTTAAAATTGTGAATAAAACATTACAACATACAAACGACAAAATTAGCAAAAGAACAGGGAATTGGAAAATTATTAAATCTGTTCACGTTATTTATACACTACGACGTTATCGCTATCATCCGGTATATCTCGAACGACTGCCTATTCCCCAAAAGGATAGTACAAAATATTTAGGTATGCATTTGGACACGATCGAATGAACTAGAAAACGTGTGTACAGATGAAAAAAGAATACACGTAAATGGCGACAAACGTTTCGGTTCCAAGCTCAATCTACGTAACGAAAGACCACTATATACGTAAATAATTAGACTAATTCGGACGTATGGAGTTCAATTGCGGAGCTGTGCGAAAAAAAACAAACAGGATTCAAGGGATCAAACGTCTTCGGTCCATAGCTGGTGCACAAAGCGAAATGAAGACATCCATTCGGATAATCCCACCTATTGGTGAAACAGTATAGCACTTCGCTAACGCACGCCACAAACGACTCCGTCTTCACCCAAATCAGAAGGTACGAAGTCTGTTAATCACTAGAAACGACGTCAGACGTCTTAAGCGTACGAAACTATATCAATTAGCCAAATAGTTCCATGTATTCTTTATATAAACTACTGAAAGTTGTGCAAATGTAAACCCCATTTCGTTTGCTACATTAATTTAAACACTAATAACATTGCACTAATTTACAGAATAAGTTATATATATAATGGCGAGTTTAGAGTAGAGGGATACATTATAAATTTAAAATAAATGAATTAAATGAAAATAATAACTATAATAATATTATGTAGTATTCTTTAAAACATCTTATATCTGTTATTGACTACTAGGAAATTTGTTACGTGTATACCGATAGATAAGCCATATAGATAAGGCTTACGTTAAAATCGCTCTCTCGTAATTCGAAGCGAAACTAGTTTCGGGTGAAATGCTACGTATACTCAGTGCTAGTGTATGGATGGAAAAGAAAGCACGTAGCATTTGAAATGTGAATTTTCAGAAGAATGCTAAAAATAGCCTATGTTGATCACATATCGAACGCAGATGTCCTAAAACGAATCGGTCAAAACCAATAGCTGGTGGCAATTGTAAAAAAGAGAAAAACAGCATACTTAGGGCATATTATGCGTGCTCAGAAATACAAGATATTAGAAATAATATTGGAAGGAGGAGGCCAGCGATCTAGAGATAACGGATGTCATGGATAAAAATCTTCAATGGACAGCAGTTGAACTAATACATTTAGCTAGGGACAGAAGAAAATATACAAAAATTGTAGCTTCGTTAACAGAGATGTCACTCAAGAAGGAAAAGAATAATAATTATCGATAATAGGCGCGTTAAATTATTAAATTAATAATAAGAAAATGCTTCAATTCGAATATTAATAAAAGTCGCCATTAACTGTATAAAGTACAAAATAAAAATAATAAATGCGGGTATTTAATTAAGGACAAATTACAGAGACCGTATAGGCCGAGGTTTGGAACAGATCTAAACCGTCGTACACATCCGTCGGTTCGTTATCGAGATCAGTGGACTGCGGTGCACCGTCGGGTTTACGTTTTTATTTTAAATTAGGATATCGTAGTAATTTTATTTATATTTTGCACGGCGTGAATTTTTATACCTATGTAAATGTCAAAATTCAATTTTCTTGCTGATTTTTAAGCAAAAATAATTAACAATTACGATATTGAAAAGGTTATTTCGTTGATAAATATTAAATATTATTATATTCGTCGGCTAATAAGATAGTGCGGCCTTGTGTACTCACGTGCTCCATTCTACTCGTTATAATAGGGGTTAGAGAGTATGTTTACTAAATCTAGACGTGCCATTGTAAGATAAAGTACATATATACCTAATGAACGGAAAAAACAGTATATATGCCCTATACATAAACCAAATAAGAATCCTAATGACTATAAATCATACAGACCTATAACTTTATTAAGCTGCTTAGGTAAAACAACTGAATCTTTGATTAAGGAACGTCTCGAATGGAGACTTGAACATCAAAACAAAATGCCAAAAACACAGTTTGGTTTTAGGAAAACATTTGGTACGAGGGATAATATAGCTATCCTGACTAACGATATATATATAAATATGTCTAAAAATCATTACATGATAGCCATCACCTTTGACATGTCAAATGCGTACGATCTGGTAAACCTGAGTATTTTATGCAACAGGTTGAAGATGATAGGTATCCTCCACAATATATATCAAATGGATAGCACAATATTATAATGGCAGAAAACTAATTATAAAATATCAAAACAAAATAAAGGAGACCGAAACAAACGAAACAGGTATAGATATCCCCAAAGATCAACTCTTAGTCCATTACTATACAACATACATACAGGTGAACTAGATAACATACAAACAAAACAAGTTAAAATATTGCAATATGCTGATGATATAATGATATACAGCTCAGATACAACTATTTCAACTGCTGTTAAACAATTACAACCAGCTATAACTAAGATGACAGAAATAATAAATAGACTGCAACTAAAAATAAACAATGATAAGACAAAGGGAATTTTGTTCACACGACACAGAATTAATCATTATCTCCTTATTACAGTAAATAATACCACAATTCAATTTGTTAAAGAAATAAAATTCTTCAGCATAATGTTAGATGAGAAATTAAATTGGAATTCTGAAACACAAAATATATTAAGGAAATGTAGTAATGGTACCAATATAACACCTGCAATATCAGGAACACGGTGGGGAAGCCATCCCAAAACAAATCTTATACTCCATAAAACATTAATACTATCTCATTTTAACTACTCATGTATATTCCAAAATTTAAACTCCAGCAATACCAAAAAAATCCAGACAGCATATAATAAAGCACTACGCCTTTGCATAGGAGCAATGAATTCAAGCCCAGTTAATAATATTAGAGCAGAATGTGCTGAACCAAGTATTTTAATACAACAACAATATATTACAAATAAATATATGTTAAAAATTAAAGGAAATAGACAACATATAATAAATAAACAAATAAAACAATTAGAACCATCGATCAGAAAACCTTACTGGCAATGTAAAACTTTACCACCTTTAGTGGTGAGTGCTAGAAAGTTATACAATATACAATTCAAAACTATAAATTACCAATATATACAAATATGAAGATTATATACAACCACTTAATATTACAATAAATCTACTCTCTAAACAAACTGATATCAATATGCAAAATAAAATATTACAACGTATATTATTCACTAACTTTCATAACCACTAACGGATATATACTGACGGACCTATAGACATTAATAGAAACCGATATCAAGCAGCAATATACCATGAAAATATAGAACTGATACGAACCTACATAATAAAGTACGCTGGCTCATCTACAAGCACTGAAATATATGCTATATAGAAAGCACTTGAAAAATAAAAATAAAGAAAATTTATAGTAATGACAGACTCCATAGCTGCAATACAATCATTGACTGCTATTAAAACAAAACACGACAATATCATCGCTAAAATAAAAAACCATACATGGAAAGATACAGAAAAACGATTCAACAATTATACTGATGTGGATACCGGGGCACTGCGGTATATGTGGGAATGAAATAGTAGATAACGCAGTAAAATCGGGAACGAATGTTAAAAACGATAATACTAATAGACACTATACAGTATATATTCCACAAATAAAAATAATGAAATATCAACAAATGCAAGAAGAATATAATAAACAAAAAGAAATAGGGAAACAATATCATAAAATTCAGATCAAAATAAAACCTCATATGGTTTTGGAATAATTCATTACAATATAGTAAACACTTTTTAACAACAATTATCCGATTAAGAATAGGACATAATAAAACACCGGCACATCTAACCCGAATACACATAATTCAAAATAGTTTATGCGATAAATGTCAAGAGGAAGAGGATATCAACCATATCATATGGAAATGCGAGAAATACAAACAAAATCGACATAATATGATACGGGAATTATTAAAATACAAACACGCACTTACTCTAAATGTAGAATCAATAGTAAGTGAAACCAGTCAAAATCATATATAAGTTCATATCCCAGAATAATATAGAAATATAATAACTCAACTATAATAGTTTAAAACAAGAAAATCATCCTATAAATGGCCAAAGCGACCTATAGTACAGGGCAAAAAAAAAGATTTGCATCGGAACATTCCAAGAATTTTACCTAATTATTGTATTCTCATCTACGTGTATAATTTACGCTTGTTGCAGGTGACGATCAACGAAGATTTCCTTAAAGTGCAGCGAAAAACATACACACGTATAATGAATGAATGCATGAATAAACTTTAATTACTATAACTATTTATCTATATTTTAGTATTATTATATATATTTTATATATTTATAAAGATAATTAACTCACTGAAGTTAAATAAGTATCAAATTAATTAAAATACAGCTTACTAAAAAGATATCATTCTGTTAGCCAGCTTATAACTAGTACCTAGTAAATTGGTAGTTTCCACACATTGACATGTTGGTGTAGCGACTTCTCGTGTGCTGTAGCGAATTTTCTAATCTCCTCGTTTACAAGCGGGATGTGCAAGCCTCGATTAACATCGTCATTTCCCGAATAACGGCATGCATCGACAATTACTATTAGTATTATGCTTTGTCTAGTTTGAATATTTGCTCTAGAAGATCTGCTGGTACAGCCCCGTGACTGCAGACTATAAGTCCATATTGACATTATAATCTACCGATACTGTAGACATTTGTACGATTTCAATATAAATGTTGAGTTTTTTCTTTATTTGTTTACATTTCATTTTGGCATGCATTTCCTAGGTCAGTCGCTTATCCGGGTTATATATATGTCATTTAATGTTATTGATATTATTGTTATTATTGAATTTATTTATTATATGAAAATATATGTGTATATATATATATATATATATATATATATATATATATATATATATCAATCAGCCACATATCCGTAATATGATGTTCATTGTATAAAAATATAGTGTTACGTGTGGACGGGATTTTCAAGCGTGTGTGCATATGAGAGGAATTGTACTGATCAGCAGATTGCGGTTTGGGCATTGCTGGACCGCCTGTTCCTTATGCAGCTTAGAGAAACTCCTACACGCTGGACGTGCAGTTTGCAATCCTGATCACGTGTTCTTCGAATTTCTTTAATAACATTACGCTCTGAACTGTACCTTAAATTACTGCGCGCGTCTTGTAATGGTCCTCCTTATAACGTATTGTACCTTCTTCACCTTGATAATTTACATCTGTTTCCGGACATAGCGATATTTCTAGAGAAGCTGTCCTAGTTTATAGAAGTATGAGTTAAAAATTGTGGTATCACGTTGGGTAGGCTATAATGGCATACCCATAAAAAAATATATGTATGTGAGATGTGTTTGTGGCGATAGTGAATAAAAGATTGTATTTGGTCATTCGCGCAGTACATACGCGTTATAATTGAGTGTAAATTATTTTGAATCAACAGAAACTTAAAATAAATTTGAATTTAAAACTTATATATATATATATATATATATATATATATATATATATATATATATATAAATATTCATGTACGTATATGTACATATTTATTTATAATTTGTCGACGAGCAGTTTAGAATTGAAGCGTTAATTTGAATTTGAATTTAATCATTTGTTCACGATTATGACGAAAAAGAATATAAAAAATAAATTGAAACCTGCGGCCAAAAATTAATTATATTTTAATTTTATTAATTATTTATTTTCATTTAATAATGAAAAACCCGGGAAAAGAATAAAAGTGTACTGAAAATTTTTTCGACAACGGCTGATTGAAGGAGAAAATTGCCGTCATTTTCACGCCTACTTGATCTTGTTTTACCATTAACGTCAACCGACAGCCGGCAAATATTTTTTAGAGCGCAACCCTTGCTGCTCCAACAGCTTGTCATATCGTATTGAGGGCAAATTTTATACTTCTATCCAAAATAATTCACTTCATACTATATTTTATTTTTTCTTACTACATATGCACACACGCACTTGTATCATGTGTACGTAAAATAGTTCACACATACGCACACATTTACACAATACCTTATTATTTGCGCTATTTTAGTTTACCTATCGAGTTGAGACAACGCGAAAAAATTTGTAAATTTTACACGAGAAAGTATTCCTTTATCTCATACGATTGAATTTTTTATCGTTTTATAATGCATATATTTTCCTATATATCTATATATATATCTATCCATCTATACAGTCATATCCATTCCAACGGGCGTTTTTCAAATAGAAAAATGCCCCTGCTCTCTTCCGCTATAACAAGGTTGGAGGAGTTTCATGTATGTCTCACGTACATGCAACCTCCTTTTCAATTTATGGCACCATGTCTGTATCCTTCTACACTAATCCTTGCCACTTTCAGTAGCATTATCTCCGAAATGTTTCCACTTCATACCCTTGTTTACACGGATGGATCAAAGTAAACTCGAGGAATGGGAGCAGCAATGTTCATTCCATCTTTCATAGAGAGCTCTCCTTAGTCTCTCACAAAGATATCATTCACTTTATTCAATTAGAGCATAAGGATCAATGGGAACCAATGTACACTAAAAGCATTAGTCAATCACTCTCACTTATTACTATCAGCTCCAGCCGTCTCTCCCCAAAACTCGCGTCGTAATACTTCTTTAAGAAGATTAGTCGTAAGGGAATTGTACTCATGCGATTTGGACATCATTTGTTGCCTGACCGTCTTTTCCGTATGGAGCTTAGAGAAAGTTCCTTCTGTGCCCTCCATTCTGAACAGATCGTGTTTTTTTTAGTGTTCTGCTGTGGCCCTGGTTCGTTCGGATCTTTACGTTTCCGTGCTATGTTCTTAGGGTATTACACCTCCGTATAATGTATCGTCTCTTCTCCATCTAGATAATCTACAATTATTCCCCCATATAGCGACGTTTATAAAGAAGTCAGCATCTTCGATTAAGATGTAGATAGTCCCCCACAGTATCACGATGGCTAAGCTGTAAAGGCACCCCCCCCCAATAATAATTTATATATATATATATATATATATATATATATAGAGAGAGAGAGAGAGAGAGAAAGATAACTTGAAAAGTTTCGAATTTTATGTATAAATTTTATATTGTTGGATTTTTTTATCTATTTTTATTTGCTTTCTCTCATCGTTTATGTATAAATTTTATATTGCCGATTGTTGATTGTATTATTTGCCACATTCACTATCAGATTATTTTAGGAAATAAAGCATCCTATGGTGATGATCACCTTTCTGCAATTTTAATTGAAAGAAAGAAAGAAAGAAAAAATTTGTATTTGCTATTTGTAGGGTACAGTATGAACAAACATTAAAATTATATAATATCGTTCCGGAAGAAAATGAAATTCCTTAACCGGTACACTTATTGTTAATTATAAATACAAACAAAGAATTAAACTAGAATTACAATGTTAAAGAAAATTACAGGAAAAAATTCCACAAAAACCTGCATCTTAAAAATTAAAATGACAAGCAGCTCCCTCGTAAGGCAAGTGTATACCTTACCAAAATCACCAACGCCGTTCTCAAAACTACGTATTTCCCCACACCCCGGAAAACAGCCAAAATCATAGTTATACACCAAAACCTGTCATGACGTTACAAACATCAATAACATTCGACCAATTAATTTGCTATGTACTCTATCGACTGCAAACTTTCTCTCCAACAAATAATATTATTATTCAGGAGCAATTCGGGTTTAGAGCCAACCATTCCACTATACATCAGGTTGCTCGAATAGCGGATTACATAACCGACAACTTTAATTTTAATAAACATATCGGTTTATTATTGATTGACATTGAAAAAGCATTTGATTCAACTTGGCACATAGGAATTATATATAAACTACTTAGATTTAAATTTCCCTTATCATTAATAAAATTAATAAATTCGTATTTAATCAATAGAAATTTTTACGTTTCCCATCTTAACCATAAATCCGGTATCAGATCTTACTGCTCAGGGGTCCCGCAGGGTAGTGTGCTAGGGCCTTACTTATTTTTAATTTTAATAAACGATATCCCTAAACTACCTCATATTAATATCGCCTTATATGCTGGCGACCTTGCCCTATATTGTGTGTCTCATAGACCAGACACTATACTTAACAGAGCGCAAAAAACTGCTAACTCTGTCTTTAAATACTACAAACGTTGGAGACTGAAAATAAACACAGAAAAAACGAAGGCGATACTTTTTTCAAGACGACGCCCACTAACGTTACCTGAGGTTAATGTATTCAGTGGTCGACGCAAGTTCGATACTTAGGAGTCATATTAGATTCTCGTCTATCGTTCAATGACAATATTACTAACTGCATTGACAACGCGCTCAAAGCTATCCGTATACTCTCGCCAATTTTTAATCGTCATTCTTCTTTATCTATTTCAAACAAAAGGTTATTATACACATCTATTGTTCTACCACGATTAACTTTCGCCTGCCCTGTTTGGTTTTCGGTTTCCAACAATACTAATAAAAGATTACAGCTGTTACAAAACCACTGCTGCAGAATCATGTTAACGCCCATAGATGTACTAAATTGCGTGATAAACCTTTTAGATACACTTACTTATATAAACAAATTATCTAGTAACCATAATTGTATAATGCATGACAGCGCTTTAATTAACACCATAGGCGATTACATGTCGAATCTCATCGTACGATATTCTAAATACAAACACCGCGGAATTAAACATAGATTACTTGTTTAAGAATTATTTTCCTATTTACTACGTGTTTTCCCTCTTTACTTAAGTTTTAATTATAATTTATTTTTATTATTTTCTTGCAGGGTTTTTTCTAATTTTTTCCTGTACTTAAAAGTTTAAAACTTTAAATTTTACGTTTGGAATTTTAATTTTATTACATATACATTAGATGTCGTTATACATTAGTAAGTTAACTGTTAAGGTATATATATATATATATAAGGTACTTAACATTCTTCATTATTCAATTATTCATGTATTCATGATTTTGTTTATTTGTAAATATATTTCTTTCTTTCTTCTTCTAAAAACCGTTTTATGACTTTCGTAATTATTGTGAATTATGTATCTAAGTAATGTTTTTTATATTTTATAAATTTCTGTATATTTATATAATTTATATTTTTATATTCACTCGATAATGGTTTAACAGCAGAAAAGCTTTGTGATATTTAATAATTTTACTGATTTCAACTCCTTTTTTTTTTTATAGTTCATTTTATATAGATATAAGATATACATACACACCTTTATACCTGTTCGTATATAAAATAAATATTTTATTATTATATTCACGTTCGTCTATAAAGTAAACATTTACATTTATCATCGTTGTATCGTGTTAATGTTGGAAACTGATTCTGTACCCCAAAATGAGATATAGCGTAGGTCCACGCCGGTTTGATATCTCCGTTATACAATAGGAACCCGGAATATCTAACCCAAGCCAGCACATCTCTCTTAATTTCATCTTAATGTGCTCCTTCCACGTTATACGGCCACCAGCCCACATGCCAAAGTGCCGAGCTTTACTTTTTTGAGAAATTAGACCATTAAGATAAACGGGTGGGCATGTATCGCGTCTATTTGTGAATGTGACATATACTGACTTCGATTTAATTCTCCACTGCCGTGTCCATTTTTATAGATAATTTAAGCCGGCTTGTAACTGCCGCTATCGGATTGCTCGCAAACAATGCTGTGTCATCAGCAAATTCTGGAACCTCGATGTTGGTTTCAACTGGAAAGTTATATGTGTACAGAAGAATTATAATTGGGCCTAAAACAGAACCCTGTGGAACAGCCTCAGTAGGGTAAAATTCAGATACATCGCCGTCGAGTTTAATTTTAAAAAATCTGCCTGCATGAGCACAACTACCGCACATCGTATATTTCGATCGATTTAGCGATGTATCAATCTGGTATCGGCCAACCCGAGTCTGCTTATAACTGTAATATCTCTCCAGAGCTGGAAATGTGACTTTCAAAATGCAAGTTTGATGCGACGAAACGCAACTGGTTTGTAATTTCTTTCGGTCGTAGTACATTATATGTTGATATATTCGATCTTTTTTTTCTCGTATTTGGTTCACGAAAACTCGGCTGGCGTTTCTAAGATTTTGTGCGTAGAAGATACACTCGGTAGGGTTTATTATTTTAGATTAATGGGTATTTTGCTTTAGACTGACGGATCTATTATATTCTTATATTCTAGCCTTCTTAAGGGAATTGAATTGAAGAGGGCTAGCTAATCTGTCAGTATGCCTTTACAGTCGCCAGTTTTTTTTCATAATTTTTAAAATTACAACTGGCCAGAACTGGAACGTGAAATAACTTGTTTTGGAGTTAGCATCCAGCGATGGACACCACTAAAAAATTAGGCTAGGTCAAACGGTCGACTACGTTTGAACGTACGAACATCTAGACAAGTGTCAAGTAGATTGATCGCCAGTGTTTCCAAACTGCTTGCATATTGCTTTACAGCACGTTCGATCTCGTCTTTCACGTATGGGATATTTAAGTCTCGATGTAACGTATGGTTCGATACATACCGAGATGGGAAGACTATGAGTATTATTGTTCTGAAACCGTTGTATCCTGTTTACGTGTGTATCTTTCGCACAACTCCGTAACACTAAACCGTATGTTCAAACAGGCTTTATAATTATTTTATAATCTAGAAGTTTGTTTTCTAGTGACAAACTGGAGTACCTGCCAAGAAGTTAATTCGTGCAATTTGATATTTAACTGTTTTCTTTTTTGGCTTTCTGTCATGTCGATTTACAATCCAAGTATACCCCTAAGTATTTAACATATTTTTCTTGTCTAATAATCACCCCATTTATTTTTAACGGTTTATACGTGAAATTTCGCAACGTAAAATCGACCTGCGTGCATTTACTTTCGTTTAATACGCCAACGTCTCAACCGGTTTTCAACATTCAACGGAGTTTTTTGTGGTTTATTAAAAGTTTCGCTATTGTCTTTACCGATAGCTAATAATATCGTCGGCAAACGTAGCTGTTATTACGTTATTATCAACTGGAAAATCGACAGAGTAGATTAAGTAAAGCGCCGGATCTAAGACACTTCCTTGAGGTACGCCAGCAGATACAGGATAGATATCGGAGAACTTATTTAGGACTTTAACCTGGCATGTACGATCTTCAAGGTAGGCTTTTAGAAGAAGATAGTAAGGATGCGATAATATTTTGTTTAACTTATACAGCAGACCATGATGCCAGACCTTATCAAAGGTTTGTTTGACATCTAAGAACACACCCGTGCATACTTGCTTAGCTTCAAGACTCTCTTGAATATTATGCACAATTCGGTGTATCTGTTCAATGGTCGAGTATTCTGAATAAAAAATTGGTGCTCAGGAATAACATGTTCCAATTTTAAAATGAGATTCAACCGCTTCGATATTATATTTTCAAGGAGTTAATGATTTTTTTCAATCGTACGTATGTACAATTCCCAATGAATCTCGTAGTTTGGTGCGAAACATTCGAAACGCAATTTTCCAGCGATAATTACGATTTGTGTCTTGTAAGCCGGTTTAATTTCCCTTTTTAATCAGTTGTAGATATAATTATAGTCACATTTCAATCCTCGCATATGTATCACACCCGTCATTTTTGTTATTTGTTATGTATTTTAGCCGTTGGCGAAAGCGATTTCTCGGGATTTGTATTCGGTTCATCTAATCGCGTGCAATGAAATATGCTTTATATATTTTTTTTTCTTTTTACTGTGAAAACTGCAATTGAAAAGGATGTAGTTTTCATCGGCGATAATTTGCGAATCGGCTGGATGGGAACAATATGGGGAACTGGAAATCCCAATACGAAACATGTGAGCCGGAAGACGATTGTGTCCAGAACGTAAACGGGTGATAGTTGTAATAAATTTTCGGAAGTTGAGGTATATGTTTGAGAAATTAAAGTACCAGGGAGTAGGTGATGTGGCCAGATAATATGTAGGGGTGGAAGAACTAACTAGCCACGATGACCACTCGTAGGATATATCCATGTTTGGCAAGAGATATCAGGTCTGTGGTGGAAATTGTCGGCACTATTATATTATTTTGAAACAAAATCCGCTGCAACTTATGCTCATTAGCGGCACTTTGAAATATGATTAATGTGTGTATTTATGTATATTTTATATGTGAATACACACGTTTATATGTTTACACTGCGGTAGTGTATGAAAAGGTTCGGAAGTAACGGACCAGTGTATCATCGTTTATTTATAATTATTTCACTTCCATTCCCTTATTATTGTATTTATTTCATTATGAATTAGCGGGTGTAATACTTTATTGCTATAAAATAAAATTTGATTTGATTTGATTATTATTATTATTATTTATTATTATTTAATGCACTGCCTGAGGTACTAAAAATTCATCTTAAAAATTATAAACGGTGATGTAAACCTTTATTAAAGTATATCGTACGGAGAAGAATCTAAAAGCTCGGTTACACGATGATACATTTTATTTATATTACCATGTTTTATAATAAGATCTGTTGTGTGTAGTGTGTGTTAATGAACATGTGTTATTTTAGTAATTATAGGTGCATGTTTCTTCGAATATTGATTTTATTAAAATCCTACCATCCAATGTTTTAAATGTTTAGAATTTGGTCATGTATCTTATAATTGCTTTAAAACTGAAAAATGTTTAAAGTGTAGTGGGTCTCACTCTTTTAAAGTATGTACTGCAAAGAACGTCGTAAAATGTGTAAACTGTATGGGAAACCATACAGCAAATTCTAAAGACTGTCCTACATATATGCGTGTTACAGAATTTATTTCAAAAACAAAAAATATGCACCGACATAGTAATAATAATTTTAACAACGGTATCATTTCTCAAAGCGCCCGTAATAATACTAACATCAGTACAACTTACATAAGCAATAGAAATAAGAATCATTTTAGAAATAATCATATTAATGATAATAATAATAATAATTTAAGAAAAACAAATGTTAATAAAACGACACGTACTTATGCATAGGCTCTAAATAGTATAAATAGTAATATATGTATAGAAAGCAATCGTGATAGCGAGAGTAATTTATCGTATATTATAACAGCGTTTAAATCACTAGGTATTAGCAACATATTACGATGCATCAAAAGTATCATATCAAAACTAAAGTCAAATCGTGATACTGATATAGTTACCGTAATTACCATAATTATCGAATATGTAACCGACACGTTCATATAAATGTGTATATCTGTATATGTGTGAAGAAGGAGTGCATGTAATTGCCTGGAATGCTAACTCTGTTAGAAATAAAATATTAGAACTAGAACAGTTTATGCTGAGCAATAACATACACATTGTTGGTCTCTCGGAAACAAAAATTGATGGAAATTTTAATTTTAAATTATCTAACTATAAAATACTCCGAAATGATTTAACAAACAAAATGGGAGGAGTAGCCTTAATAGTTCACAACAGTTTACACTACACCCCCTGCCTATACCGCACATACCAGTCAGGTACAAGCTGTGGGAGCGAAATTTCAGCTAGGAAACAAATCATTAGTTATCTTTGCAGCATACCGACCGCCGATAAAACCTACTAGTCTCGAAAGTGATATCAGATCCTTATTAAATACATCAACACATGTCTTAGTAATTGGAGATTTAAATGCAAAGAATAGAGTTTGGAATTGTCATAATGCTAACAGAGGAACATACTCCTAAGCATGTGCAACAAACTAAACTTTCAGATAAAAACACCATCAGAGCCTACATTTTTCCCCGGGAATTCAACTTCTTTGCCTAGCATCATTGATATTGTCATTGCCAAGAACTACTATCAATTAAGTAACCCTTTATCTTTAAGTGAACTATCATCGGATCATAATCCGATAATGTTTACTATATCTAGTAAGTTAAAGTACAATAAATTAACTAAATCTTTCAATTATTCCAGGGCAAACTGGAACATATTTAAAGAACACATTCAGAAAAATATTAATATACCAAAAACTTTACTTAATCCGCAATCTATAGATAAATACATTCTACATCTAAATTCCGTCATAATGCAAGCTGCGCGCAGTGCCATTCCGCGGGTTGTTATAAAGGAGAAAGTGAATTCGATCTCAAAAGATATAAAAATTATTATTAAACTTAAAAACTACGTTCGTAAATGTTATCAAAGATCTGATGATCTAAATAAGTTCAAGTATAAGAAGCTGTATAACAAATTAAATAAGGTAGTCAAAACAAAGTTAATAAATGAAAGAAATTTACAGTATGATAAATTCCTCAAAAACCTCTCTCCAATTGATAATAGTTTATGGAGAGTCAATAAATACTTCTGTAGAGGCCAAACCGAATTACCGCCTATTAAAGACCCAATTAATTTGGGTAGGATAGCTTATTCCGTTGAAGATAAAGCAGAAATCTTAGTTGAGTATTTTAGTACTGTTCACAGTCAAAATGTGTTGATGTCAACCCGGTATCACGTAAGGTGAAGCAGACGATAAACAATTACTCACTTAACACTCCTGCAGCGATTTCACTCCTAGATCTTACAACACCTAAAGAGGTTAAACGCCTTATCTCCACTCTCAGGCTGAAAAATTTAATTTTGTCACGATCAAAATTAGCATTAAAATTATTAAAAATCTACCAACAAAAGCAATAGTCGCCTTGGAGGTTCTATTTAACTCATGTTTACGCCTATGCTATTATCCTGTGTCGTGGAGAGTATCGGTAACGGTACCTTTGGCAAAAGCTGGGAAAGATTCATCTTCGGTTCAAAATGTTAGACCTGTGAGTTTACTCAGTAATATAAGTAAGGTTTTTGAAAAAATAATACTAGTAAGATTGAGGGCATTTAGTGACAGAGAATCCATCATAGCTGATTCGCAATACGGTTTTAGACCAAAACTAAGTACGACAATCCAACTGGCCAGTGTTTGTGACAAAGTTACTGATAACTTTAACCAGAATAAACATTCGAGTGTTGTCTCGATGGACATAGAAAAAGCGTTTGACACAACATGGCATGATGGAATCATATATAAATTAATTAAATATAATTTCCCCCATATCTTGTTTTTACTATTAAATCTTATCTGATGAATAGAAAATTCTATGTGAAACTGAAAAACCATAACTCTGATATAAGGTACGTTAAAGTTGGGGGTGCCTCAAGGCAGTATCTTAGGCCCATTCCTTTTTATTATATATATTAATGATTTACCGACAATCCCAGGAGTAGATATAAATCTCTATGCTGATGACACTTCTCTAATGGTATCTTCTTGTAGAATAGACACTATAAGTAATAGATTAACTAAAGCAATCGATGTTATGTCTAAATTCTACCATAAATGGAAAATAAAAGTTAACGATGAGAAAACAGAGTCAATAATTTTTACCAGACGTAGGCCTTCATTAAATCGTTTCGTTAAAATAAAAAACGTTGAACTTGACTGGAAGGAACATGTGAAGCATTTAGGCGTCATCATGGGCAGAAGACTCACATTTACAAAACATATTAATAATTGTGTAAGTAGAACAATACGGAAAATGGGTTGTCTATTTCCTACATTTAATGAAAGATCTGCGCTTTCAACGCAAAATTTCCCGCAATCTTATAATAAGGCGTAATTTAAATAATAATTAAATAATATTTTATAAGATTATATTTCGTATTAATTTTTTCTGGAAGGAATCGTTGATATATTCGGTACAGAAAATTCTATTGAATGGTAACTTTACTTTTTTTTGTAAACAGAAAATAATTAAATATGCAAATATATTGTTCTTGTTCTTGTTGATTTTATTGTACGTATACATTTTCATCATTGAGTTAAGTAAGATGTTAATATGAACAATACGTTGTTATATAACTTATAAATAAGTATAGTGTATATATACTCGTTATATATTTTTTTTTAATTTTTTCTTTTTTTTTTAATTTTAATTTTTTTTATTCCTGCATAGCGCAGTATCAATAATTATTATTTTTGTTAAGTATTGTTTTTTTCGCTATTCGCGAAACTTTGCGCATAAGCGGCATTTTTTGATCATGTAGTTTATAAAATTGTACTTTATTAAAAATAAACTGAATTTGGAATATTAATAATAACAATTATTATTATTAATTAATCTTAATAATTATTATTAATATAACTAAACCATTATTATTTATTAATATCCACTTGGGTCTGTCTCATCAGCGTACAAAATTTTGCTAATTCAATTTCCTCGCCCTATCTATTCCTTACTCCGCCAATTATCGTAAATTATAAATAATCTAATTTAATGTGTTTATTGTCATATAAGTTACAAAAATTTTTTTTAGCTTATCGTTGATTATAATAATAGGAAATATTTTTATTTTCGCTGTAACTTACAATTACTTCGCTTAATTGTACGCGATATATTTAATTAAAAAATTAGTACATTCACACTTCTATTATAAGTTGACACATTGGCTTTATCTATTAATTTGTACAACTGTGTTAATTATATATATATATATATATATATATATATTCGTGTTTACGTTGTTATATGAGTTTTAATAGGAAAAGGTTATATTTATTATAATTTACATTTCAAATATTCATCGTTCATTCTTGTGTTATACCGACTAATTCGAATCTGAGCGTTATATATCTCAATTTTTACTTTTGTAACGTGAAATGTATGAATTGATTGCTTGATTGATCGCTTGATTGCTTGCTTGATTGATTGATTGATTACGTCGCTCGTAAATAATTTTCAATTCGTTAAGTTTCGTTTGTTCTTATTTTCATCTTTTCCGTATCAATCGTATTAATCTGACATTTCAAAAAATATTTCTATAACTCTTTAATTTTTAAAAATAAAATAAAAATACTTTAATTCCGTATTACAATATGTTTACTAAATAAAAACAATCTATCACACTGTCTCCAGCATCGTCAATTTCTAACCCTTACCGAAAACAAGTAATATAAATTAACAGGCAATAAATTACGAGAAAATAATTTCAAAAGACATAAAATAACCTTAACTAGGTCAATGAAATTATCATACAAGCCCGTATACTAAAATTATTTACTCTACCTAATTAAATGTTTATAAATAGATAATTAATTTAACCAAACGTTAATAACCAATTTATTATATATATATATATATATATATATATTATAGACGATTACCTACGGTTCATAAACATGGTCATGTAATATAAATCAAATAAAAAAGTTACAAATTGCACAGCGGGCGTTGAAAAGAAAAATTTTAGGGTTTTACAAAATTTGATAAAAAAAAAACAAAAAAAAAAAACACGGTATTAAGAGTACAGTCAAGAGCAGATGACCTGATGGAGATAGCGAGAAAATGGTACGGTCATTTCATGCGGAAAAAAGCAGATTGCTGGCGAGAAAATGTATAGAATGGATTCCGTTGGATAGGAAAAGAAAAATCAAAAGACTGAAAAGACTATCGAAAGATAATATCATTAAATACGTGGGGATCACTTGGATGCGGAAAGGCAAGAGATAGAACGATTTGGAAGCAAATGGGTGTTGGATTTATATCTCAAAGTTAAAAGAAGAATTAATAAAAAAACGAAAAAAACCTTTGCTTAAGTTGGGCTTTCGTTATTGTTTAATTTTGATTGTATATGTATCTTTGGTGTATTCAAATGAAATAAAGTCTTTGTTTATACATATATATATTTGTGAAATTGTATACTTTTTAATTTTTTTATATATTATATATTTTTTCATTTTATGGTTTTTTACTTAATCTACAAATAATATACAAATTAAAATAAATTTAACAGAAAAAAGGTTCAGCTTATTACTTGTTTTTAGTACTAATTTTTTAATTTTTTTTTAACTTTGATATAAAAATAAACTCAATGATAAAAGGTCGAGTTTAATTCTTGTTATTAGTTTATATATATATATATATATATATATATATATATATATGTATATATATATATATATATATAAATTGCAATCTGGCTGATGTATTGTTATTAGTGCAAAAGTTTTTTATATACTTACATTTTTTTTAATGCGTATTTTTGTTTTTTTTTATTTAATTTTTTTTTTACTTAATCTAAATAGAACATATTTATTTCTACTATATAACTTAAAGTAAATTAAATGAAAAAAGGATCATCTTAATACTTGTTTTTGACGCTAATTTTTTTCATATGTTTTTTTATTTTTTAATTTTTTCATATACATTGTTTCATTTTAATTATTTGTTTACTTAATCTAAATATAATATTTTTCGATCAGTTGTACACTTTTTTTATTATTATTATTACTTTTTAATTATTTTTGTTTTGTACACTTGAAAATGGCCTAATAGCAGTAAAGCTTCGTGTCTTTTAATACAAAATTTAGTAATTTTAACTATTTTTTAATTGTTTATTTATTAAATGGAACATATTTGCTTTTTCATTTTTTTCCACTCCGCTGTAGCTTCTCAGATAGTTTCTAATTACTGTCATTATTGACTGTGTTTTATTTTTCATTACGTGGTTAACAAAACTGATTAAATTGAAAAAGTCTTGTTATTTCAGTTATTGGCTTTTTAATTATTTTTCTTTTTTCTGTTTCTACGTTGAAATTTCTACATTCAAAAATAATCTAGCGACATATTTACTTCTAAAAAAAAAAAAAAAAAATTATATTAAATAAAAAAAATTGATCTCGTTACTTATTGTTAGCGTTAATTTTTTATATACTTCTTTCATTTTTTTAATTTTCTTTTTCACTTTTTTTTAATATATTCGTATATATATATATATATATATGGTTTTTTTCTCGTTTTTTTTTTTTTTTACTTAATCTAAATGGAACATATTTACTTTTACAAATGTATTTTGTAATTTAAAATAAATCGAATGAAAAAAAAGTTTGAATTCATTAATCGTTATTTTTTCATTCAGTTTCGACGATTAACAGGTAAAACTAGTAGAGTATTTTTTATCAAATAAATATATCGTGATATAAAAGTACTTTATTTATTTCATTTAAATTATCATTCGGTATTGTTTGATGCGGGTTACTTACGTTGTTTTAATCTAAACGGGATCGTTATTTTAACGTATTTTCAAATATACGCGTACCACACGTAAAATCGAATTATTACGTTAATTCGCTTTTCTTTCCCGGCTGTTCCTGAAAAATACGAAATTTGAATTCCGATCTGTTTATTCGTTTTACTATTTCACCATCATTATCAAGATCGAACGTTCCTCTGACCGTTTGCTCCATTGTTGTCGATAATTCGCAGCCACTCGTCCTAACGAATTTTGTTTCGACATCTCGCTACAAATTTCAACGCAACGATTTTCCATTGTTCGAAGTAATTCGAAGTAACGTTGTTGAAGAGGTTATTGTACGCTACCGCATTTTTGCGATATCCAACATTTTATCTGCGCGTCAGACATTCATTAATTTCAAATCGAATGCGCATTAAAAAGTAATCGTCGAATTTCGTTTTTCCACTATGACGGAAGAATAACTTTTCTCACCTATACACTAAAACGACCATTACAAAGCTATCTCGTTCGGCAAAAATTAAACTCTACCGGAAAATTAATTCTTTCATTTTTCCGAATGTCAGACACACACACACATAATATTTATTTTTAAAATATATAAATTCGATTGAAGTTTATCGTTGTTTGTCTGCTGTCCGATCCGGTGGATAGTACCGGCGTGCGTGTTGAGCGAGTACTAAAAATACAAACGCAAAGGCGTCACTAATGGGAATTTTCTTCGTTCAATTTCACACGAGTCATTTACGTACGGACTACGATCGCAGGTTACGTAAGTTCTTGATAAAGAAAAAATCAAGAGGAAACCAAAACTAAGATGGTTTTGAAGCAGTTACAACCGATCTGAAAATGCTACCGACTAAAGGTCGGCGTTTAATTTAACAGCCAGACACACCGGTGCACCTGCAGAGAAGTGCTTTCGTCGATGACGAAAGAAAAGATATATGTTATATAAGATAAGAGGGTGATACGCGCTAGTGCGAAAGCTGATTAATTTTCGATATATTTAAATTAATTAGTTTCGGTTTGCCTACTATACAATAATACCTTTGTGAAGAGAGATTAACCATTTCGTAACTCGAAGCATTTTGAAGCCTTTTATGGTGTTCACAACAGAATAAACTCCCGAGGGCGTTTATGCGGTAGATATTCACAAAGACTTATCTTTTCGCTGTTCGGTGGGTATTCTAAACGTCGTTAACATTTCGAAGATGTTTAACGTATCCTAACGTATTCGTCCGTTTCGAAATCTGCTCCGATCGAGAAAACGAACTAATACTAAGCGGTGCTTTCCATTTTCCCTTTAAGTTTAACTATTTTTTTTTAAAACAATTTCTCTTTGTCGAAACATTCCCGACATCTATTACGTCTTTGTGCTGAAGACATATTCAACCGTCGTTAACGATTGCGCCGACAAACCAGAAACATCGTTTGTTAAGAATTTATTCATGTATTCAATTTTGTTTCGATAAACGAGCAAAACGACGACAGACTTTATATCTTCTTCTTCTTCCTCTTTAAGGTTTACTCGTCGAATATTCAATATCCAGATTTCCAGTTCGGATTCTGAAATAACCATAGTATCATGGACAAGATTCATAAAATAGTCGACAGAAGCTAGTGATAAATTTGATGAAGTTTTCGATTGTTGGTTGACGTCGTATTCTGATAGGATTTTATTCTTATTTCTTTAATTAATGATCGGCAGTCTTCAGACCACTACGTAGCATTTTCCTTTAGCATGGGTTTTAAATTTTGGAATCTCATCAACATTTATTTTGTTCGATATTAACTATGCCTCCGTATAAAATCCAGTCAGCTTTTGCTATGTTCCAATTTTCCGGATATACAACTTTCACTGCCCGTTTAGGATGGCAAGTTGTGCTTATTGTTACATACAGATTGCATGCGTTTAAAAATATATATATATAAGCAATTACGTCGTCCAAATTTGCATCATTATTTTGACATAGCTTCCAAGGTAAAAGAGCTCGCATTACACAGCTTATTATGTTAATTTATAAATCAGTAGTAACAGCAGCATTTATATTTATCTGTAAAATCTCCGTATTTTTATAGTTTATTTCCAAACCGAATTATTAACTATTTTTATTTTCGCTTTTTACGATACTGCGGTACCCAGCCCTATTTTAAACGCGTCATGCTTTTCGTCATGTTTACTCTATACCAGTCGTGATGTAAAGAACGTACAAAAATATACATACACACATATGTAAATGCAAGTAACTAATTTTGAAAAATTACATCTTAATTCTGCCAACAAAAAGCCGATTCACAATTCGACCGCGATTAACATACGCTTGTCTAGTTTGGTAATACAGTGCTTACAGAGAAGGATACAAATCGTACAAAAATTCTACAAATGCGTAGACCATTATGACTTCCGCATTTAGATTCGTTAAGTAAATTTCAGCGAAATTTTATTACAATTGTAAATTTCGCAATAATGATTTATTTCACATAACCGGTTACTACGATGCGGCTAGTTAAATATGTGGTTCACTTTAATTGGTGTTACCGTGTGTGTGTGTGTGTGTATATATATATACCACTGGGTATTATACCCTTCCTGTTATGCTCTTCTACTAAATACCGCTAAACGATCATGTTGGTCAACTTGCGCTAAATATTAACGAGTTAAAAAAAGAAAAAGAAAAAAAATACTATTTATAATTGTTATTTAGTATTATCGTCAAACTATATTTACGGAGGACACTTAATGTTCCATTTCATCAAATATGCAGCAAATCGAAAATAATTCACCCTATAGCTGAACATATTATTTCATAATCTCGGGAAAGAAAAATAGAAGTTCATGTAATCTGAACGGACACAGAAGGCCAAAACCAGGGGGCAGTCCCGTTAGAGATGCCTCATATATGACACCAGTTCAGTTTCTACCGGGGCCATCGAGTGAAATAATCTACTAAAAAGTTGCGCGTAAAAAGTGGAGACTATATTTACAGAATTACTGCAATTCAGCGGAGCCTCGCCGATCGACCTTAGTGCTTCATCACGCAGAGAAGAAGTAAGAGTGCGGCCCCCCCACCCGGCTATTCCAAATTAACTGTTACATATTCAATAAGACTAACCCTCCCATGTGTTCATCATGTAATATCTAACTTTCCTTATCCCATCTTCTCCTCTATTATCCTACCTACAACATTCTCCGTTCTAACCTTAATAATCACTTAACTTTCCTCAATCAGACAAATATACTACAACTATTGTAATAACTTCATTAGTTACTTTTAATTTAGCACTTAATGTATTAGTTTAATTTCCAGTTAAGCCATGCTTCTGACCTCTGCAGTATAGAGCACACGGTATAGAAATATATATACATATAGTACTAAGGTTAGTGAGATTTGTTGTATAATCCGTCATTTATAATTACGTTAACGTTATAATTTAGTTGCTCAGGCTTTTACGTCCCGAAATCATTAATAAATGAATGCTCGTTGTTGTTTGTTAAAATATATACAATAATGACGATAACGAACATAAGTCGAAGTCGGTAATTCCGGAACGTCCTTTCTTAAATATGTAGTCATTTAACTTTTTCCGAAAATTCTTCAATTCTTTTTGTGTCATCCAAAAAAAAAATAAAAATAAAAACTAAAATTCTCGTGCGATGATATGAATTTTTTTGATTTCGGCTTTGCTAACACAGCGTAAAAACCTGGCGTCTATATAAAGTTCAAAGATTTCCTTTCATTTTCTAACGCGCGGAAAAACTCGACACCATTCTTATAATTTTCCCGATAGTAAACTTTAATTAACCCGGGATTTTCCGTTTTCGTTTTTTTTTTCCCCTTTTTTGTTATCGTGTGTTGGTGTTTATTTTCTACTCGTTTTGGAAAGTTGGCGAGAAATTCAGGAAAGCGTATAAAATTGGTTGGCCTATATAGACGTACCTTATTATAGGGCCTGTGTAAATAAACTGCTCTAAAGAATCGGTCATCACACGGTTCTAACTACTTACGATGATATTGACTGATTTATTAATTTTTGTCTATTTATTTATTTATTTATCTATCTATTTATTTACTTTATTTCGGGTTGTGAATAGCTCTGATTGCTGATGGTCTGATTCTTCATCACTGTAGACAATTTCACTATTATTGGACTGCTGAACATTAGAAAAATACCACAATTTCAAAACCTTCATCATGCTTATAACAACACTCTAACCGATCTTTTCCTTCTACAGTAGTTGTTAGTGTGTGCATTGTTAATCAGACCGTCGCTGCAAAGCTTCGTGATTTCGTCAAAACTAGCAGTTCATATCATTCACCGTAGCTGTTGCTACAGTGACGGTTAACAAAAAAAACAGTTTTACCTTAATTGTTTCACCGATACCTCGGCATCGTCTTCATCAGTTTCGCCAATAATTTTTAACCACGTGTAAAACTATTTCGTTCATTTAGTTTCGGATTAATAAAATATACGAAGAAATTCCCGTTACCATTAGTTTTTATACTTGCTAATAGAGGCCATTGTCATTATTTTTCGTTTTCAATTCCAGAAAAGTAATTGTAAAAACAGCAACCTAACTGCATATATATATATATATATATATATATATACATGATGTCCTCTTTTTCATCTTCTTCTTTATTAGACATTTTTAATCCACTGCAGGATGTAGGCCTCTTCCTTTTGTTTCCATATATTTCTATCTGACGCATCGATCAACCAGTCCTTGTCTATCTTTTTAATATCGTCTTCCCACTGTGTACTTGTGGTCGACCCTTGTCTCTTTTATTCATTGGATGCCATTTAGTTGATCTGGCCGTCCATCTGTTATCATCTGTTCTAGCTATGTGTCCTTATCCATTTGTTTTTTAAGATTTCTCCGGCAGCGTCTTTAACTTTAGTTCTCCTCCTTATTTCAGATATTTTTACTTTGTCTTGTAAAGTTATTACCAACATTGTCCGCTCAATTGCTCTTTATATGATATATTTAAAAAAAATTAAATTATAAGATTGTTTCGATACACTTAACGTATATTAAAATAAACTTAAGTATTACTGTTTGTCTAGTGAGTATAATGATATTTTTCGTTCGTATTTAGCATCGAGAATATGCTATGTACGTTACAATGGTTATTGCTCGTACGAGTACACTTCAGTTTCTGGTGTTCCTCAAGGATCTAATCTCGGACCTCTGATATTTATTACTAAATTCTAAATTTCTATTATTAGCAGACGACTTGAAAATTTATAGGTGTCAGTATGCTCATTGCCTGATTGCTTAACTTTTCAAGGAGACTTAGACTTACTATGCGGAGTAGTCGTAACGGGCTTTCCGTCAATTATACTAAATGCGTCGCATTATCTTTTGAACGTAATATAAATAAACTTACATTTAATTACAATCTTGATAATAATATTGCGAATAAGATCGTTCTTGTTCGCGATCTTGCGAGTATACCCTGATAGGACTTTAAGTTTCAAATCACATTACTCGATACGCTAACTCGGTTTTTAGGTTCCCCGTCGTAACAAACTCGAAATTATTTTCAAATTCTCTACTTCCAAAACACACTGCGTAGACTTCCATCGTCGGAATGGACAGCAACCGAATCTGCAGCTAAAATTGTATGACAATACACTTAAATTCCAACGTCGTGTAGCCTTTCTTGGTGTCATTTTTGACTCCAGATTGCGTTGGACGGACCATATTATAGAACTGCACAGGAAATGCGCGACGTCCTTAAACATACTAAAGATCTTAAACGGAAAAAAGTGCAGACCGCATACGGACATGCTTTTGAGGATCTATCGCGTAGTTATCCGGTCAAAAATGGACTTTGGATGTATACTGTATCGTACGGCGTCGAAATCACTACTTCAAAAACTTGATACAATACACCATACCGCAGTACGAAAAGCGTTAGGTGCGTATCCTACTAGTCCTTCATCCAGCATACTAGCGTTGGCAGGAGAACCACCTCTACAAATCCGAAGACAAGTACTTACCGTTAACTACGGAGCAACCGTGCTGACGTAGATAAATCATCCTAATTTAGCATTAATGGACCTTTCAGGTACGAGTTCTATGGCAGCGAAGGTCCGAGCAGATCTCGCTGATCTGAACCTTGAAATGGCCAGATTTCTCCATCTGCCCCGGGCAAAGATCGGTTCGAACACCATGGACTGCGCACTAAGGAAATGGAACGAAATATGGATCAGTTCCGATATAACAAATAAGCTGAGGTCGGTAAAAAATAATATATATCCTCTAAGGACGACGACTCAAGAAAGTCGAATATATGAAAAAGTACTAGCCCGGCTCAGAGTAGGACATACTCAACTTACGCGTGCATATATTTTCGAACACGACGAACCTCCAGAGTGCGAACTCTGTGATGAACCTGTGTACACCACCTGTTATTGAAGTGCAACAAATATGTAAATTGCAGAGCACTGAATATCCACAGATGACATGAAGGATGTTCTCCAGGACGATGTATATACAACACGTAAACTGTACGAGTATCTTATTTGTACGAATTTAATGCCTTACATTTAATTAATTTAAATTAAGATGCATAATCTTATCTGTACGAATTTAATGTTTTATATATAATTAATGTAAATTATTAATGCCTTATATTTAATTAATTTAAATTAAGATGCATAATCTTATTCGTACGAATTTAATGTTTTATATATAATTAATGTAAATTAAGTGGTGATAGCCGAAAGGCAATAAGTACTGCTATTAAACAAATTAAACAAATAAATAAATAAATAAAACTCGAAATTATTCAGAGATCCGAGAACATTAAATATACTCTATACAAAACTCTTGTCCGTTCCCAGAGTATTGTTCGATAATTTGGGATACATTTTTATAATAAATATACTACAGATGTGTGAGAAAGGTTTCGGACTAAGTTTTTGAAATATTTATTTTTTCGTATTTATGATCTCTTACGTGACGTTATTATGCTGTTGTATAGAAAAACCTGAAAATTTCCAAGTTAAAGACATAACTTGTGCAATAGTAATGACGAATATTTTATTTCATCGGATGAATACTAGAGTACTAATTTTTAATTCACCGTTGATGTCTACTTCCCATGTCTCTATAACATAAGTTGTTACTTGGGCGCGTGCAAACGTTATTTATCAAATAACGGCTAAAAATACGGACACTTGTCGGCGAACTGTGCTTTGCACCTGCCGCCAAATGGGTAGCAACGTACCAGGAAAAATTAGCAGAAACAGAAATATATCTAGTGTTTGCTACCCCCGAAAGACGTACGATATAATAATAACTTGTTACTTAAAACTCATCCGCATTTGGATATACATTTTCATAGCAGATACTTATACGATTCCTTGGTTTAGTCAAATTATGTACTTGATATTAGTGTAAGAGAGGTGTTCGCATTGTTCGTGGACAGAGCTAGTTTGAATAATCGATTTTATAATTTTACATTATTATAATATTTTTCAACACGTGTACAAAAAGAAAATGTTTAAAACTTTTCGTTACCGTATACGAGTGTACACGTGCATTTCTGTTCGTGTGTAAGATTACGTAAGCTCTTTCCAATGTAACAAGTATGTGTATGTGTGCGCATGCGTGGACAATTGTTTTTTCCTTTGTGTGTAAATTCTTCCACAATGTGTATTGTAAGTGACTGTATGTATTGTATACGCAGTTGTATAAATGTTGTTTTTTTTTCGTATATTATTTTAATCATTTAATATCATTATTTTTTTTCTTTTAAAATTTTCGTAATGTATACTTTTATCTCAGTGTTTGCATTGTAATTGGCATAAGCTAGCGTATATAAATAAATAAATAGCGTGCAGATAAGAATATGTTTGTGATTCTGTACGTATATTTTAATAACAGTGAACAGTTCAAGTAGTAACGACAATTCCCTCGAAAGATGAACTACATCTGAATAAAGTTGAGGTGAAGATTATTACGTAGTTAAAAATTAAAACATAATTAAAAAAATAACGATAAGATAAAATTTAAAAAAAAAAAAAAAACCTGTAATATAAATCGTTTAAAAAACGTCATAATGAACGCGTGTAATAATTATAACAATTAGGCGATACATTAATATCGATTATAGTATAGATGACGAGAAGTCGTTTATAATATTACCACATTTAGCCACACTACTAAGGTTAGGTTAGGTCAGGTTTGTAGCTAATCCGATTCTTACTAATAATAAATTAAACTATTTACGTAAACAAAGTTAAATTTCCGGGGTTTTTTTCCCATGTTTGCGAAAATTATCAAATGTTCTTTAAGTCGCAGTGCGTATTAAAATTAGCATTCCGTATTTCTCAGGAAAAGCGGCGTCATTTAGCTTCACTTGCACAGGAAAAAGTGTCACTATCGATAGGGATAAATATGGATTTCTACGGTAAAATCGTACTTATCGTACAGGAGGAAATTCTGTGCAGACATTAAGATCCTGACTTGAGTACCACACCTCCAGGCTTGTGGTTTTTCTTAAACCGTTTCTAATTTTATCGCAGCCTTTAAACATTATTCCGGTTTGCTAAACGTATACGGTGCTTTTAAAAATAAGCGATTTCCAAACCCGGGATTCCATTTATTTACTTCGTTTTAGGCTGACAACTTAGTAAATCTGAAAATACAAAACAAATGTAGCGCTCGGTCGTTACAAATTTCTGACTCTTCTGCTTTGTGGGTTTTTTTTCTGTACCAGCTTGCGCCATTTGACCAGTTTAAATCTTTAATCTAGTTAGTGTATTTTAAATATGGCACGACGTTTGATAAATTTATATAAACCGATTAAAAGACAATGTGGGTCGGAAACAATTCCATACTTATAAGTAATACGTGCCACTTTTGCAAAATATTAGAGAACAGCTGATCTCTATGCTTTAGAAATTTCGGACAAACACAAATTTGATGCTCAATACAGTCCTCGGCACGTGTCACATGTACCATCAGAAATTATGCCTAATTTAGCAAGATATAAGGGGAAGAGATTATGCCCAGTACGTAGTCAAAGTTAATATAGATAGATAAAATTTGTAACACGTTGCCCGTGTATGTAAAAAACAGACTTGAAAAATTTTAAGAAACGTCGCAAGCATTTAACAACTTGAGTGCCATGAGATCCAATTCGGGATCATAGCTGTGTTCCAAATTTTCCCAGATATATTTTTGTCAAATCTTCAATTTTTGCCATGACAAAAAAGTTGTTACTTTTTTTTCAAATTTTACATAGGCCGTAATAGTAATGAAAATAACTGTTTTCACATATTTTTACTGATATTTGAAGTGAGACACAATTTTAAATCTCATGGCACCACAGGCTCGCTCACAACTCATAGAAACAAAATACTTCATTACTGAGACACAAATCTAGATCTCAAAATCAGAATTAACATAACAAAGCTTTTATATGTTGTGTGATTATTTTTAATAAGTATAATAAAAAAGAAACGTTTGTTAATGCAACTAAATATTTAATAATATAAATTGAGCAGGAAAAAGTCATGTAATTAGTACATATAAACCAAAACTTTGTAAAAATTAAACTAATTATAAAATACTTTGTTAAAACTATGTGATGTATTAAAACATATTTGACACAAATATTTACTGCAAGCTGTACATTTAGTCTGGGTCTTTGTTGCATGAGATTGTGCATACTTCCTTCCCTTCAATTTAACCATTTTTTGATAACAAGATGAACATCTGCTCCTTCCAACTTTTTGCAAACTATGTTTTATGGTCGTCGGATTTTCAATAATAATACTTTTCATAATCAACTTTTCAACTAAAGATGCGCGGAAATCGGTTATACTTACATTGTTATATAAAGTCAAGGAATTAATTACCGACACATTAAGTAAAATGTCAACAAATACCTTTTTGTACCACTTCAGGGACTTTCTTAAAGGATTGGAATAGGCTGCTCTTTGGTCAGCCAGATCTATCGATCCTTTGCCTTTATTATAATTTATAATAACTTTCGGTTTTATCTTATTTGTATAAGTCATTATCATTTCATTGGTGTCTTTTGTACTGCAAATAAGGATATCTCGTTTGTCTTTCCATTTCAATATCATTACATTTGTGTTGCTCCGTAATGAAAATATTTCTCCTTTTTTCAACTTCTTATTAACAACTTCTTTAGGATTAGATTTTTTATTTGTTCGCAATGTGCCTGTTAAATAGGTGCTCCTTTTACCAAGTTCTTCGGCCAGCTCTACACTTGTGTACCAGTTGTCTACTATTAATGTTCGTCCAAAATCTAAATAAGGTTCCATTAATTCTAAAACAATTTTTTTAGCTACATTACCATCTGCAACAGCTTCCCGACCAGCATAAACTTTAACAGCAACGGTATAATGTGGCGGTGTGCACAGTTTAAACAATTTTATGCCATATTTATGACGCTTGTTCTTTATAAATTTTTTAAACAGAAGTCTTCCGGTGAACGGTATTATTGATTCATCTATGCAAAGTGTAGTCTCGGGAATCACACAGTTAGATGAATTTATCATTACATCGTCAATAAGTGTACCTAATTTGTACAATCTATTTTCTTTATTAGCTGTTTCATTATCTGCATAATGAATCATGGTTGTCAGTAGTTGAAATCTGTTCCGACTCATTATTTTGCCAAAATTTGTAGAAAACAGATGACTATTACTCCAGTACAAACTAACTTGAGGCATTTGGACCAAGCCCATCCATAACACCAGTCCAAACCAATTATATATTTCTTCATGAGTAGTATTTGTCCATTTCTTAAGTCGGCTGCTTGTAGACATTTTAAATAAGCTTAATTTTTTCTGCTCGGCGTACCTATAGTTTCAACCACTAATTTGTTAATAATACGGTCATCTACTATTAACTTGAAAAAATCGATCGGCTGGCATTCTAACATTGAGTCAAAAAGGTCTGGATTGAACCCAACATCATTGGAATTTGGGTTGAACATATAATTATTTATAAGATTATTATCAGCATGCCATGTTCTAACAGGTATTATATCTGAAGGAACTGTTATATTCACAATATCATCTTCTTCAGAATCCTCTGATTCTACAAATTTTTAAAAAATAGCACAGTTTTAGTATCTCAAAATAATAAACTTTGGTTTAAACAATTAAAACCGCAACAATGCAGTTTACTTTAATTTGCAACATAAAGAAGAAATTAACTAGCTTTTATAAAATGAATATATTAATCGCTAACTCAAATTGATAAAAATATGATAAACTAAAAACATACATAAAATTATGCATAGTTACCTGAAACTTCCATCATTCTGCTCTCATTTGGAATAAAATCAGGATCTATGTCAGAATCATCTAAATTTAAATCACTTTCAGAGAATTCATATTCCGAATTAAGTATTTCATTTATTATATTATTATTTAATGTATCCCTTGACATTTCTAATAATGAAATTAATTTTCTTTGCAAAATGGAACTTTATACATAGAAACTTCACAATCAACACTACTATAAGATGATGTTTTTAAAAGTCAAAACAAAAACAGTAATTCACCATATCGTTATATCAATATCGATATTTTCACAGCAAAATTTGTAAAAATTGTATAATTATTTATATAATTCTTAAAAAATTTCTCATGAATGTGAATATATTTAATATAATCATAGTATAAATACAAGATTAAATATCTTGGGGATGAAAAGTAATTTAAATGGGCTAAAAATACCGTTTTTTAGTAAAAACGCTGGTGAATTCAAATATGCGCTTAAAATCACAATATAATAGACCCATATTGAGATCTCATCAGGTTTATGTGAGATCCAGATAATTAAACTTTTGTGGTGATTCAGAAATGGATCTCATGGCACTCAGTTGAACTTTTCATAAAAATAGCATGGCATTCAAGTTGTTAATGAAGTACATAAAAAATAAAAAGTAAAATAGAACTTCGTTTAGCGTTAGGGTTTTCTGGCATAATTGAAACCATGGCATACTGGAAACCGTATGTATCAAAGGGAAGTATTTATTTACTTTATTCTAACTTTTGGGCGGTGTAATATTATTGAAAATTAATCTTTGGTAACATACCAATTCCATTTAATCTTCTCGTAAGGGGCACTGGATAAATTATAACGCGTTAATTCATCGATAACCTCGTTTCCAGTAATACGACAATGAAAAGGGACCCGCTTAAACTTTACTCCAGATTTACGATTATAAAGATGAATAACACTGGCATCAAATTCTCTAACTTGAACATTTTGAGTTCTGGAAGCTTAGATATTTTTTTAATATCTTTGACTAGGAGCAAAGATTTGTAAATAGCAAACAACGCTACCGCAAATGAGGAACCTGCAAAAAGGATAATCTGCATACTTATATGTCTTTTTTTGCGTAATGTAAAGTCGAAGTATAATTTCGAAGCAACGCATATCTTTCATCTATTTCCTCGAACGATATAAATCACGAAGAACAAATGTTCTTGTATTAAATTTTACTAATACATTTACCCCATCGTGTATTACGAACTGGGGCCAAAAAAAAGCAATACTTTTATCCGGTGGTATACATGTATATATAGACAAGATCATTATTAATATTTTCGATGCTGGTGCCTCCGGAAAATTTATAACAACCTACCAACTTATATATATATATATATATATATATATATATATATATATATATATATATATATATATATATATATGGAGAGAGAACTTCGTATCGGTAATGCTCCAGCATAATCCTAAACTTAACGGTAAAGAGGCCTTTTGTCAAAACGTTTATCCGAGTAATGAAACATCTCGCTGTATTTGCATGTACAAAATATTTCGTTCCATCAATCTTTGGATGTCCGCTACCCCGGCTTTCCGGGTTGATGAAATTTCGTTTTTAAAAAAATAAAAATTAATAAAATAAAATCCGTTAGCGAAAATTTAAAACGAATTATTTAACAACGAACGTATATTTACAAAAAGTAAAACATTATAAACTAAGAAAGTAAATAACCTCCCCGTTACAACAGTAATTTATGCGATATACACGTATAAATAATATAATTACATTAAATACTAAAAAATAATAAAAACCAGGATTAAAAAATAAGTAATCGTATAAATTTTAAATTAAATAAAGATGTTATAAAATGATCATTGAACAAATGAGAATAATCTAATGCGTTAAAATAAGATATATAAGTATGATGCTTATATTTAGTTGCCTGGAATCGATACTAATGACATTAACCACAGTTCGTTTGGATGTAGAATACGATTAATAAAAAATTTTCGAGCGACGAGAAGAATATAATTTTTAAAAAATCGTAATTTATTATGGTGTAATTTTTGTGTAAGAAGAAACGTTAAGAATAATTCTACAAGCACATCGGTTTTGTATTAACTGTAAGTTATACTGAAATTAGTACGAATAAATCTAAAAATCGTACTTAAAACTACGAACCATACGGAATTAGCTTTGAAACATTTTACAAAAACTCTACAAGAATCAGCTTGGGACAGCTATTCCAAGTAACGTTATACATCAACCATATCCTGCAGAAATTAAAAAAGTTTATAGAACTGTACGGTCGACAGTTACAGCACTGCAGAAATAACCTGTCCGTTGCATTTAACTCCAATGAAGTCACGCCTGAAACGGAACAAGCCAACTGACCTATTATAAGAATGCATTATATTAAATAGAACACCGGATGATACTCATATCGCTGGATAGAAGTTTTCATAAAAATATATATATATATATATAATTTTGAACAAACCATCGAAGCCATCAACTGAACTGAACATCGTATAGCCCAAAAAAAAATCATAGTCAAACGACTAATGCCTATAGTTGACGACAAAAAATCATAAACACCAATACCGTTTTAGAGCTGAACATGGTACCATCGCGGACAAGTATTTATTATTACTAATATGATAGAAACATCTTTAGAACAGAAAAAATTCTACGACGCTGTATTCTTAGACGTTAGTCAAGCGTTCGATAAAGTCTGGCACGAGGGCTTGTTGCGTAAAATAAAATGTCAATTTCCTCTTCATATATTCAAAACTTTGAATCAGCGAAAGATTCTTTTCCCTAAAATATGGTAATAAATAATCGCAAATATATCCAATAGACGTAGGGATGCCTCAGGCTAGTGTACTAACGCCGCTATTATTATACACTGCTGATATTCCCACTTTGCCTAACATTCCAATCGCTACTTTTGCAGATGACACGGTTATTCCGTATTCAAATGAGTGCCCAATAAAGACAAATACGTGTCTACAACTAGCGACTGACAAATTATCAGACTGTTTTATGACATGGCCGTATTAAAGCAAATGAAAACAAACGGAGACACGCAATTTTTAATAATCGAAGATTAGACGATAGTAACATAATGTTGAACGGCGATATTATCCGATTAAAAGACAAAGTCTCAGGTATTTGGGAATATAACATATCATAACAATGCGTAACGAAATGTTCATTAAAATTAAAAAGGGCTTCTAGGAAGAAAATCAGAAGTAACAGTTGAAAATAAGCTGTTTCTCGATAACCGGATCATAAAACCGGTTTTGGAAATACGAATGTCAGCTGCTCGGAAAACAGTAACATTAGAATTCCTGAAAGTCATGTCATAGTGTGTGACGAATCAAACACAGACCTGAAGATAAATTAACTAAAGGATGAAATTGTGCAAACGGCAAAAAATTATGCTGCCAGTCTGGAGTCACATGTAAATAATATTGTACTGTACTGTTAGATAACTTTGCGGAACATTCGTAGATTAAAAAAGACGAAATCGGCGCATCTAGTATAACATATATACATTCTGCATACACATTGAACGAGACCTGTGTCACTGGACAGGATTTTTTAACGAGTCATACTAAAATGTTAAATGTGCTCAATAGCCTACAGAGCTTAGCCAAATGAAGTGAAAAAAAAAATATTCAATTAACATTCAGCGTTATTAAAATTTTTTAAAGGTGTTTAGCCGAGGAACCTGATATTTTAAAAAATTTAAACATTTACCGGTCGAGCAAACATCATGTTTTGTTTTCATGTTTTAATGCTAAATGATGATGATGACTTACACGGTACTTTAAGTTACATTAACGCGTCTACTATTACCGCCATTTGTCTTCGCCGAACAAACGATAATAGTATATAGTTAACCTTAAATAACTTCTAGAAGGAATGCACGTTTTCTATTTCACCGCCGGTGAAGAACTAATGTCTGGCGTAATTTTCAGTTAAACGTATATACAACTGATAGTTGGTTTTGCGTTTACGTAGGTGCTTATCACGCCGCATACAAATACACACATACCTTCATTTTATATATATATATATAAAATGTTTAAAACGAAACGAGTCGTTAAGAGGTTGAACAAAGCTCATGCGGTATTGTAAGCTTCGCATATACCCCTAAGTCGTTGGACGAACTTTTGTTAGATGAAAACAATTTTAAGTTTAAAGTAGCGAGTCAGACTCCCTAGGCATCCGTTGGTAACTTAACATCGGTCTTAAATTAAATCTTTTATTCTATTCCAGTCGTTTGCTATTCCTGAATAAACGTATAACGCGAACAGTATGTATGTACGTATAAGATGATATATATATATAAAAAATATGTGTGTATTATTAACATTTATTCACTATTTTACTAACTGCGACTCTTTAGCAATAATTTGACTGCGACATCTGATAAAAAATTCCTTTTGCAAGAGTGACCTACAAAAAAGAAAATTGCTAAATTAAATTAGTTATTTCCTCTGTTTCCATTAGAAGATTAAAGGGGAGTTTACAAATTTTAAATAACAAAAGCTATTATCCAGCTTAATTATTTTTAAACATCCAACTACTGTAATATATATATTCATTTTTTTGTAAAGTTTTGTATAGCTTGAAAATGTAAAAATCGAAAAGCTTTAATAAAATGAAATAAATTTTATAGTGATTAACATTATTTTTATAGTGATTAACATTATTTTTATGGTGATTAACACATTGTTTTATAGTGATTAACATTGTATTTATAGTGATTAACATTTTTTTTTTTATTTTGTTAATAATGGGCACAGGATTTTTCACCCAGATTGGTGTGATTAACATTATTTTTATAGTGATTAACATTATTTTTATAGTGATTAACATTATTTTTATAGTGATTAACATTGTTTTTATAGTGATTAACACTATTTTTATAGTGATTAACATTGTTTTTATAGTGATTAACATTGTTTTTATTTTGTTTTGTTAATTCATAAAATCACTACTCTCCAATACATCAACATATATATATATATATATATATATATATATATATATATATATATATATATATATATATATGTATATATATGTGTATGTATTATATATATATGTGTGTGTGTGTGTGTAAATGTATAAAAGTATAAAAACATCCCTCCTGATTTACACTTATTTGTTTTTAATTTTAAAAATACATATATGTTTCCACGTAAAATTAAATGAAACAATCCCATTACCAAAAAACAATTATTCAACACCGCGTTCGGGGTAGAAATAAATTAATATTTAATAACTTTTATCGTTAAAAATTAAATAATAAACACATAAAAACCTGAAATATCAGCAAATTATTTTAATAATATTTATTATTATTATTCTTATCTACACCGTCTCCAATCGGATTTTGATGAACCGGCACCATCGTTGGAGATCCGCGCACTGTAGAATTTTCCTTGTGCCCAGTTTTTTTTTTTCATTCGAAGCTCTATAAACAATGTTGATGAATAAAGTAAAAAAAAAAAGTGAGTAATCTAACATCTCCAGCGAGGCAATTAGATTCTCAATGACAGTATCATTAAAGTTGAAGCACTGAATTATTTGGGCTATTTTGATTAAGTCATACATAAGTTTATTATTCAACTTTTAATCGATATCCCGAATTATTAAAATCGTTTACTGTTGTACTTTTAACTGTTTCTTTTTCAAGTTATGAGAAGAGCATCCCACTCCTCTTTTTTTAACGAAGTATTTTCGTTTGTTATTCTCATTAGATTTCTTTTACATGCATATAACTCGATTAAATATTTCCAGATTAGAGCTATCGTAGTTAAATAAATTTTTCTTTTTAAAGCTAAATTTGAAGCAGATTTTCTTCCTAGGAGAGGGTACAGCAATCTGGTTCGCGAAATCACAGTTTCCTTTGTTTGAACCGCGTGAAATCGCGCAGTGTTAGTCGTCGATCAATATGCGTTTCGAAATATCTTACACAGTTTGTTTTCTGAATTTGATCGTCTTGGATACATATCGAAGGACATTTTGCCTGTTAGTAAAGGTGGTATGTTGGCATTTGGACGGATTAAATGTTATACGTCATTTATGCGCCCACTTTACGATTCCACGTGATTTTGAACAGCCGTACTGGCATATTCTGGAATTGAATTAGCGGCTAGTGTAAAGCTAAATCATCAGCAAACTTTGCTAATATTATATGATTCGAGTTAGGTATATCTGCAGTATAGATGTTATATAATGTTGAAGCAAGAAAACTACTTCGCGACGCTGAAACTAAAACTTTATATTATCGAAAAAATACATAATTTATTCTAACAACGAATGTTCTGCCAATTAAATACCATACGAGGAATTTATAAACGTCTGAAGTTAAAAATTGTTTTAGTTTAAACAACAATCCCCGGTGCCGGAACCGATCAAACGCCTACGTTACATCCAGGCTGAGCATACGCCGCCTTTTTTTCCCCAGTGTTGATAATATCGCATCGACTGATCTATGACACTGTTGTATTGTTGAGTGTTTCATTCGAAAACGAAAACTGATAATCCGTGTTTGAATTTAGCGCTTTTATAATCAAATCTACGCGACTCAAAATTAGCTTTTCCAATACTTTTGTTAGTGAACAGAGTAAACTGACTGAACGATTATGAGGACACGTCAGTTTTTGACCTTATGCGACATGATTATAACTGATTTTTTCACAAATGATTCGCGTAAAATGGAGTTAAAAACATAGCATAAGAGGATATCTGCCTCCCCTATAATAGGTGTTTAACGATTTCACCTGTGATTTTATCTGATTCGGAAGCCTTTTTTAATGGATATTTTTGCAAAATTTTATATGGTGAAAATGATTTTATGGGCCGATAAGTTTGAAGTGGGTAATTTAAGTTATCATCTATAAGCAAATCACTACTGTTCGGAGCCTTGTTTGCAGTAAAAACAGTACTGAGATGTTTAGAAAATGCTTAAACTTTTTGTCGATCGGTTTTTACCTTAGTATTGTTCAGTTCTATATTATATCACTCTTGACTTTGTCTTAACAAATTTTTAGTTTAAATCTATAAGGATTTATTATTTGAAGTAAGAGATTCTAAATAATAAACAGCAATCATTTTTGGAACACGATATCGTTCAGAATTTGCAACGATACATTTATTCGGTTTATAGAAAATTTTCTTCGAAGACTCTTTCGAGCAGAGTTCGCTGAATTTTTGAAATTTCTTCAGAAATCCGAGTTTTCTGGTCTTCCAGATTTCATGAACGTGTTTTGTAAACGCGAGTCTTACCCACAAAAAAATCGCGTTACGTTGATTTATTTTCGAAACTCTGCACTGTTGTAATCGATTCAGGACGAAAATAACGTTCCATGCAAAACGCACGACGCTCCTTCTGATTATAGGACGCTGTTGATAATTGAACCTGCACAAAAACGAATCTCTGTTACGTACACTAAACCTGAAGCACGCATTTTCCTTTCCAGCAGTCTTACCAACTACGCTATTTAAAAAATAAAACCATCCATCTTCTCCGGGTGATCCTTCTATGATTTACTAATCGTGATTATTTGATACGGTTCGTCAATTACTCGGATGAATTTGATGAAACTATTAATAAGGATCTCAATTCCATCTTCTGCTACGATTTTACAATAAATATTTAGCTGAGCCGTATTTGAATAGAACAGAGAACATTTCAATTTGGCAAGATTTTATATTCAAATTTATATCATATAATAAAGAAAAGACTACGTATTCCAGTCACCTCTGTTCACCGTGAAAGAATTTTCAGCAAAGCCGGTCAAATTGATTGACGACGCAAAAAAAAAATCAAATTTTGATTATAAACAACGATGCAGATTTATTCTAAATATAAGTAATGTATCTGTTTAAATTCTGTAAACAATTTTCCGAATATTTAAATATGCGGCCGAAAAATCATTAAGAACATTAAAGCTAATCGCTTTTACAGGTTTAAAGAAGCGTTGTATAGATTTTGTGAAACAAATCCGCAACAATGTTCATTTTCTGTTTACAAAACAGACACCCCTTCCGAGACTGCAATTGATGGCTGTCAATTTGTGAATTGAATATCTGAATTCTGTTCCATATCAAAAATTTTATCAACTGTCAAAACTTCGCTGCCGTCTTTAGAAATGTACAATTCATATATATATATTATCAGTTACAACTCTTTCATAATTACAAACGGTTACAGTACTGCATATCGTGCGTTTAAAAAAATAAAATAAAATAAACAATATAAACTGTTACTTTAGTTTAATTACAATTGGCGAAGATTTGGCTGTACTAGTAAAAATAGTAAAGAAAAACAACACGAACTAAAAATACTCACTTTTGTCATTTCGAATGTAAAAAAAATGTCAGAATAAACATAGTTTCAATTATCATGTTATCCTAAAACGAGAAAATCTTTCGTTTTACTATTTTTAAATAAAATTTCGTTTAAAAATTTTGGTTAACCAGTTTTCGTCTTCTCTGGGTCACCTTATTCTTGTTATCAATCATCTCAATGATTCCGATAAAATACGCAGGTTGTGGCGACATAAGCTTTTAGACTTTGTCAAACTAGTGTAAGTTTATAAGTTTAGAGAGAGAGTGCCACCTCAGTACAGAAACGAAATTAAATTAATCGCTACATAACCTTTAAAATAGGTCAGTTGTGATAATTAAAAAAAACAAAATGGATGATGTTTATACCCAGAATAACGCACGATGCCTATCACATTAATGAACTTATTCCGATACATTTAGCGTGTATCGTAAAATTTTTTTGATAATTTTGTTTATATATGAATGTTAATACAAAATGCGCGATTCTCATAAATGTTGCATACCTGTGACGATTTAATGTAACTCTTCAATTTTGGACCAGTTGTAATTTTTTAAGCGTGCAGTCTAAATCTGACCACCAAACAGGACCGGCAGAGGTTAGTCTGAGTCGAATAACAGACGTGCATTAAAGTTTATTATTAATCGTCGATAAATATGATCGACGATTAAAAATTAGTGAGATAATACACGTGTCTATATGTATATATATATATAATATTTTGTGTGTGTACATATGTATATAGCATAATAATATTACTGGTAAATCGTTGTACTCTGTTATTATTTGAACACGAGAATTTCAATTGATTGATTCACGTTCGTCATGAACATACACATTTGTTACTGGTATTTTAATCGATATATCGAATAAGCGTTTATTATGATTTGAACTGTTTATTCTTAAATTATTTAAGGGAGTGTACATCGTCTTGTAGAAAATGCATTCCTTAGATTATACTGAATTTAAATTTATCGAAGAACTTTTTGTATCGGTTTCCTATGTAATTTCTTAACGTACGGTATACATTTAGTTACGAAGTTAGAGATACATATTTCGGTGCAGATATGACAATATGACGTATTTTTGATTCATTATTCTCGATAAGTTGCTTTTGAACGCAGTTTCATTTTCGGATGGAGGTCATCGTAGTTAAATAAATTTTTCCTTTCGAATCTAAGTTTTCAAAAAAAACGATTTATTCGCGCAAGAACAGTTTCCTTTTGCTTGAGCCACATGAAAGCGTTACGTTAACCGTCGGTCAATGTGCGTTCCGAAGTAGCTTACAAAAAAATTAAAATTTGAAATAATTTATAATACGTCTTTAGCATCGATAGAATGTATAATATATATATATATATATATATATATATATATATATATATATATATATATATATGTATATATATATATATATATATAAAGAAGAAATTCATGGAAACAATTTTTTTTTTTAATCTATTCCTAACCAATCGGCTATCAGTAGATGTTATAACAATTGATCAAGACGTGAAGGGAACATAGTCCAATGACTAGTCCCTATATCTTATGTTTAATAATTTACATAATTTTCATTACTATGCCAGGTCTAGTGGCTTAATTCTTCTCAGCCTGCGAATTTGCATCTGCGGTGAATTATCCAATAAGCTAATTGCAGATCAGTTATCACGACTATACAGCCGCTCCTGATGTTTGATTGCCATCTTTTTAATTACGTCATGTACTCCATGCCAAGGTCATCGTGTATAGAGTTTCGTTCTATAAATGGCACAGAGCACTGACGATTAACCTAAGAGTAATATTCTGATAACTTTGTATTTTCATTATATTACTGTTTTTACTGGAGCCTCGTAATTCGCACCCATACCTCCATATTGGAGCGAGTATTTGGTTGTATAGTAGTAGTTTGTTCTTTAAGGTAAGTTGGGATTTCATTCCTATTAACCAATACAGCTTTTTGGTTTTGATTCTGATGAGTTCAGGCCTTTTTGTATCAATATGCTTATGCTAACTTTTGGTCTAGGTGCAAAGGTATTTAACATATTTTTTATACAGTTTTATTATCTATTTCGATATTTAATGGCTCTATATGCCGATTTGAGAATACTATATGCGTTTAATTATTTCAATTCGCTATTTCTCGCTTCATGACATAATTTTATCCACCGCTCTTTGCAAGTTATGATTTGCTTTTGTTTGGCTTACATCTAAACTCAAGAGTGCGGTTATCATCAGCAAAAGCCGCGATTAAGGATGTATCATCAACAGGTATATCAGCTGTAAAAATAAGATACATTAATGGCACCAAAATACTTCCTTGTTCCGCTTTTATCGAATATATGTTGAATAATTCATCACCATATTTGATTTGGTAGTATATACCTTTCGTTTAGATATGACGAAAACAAATCATAATAATGGTTTTGGAAATATCTTTTTAATCTTGTACAACAATCCGTCATGCCGCACTTTATCAAAATCCCGGCTTACATCTAAGAATACGGCATCGCAAAATCTTTTCGCTTCTAAATCTATTTTATGTACCTGTTGAAAGACTGTTTAGCTCTAAATCAATATTGATGAAATTGTATAATTTGGTATTCTTCAACCAAAGGAAAAACTCATTTTAGTAACAGGACTTTGAATAATGTAGATATCATTGGTAATAGTGAAATAGGTCTATATGAGGTAACATTTGTGGGTTCCTTATTAGGCTTCTGTATGACTACAATCTGCGAAAATTAAATTAATCTCAACATAGCGTTGTATACGTTAGTAATAGTAGCCCTTTACACGGTAGTCTCTTTAACACTTTAACGATTATTAAGCGTTCGTGAGTTTGATTGTATTCTTAATCTCCCCCGGTGATACCGGTTTAATAGAAGGATAAACGTTAAAGTTATTTTCATTTGATGGTGAAAGATTATCACCAGGATTTTAAAGATGTTGAGACAAAATGTTTATCGAATTTCTTCTGCTTTTTCTCCGTCACTATGACATCACATTTCCTTATAGGGTGGACCGGATTTTTTGGCCTCTTTAGGTTGCTCGTTACTTTCCATAGTGAATAATCGTTTTCTGTGAGAGATAAGAGACATATTGATTAAAAGTAGCATTTTTTAGTTTTTTCAATAACTGTTACTTGTTTGCCACTTTTTTCTTAACTTCTGCTTATATTTTACTTCATTCGAGATTTATATTGGGTAACAAATAGTTGGAGAAATTTTACTAATTTGCGGTATACTCTCCCAAGCTGCTTCCTGAATAGTTTTAATAATTTTATATCTCTAGTTTAGTCTGTATTGATACTTCTAGAGTGATATTTTGTTCAACTTTTCTCTGAACAATAAAGATAAACGATAACACTCGTGTGTGAACCAAAATTACTTCGTAATACAAAAATCCTACTTATCGGTTGGAAAAATTAACTAAATTTTATTCGTGATCCGACGATAGTTTAAAATATTTTATTTGCTTATTTTCATGCCACGTGTAACTACCGACGCTATTACGGCACTGGTGACTTAGCTGTTAACATGTATTAAATTAAGTTGTAGGAAGAAAAAAATTGTATAATTCAAGGAATAGTTGAGGAACTATTAGAGAGGAAATCAGATATTGTATGCTGGCGGACACGGGGGTCGATAGGGCTGAAGTGTAGGGCAGTGTAGTAAAATATAGGTTTGGGAATGGACGCAAATAGGAGAGAGTTGGGCACGTTGGGTAGACAATCATGGGAGATGTCGGAACCTGCTAAGTACTATGGGAAAAGATAACAGGTGATTTCCAGAAGTCAACATCGGGTTTTATAGCAAGAAGGAAGTTACGGCGGTATGAATTCTATTGCCAGTTACGATTGAAAAGGGTTGTATTTAGTACTTTTATAGGTTGTTGTCGAGGAACACGGTATGGAAAACGGGATGCTATATCACGCGCTTCGCTCAATACGATATGACCAGCAGACTAGCGGATCTGTATTGTATATCGTTGATAAAGTAGGGAGATTAAAAGAAAAATTTTTAACTTTTTTTGAAAGCTGATACAGCGGCGGGTAGGTGTCCGTTACAATTAACGTTTCGGTATCGCTGATGAATGTTGAAGACGAAACAATGATTGATTAATCGTGCTACGACGGGTGTAAAAGAATATTGAAGTGAATTTTTCCCGCTACGTTTATAATAATACATACCGTAAATTCGCTTTAATTGATTACGAAAAGTTCGACAGTTTTTATTGGGGGTTTTTTTTATACGTATACTAATTTAAATTACGTCAAATTATTAATTAAAACGAATAATATAATAGACTGAACAAATCGTATACATTTAAAAAAAACGACCACTAGCGACATACAAATCGAAATTTCGAACATATTTATTGTCATGATTGTTAAATAGAATATATGGTAAATATTTTGAAAGAAAGCAATTAAAAAATTCTATTCTGTGGTATACACAAAAGAACCAGTCTGTAATATCCGATGAAAAATTTATATATTAAGTTAAATGATAAATCGCTGCATAATTATACGCGATGAAGTTTATTAATTACGTCGAAATAATTATATTAAATATGAACGGAATTAAAAAGTAAAGTCGTACTAAGTAATGAATTTAATATATATATTAACAATTTAGAAGTTGAAATTTTTAAAGATCATATTAAAGGGGAAAGAAGAAAAAATATCACACTTGCTAACGAGATATCAACAATCGAATAATAATATAACTAAATCAAGTATAAAGCCACTTAGACGAGCTTTTTCTAATTATTAAATTATGTACGTTATTAATTTTTTTCCCTTATTTAATTGCATTTTTATTTTAAAGTGAAACTTCTATTGGCGCATTGTATATGAGGAGTTAAAAACGAGCGAGTTAGGTAGCGAACATTTGAACGAACTAACGAATAACCGTACTACAAACACGCAATTCTCTTGCGCATATACGTTATTTCGTCGAGATTTAAGAACGTGTTTTTAGTCATCACCACGTCAAGTTAATCATACTGTGCGTTCATTTTGCTTATGAAATTTACACAAAATCGTGAGCTTATTAAATGTCTTTTTAAGAAACTGTATTTATGCTTCACTTCTACCCTGACCCCTGAGGCACAGAGTTTTTTTTTTTTAATATTTGTGTTCCATATTTTATATATATATATATATATACGTAAAAATAATATATTATAAACACGCACGCACAAACTAAATAATATTCAGCAACTGTGAGTCTACGTTCGATTTCTAATTTAGCTATAAGAAATGTTCGTTACATTAAATCTGTTAATATCGACTGATGCAATTTATTACATCGCATCTCAATTAAAACGTGTTTATCAACTCTACCGCAGCGACAGAGTATGACGGCATTATTTTAAATTTATACAAATAAATCCCGATAAAATTTGTCGAAAAAAAAATATCGTTATCGTTAAAATTTCACCTATCATATAGAGCGGTCATCGTGACCAGAAAGGATTAAATTAATGGATTAATTAATGGATCCGGATTAATTCACGTGACCTAGTAAACGAATTTATTTCTTCTCGTGGTGGATATAGTTTTCCCAGAGTCTATTACGAAAACTATAATTATCGATTCGTTCTTTCGTTAAATCGTTTTTATTATTATTTTTATTATTATTTTTATTATTATTATTATTATTATTATTATTATTATTATTATTATTATTTTGTTAATTGTAAATTAATTAGATTCGTAATATTTTTAAGTTTTGTAATACAAATACTCGTCAATTTAACGTACACATCATTGTAATACCGACAGTCTGATATGGCTCGTGTGCATACCTATTATATCTCATATATTTTTACTTAGTTTTTTTTTTAACAAAAAATGTACTACATAATAAAGTAACAATTTCGTTTTGAACAGTACTACCTTATGTTGCAACCTTTAACTTAATTGTAGTTTCAATGTGTGTAAATAATTTTTAAATACCCAAGAAGCCAAATGAGAGAGTGGATGGGAATGTTTGAATGTTTATCCGCAAATGTGTATATAATTCGAGTGGAATTATAAAACTTATTATTTTAATCTATTTAACGTAGACAGTCGCTTATTATACAATATCTTTGTGGACCTGGTACACGTGCAGAATTGCGCATAACCGGGTTATATGTTCAGTACATAAATATAGTCTAATCTATTAAGTTCTCTATTACGTATGAGCTTCGTTTAAATATAAGTTCACATTTTTATTTATTTTTAATTTTTTTGTTTTACTTCTTTGAAGAATGTCATATGTTATGTTTCGAACTGGTTTCTTTTTTTATGTTTGTATATATTCAAATGTACTGAACAAAAATCAAATAAATTGAATTGAAAGTGAATTATTATCGATTTACATTATAGCCATAAAATAATAACGGTAACGAAGATTTCCGCGACTGCCGTTTCGCCGATATTACATATAATAAGTTCGTACGAAATAATTGTTTATATTAATGGGTCGCATAATTTCGTCATAACATTCAAAAGGCACGAACGACGGAAATATTTATTTTTGAATTTGTTTATATAAATTCACTTAATGGTAAGTACAATCACCTCGAACTAAAGTGCAACGTTTATAACCGTTAAAATTAAATAATAGCCTCGATAATGAACTATGTAAAAAAAAAGATTATCCATCTGTTTTGAATAGGCGATAGGTAGTCGAGATTTTAAAAAGGTCAAAAATTGTCGAAAGAATTACAAATTTTAAAAACTAAAGTAGAAAAAAAAAAAGGTTACTTTATGTTTTGTATTTTTTATTGCCAGAATGAAATAAAAATTCTTCGGAGAGCGAAAAATTCTACTAGCAGTGAAAGAAATTATAACGAAATAATACCGGAAGTTGCGGCCAGGGTAGAGAGAAGGTTCGGGTGTTATTAAAATTACTTTAAATTTTTTCACGGAAACAGGGTGGAGAAATTATTAATAAAGAAACGATAATACCGAAACGTTACGAAAAATAGGGGCGCATAAATACACGTGTTATAATATATCGCTTGCTTTGCCCTTTATATGTATATGTATATATATATAAAATGTGTGTGTGTATGTTGCATATCTATGTATGTATGTATGCATATCTAAGTGCATACATATATATTAATATATATATATATATATATATATACGTATATCTAAGTGCGTTTGAATACTTCACTGAAGAATTGATCCTCAACCACATTTAATACTTTTGGTTGATAGTATTGGTACTCTTATTATTATTATGATGATGATGATGATGATAATGATGATGATGATGATTATTATTATTATTATTATTATTATTATTATTATTATCGTCGTTATTAATCATATTTATCATTGCTGTGGTTATTACTATTATCGGCATTTCATCATTACTATCATCGACGTCGTATCCCTTTAGAATGCTCGCCAAGTATGGTCCGATGTCACGTATTAAAATGGATGGCCTTTCATTCGGCCGTTGTTGTTGTAGTAAGTTGGCCTCCACCGAATGTACAGAATTTTAGACGCGAATAAAATAGAATAGTATGGCCGATATTTTGTCATCTTTATCTAACTAACTAATTGTACACGCGTCTGTACCCCCCTCCTTGGTTACCATAGAGATAGCAGAAACTCGGCAGATTTTGCCAAAACGTCCTCCGGATTTAGCCTTTATTTTCTCACCCCGGCGGACCGGTCGTCTAACGCAGCCGACCGACGAAGGGTCGATAACAGAAATAAACCTTTATCGCGAAATAAGGACGGATACGCGCGGTTCAGAGAAGTAGACAATGATAGAGAAACAGCGCTGCTAAGTGACCCGGTTATCGAGTGGTTTTCTTTTTGGTCTTATTTCTTTTTTTTTCTGTTCTGTTTTCGGTTTTGTTTTTTTTTGTCAATTCGCGAGACTTTTCCTCTTTGTTAGATGCTGCTGCGTGCAATTTCTTAACCGCATTAACCCCGTCTACGTTCCAACGTGCGTCCGCGAAGTTAACTTCTCCGTCGTCTATTCCAACATACGAAATAGCTGACGATTCTTTCGTTCGAAACCTAAATAGCGAATGGTCCAACGATTTAATTAGACGAATAGACTTTTACAAACGATTCTAAAGAAAATTCGAAAACAGTTAAAACACGTTCCACGTAGAATCTATATTCTTCATCTTATTCATTAGCCGTTATCAGGCAACAGTTTCCGGCCGATTTGCCTCGAACTATCGAATTTCATCCGTCTATCACGGTTCATTTGCCATTTCCTACGATTTTGATATCGGCGGTTTTCGCCTCCAATCACATATACGCGTTGTATCTTTTTACTATAACGATACTTATTACGTCGGTCATTTTTGTTTCGCTTCTACTTCGTCCATTTGTCTCCTTCGGAGCGATTCCCAGCGTATATATTTAACAAATAAATTCGGTACTATTAAAACTAGAGAAAGTCCGAAGGACCGGTATGAGTGTTGGATTTTGATTTACGAGGGGTAGTGAACTAGTCGAAAGCGTGGATTTCATAAGGAATTAAAGAGACGCAGATCGGACGGCTAATGATCACGTACTAAATAGAAAATATGAAAAACAAAAATTATAATAAGTAGCGTCGAAAAACGTACCGGAAAAATTATAAATAAAATTGTCGTCCAGAAACGGACCAAGGTCGCTTGTAGCAGATGCGGACTACTTAATACAAGACGACGCATTTAACGAAAAAATAATCAGTTACGCAATGATCGACGTTCGTTCCGGTTAATTGTTTTAATTGAAATAATCCAAATAGAGATACAACGATGATTTTATACGACGCAATTTTAAAAATTGAAATTCCTGTTAATATGACCAAATTTGCTTTGTAAACTTTTCTCTAGTAGATCTTCAATCTTCTTATTTCTAACCTCATCGCTGTTGCTGCACATATTTCTTATTTTTTTCTTTATTTTTGGCTTTTGCTCGCTTTGGCCATCTATACTACAATGATTTTCTTGTTTTATGCTATGGTAGTTGTTTATATTTCTATGTTATTCTGGACTATAAACACGGTTCTTCGTTGTTCGGATCATTTATTATCGATTCTATATTTAGATTTAGTGTGTTTGTATTTCAATAATTCCCGTATATCGTATGATTTCGATTTTGTTTGCACTTCTCGCATTTCCATAATGGTTGATATCCTCTTGACATTTATCGCGTAGACACTATTTTGAATGATGCGTATTCGAGATAGATGTGCAGGTGTTTCATTATGTCCTATTCTTAATCGGATGATTGTGTTCTTCCAGAGTTTCGTCTAATGCTGATGATTTAGTATTATACTCGTCTCGGCAGAATTTCCACATAGCCGTTAGTAATATTCAACCATTTCTGTGCTTTGTAATACTTATCAAAATATTAACATTATCTCCTTATAAATCAAGTGTTTGTGTTTTTTACACATAGACCATTCAGTTGTACCAGTTTCCGAGTCGATATCTATGATAAGTTGATTCCACTTATTAAAAAAAAAAAAAAAGTCAAATATTTGGGTTTACACCTGGATTCCAGATTTACCTGGTAACACCGTACTGTCTACTCAGCTTATGATGATCTACAATCTAAAAACTATTAGTAACTTCTCGTGGTAAGGTGATACTGTCATTTTTAGTTATTTCAGACCCTTCATAAGATCAAGACTAGATTACGGCTCAATATTCTTTGGACCGGCTGCCGCTTTTCATCTCTGAACGAAATACTGCAATCTTCAAAATCATGCTCTCGTGGGTAATTATTCTATATCTTTACAGTAACTGGAGGTTTGTTAATTCCAAAATTTCTCTTCTTGTCAAACGGATTTCCCGATATATAAGCCTGCACTTGCCGTTTTTCCTTCTATATATTTTAACCTTCCTTACGACATCAATCTAATTAATATGGATATTGATATTCACACCTAGAATTAATTAAACTTACCATTTGAAATAGTCAATATATATATATTCAGATTTTCACCAATGGATCTAGGTTACGATCTAATGAGAATGTGCATAAATAAAAAGATATGTAGAAACATAGGTAGTTAGAAAGGAAGAAAGATGGATAAGTAAAAAGACAGATAAACAGACATTTAAAAAGGTAGGTATATAGATAGATAGACAAAAGATAGATACAGAGATATATAGATAAAACGTCAGAAAGATAGATAGGTAATAGAAAGATAGATAAGTAAATAGTTAGAAATAGATAGGTTGAAAGGTAGGTAGATAGATAAGTAGAAAGGCAGATAAATATACAGTTAAAAATGTAGGTAAACATATGCGTTGAAACATAGGTAGATCGATAGATAAAATATAGGTAGATAGAAATATATAGATAAAAAGGTAGAAAGATAGTTAGGTAATAGGAAGATAGGTAAGTACATAGAAATAGATAGATATAAGGATAGGTAGGTAGATATATAGATAAAAAGATAGGTGGTGAGATAAAAAGATGGATAATTAGAAAAATAGACAATTCGAAGGGTAGGTATACTGATAGATATAAATCTAAGTAGATAGATAGATAGATAAAAAGATAGGTAGATAGATATATAGATAAAAAGGTAGAAAGATAGATAGGTAATAGGAAGGTAGATAATTAGACAGAAATAGATAGATATAAAAATAGGTAGGTACGTAGATAGATAAAAGAAGAGGCGAAAAAGTAAAAAGATGGATAAGTATAAAGTCAGATAAATAATAAAAATGCAGAATGATAGATACATAGATAAAAAGGTAGAAAGATATATAGGTAATGGAAAGATAGATAAGTGGATAGTTAGAAGTAGATAGGTAGGAAAATAGGTAGATAGAGAGGTAGATAAAAAGAAAGGTAGAAAGCTAAATAATTAGAAAGGTAGATGGATAGAGTAAAAAGACAGATTAATTAAAAAGGTAGGCTGAACAGATAGATAGAAATCTAGGTAGGTAGATAGAATTATTTTTTAAACGAATGGGCAACGGCTGTCATCATCAACGTCGATTAGAGGCTATGGCGTTTTTCTCTCGTTTTCGTCGGAAATTCGCTATTTTTATATTTATTCATCGTTCCGATTATTTCATCGAAGCCAAAAGTTAAAAATAATAATAATAATAATAATAATAATAATAATAATAATAATAATAATAATAATAATAATAATAATAATGCTAATAAAATAATAATTTGATCGGCTCTCCCCGCGCTTGTATTTTCGCTCCATGTTTTTCAATTAATTTTTATTTCTTTTTCATTTCGATAACAAGGCACCTACTTTCTGATCGAAATGTCTTTCTAATTCCGAAAATGTTTCAACAAAAACTTTACAAACTAATTTACTTTTTCATCTTCATCCTTATCGAAAACAAAAATTTATTTATTCTTTTATAATTATTTTCTGGGTGAAGATTTTTTTTTGTAATTTTCGAAAATAACTTTTCATTCAGTCGATTAAAGTAACCTGTTTTTTCCTGCTGACAAAATAAAATTTCGCGTGAAATGTTTCAATCTTTTAAATCGGTTGCTTATTAGTTATTATTGTTCATAAAAAAAAATCTGCTCTCATCGGCGTAACGTCAACATTTACACATAAAGACCCGACGAAGAAAGCGAGTAATTTCAATCCGATCGTCATGATAAATATTACACGAGTGATTTTTATGTATATAGTAGTACGTACCTTCTGGGATCCGAAGCTCTATCCGGAACGAGGCACGTCCACGAGTGGTGGATAGTGGAATGACCAGTAGATATACTTGCCAGCTGCGAATAACCAACAAGCAGTCGCGAACCAACAGCGACTACTGGTGGAAAGTCTCTTAGCAGACGATTCCAGTAGTGACAGGACAAGGAGACACGAGGATACAGATGGACAGCTTGATGACTGCCTTTCCATCGTCGGGTTAAGGTTAAAAATCATACATTGTTACCTCCTCAATAACGATCAGCTGCCTTTCGTTTAGGGTGTTAACTCAAACGCTAAGGAAGTAAACTCTGACAGAAAAACGAGAAGCAAGATTAACAGCCTAATCACCCCCTGCTTCTACAGTAATTTACTACATATACAAAATTAGAAGAAAATAGCTTTGAATGCGACATATACAACTAATAAAAATATCGAAACAATGACAATAATATAAAATAGGAACATTTACAGTAAGAGAAATATTAACCTGGCAGAAAGGGATAAAACGTATCTTTCAAGTTGCTTGACCAGCACGGAAGATTAGGCCAACATTACCCCAATATGACTGTGAGAAAAAAGAAGGGCCGTAGTAGCCAAGGCCAAAATGGGCAATATGGATCTACTCCTGCTTCCTAGCGGCCTAGTGGAAATACAAATAAAGGAAGCAAACACCGGATAGAATCATTAATATCACTCGGATTTGACAAAAGCATTAGAGAATAATGCACGAAAAGGCGAAAATGTCATAAAGCTAAAGTCACAGGCTATTTTACAAAGGGGATTCCGAATACCACAAAAAAAAAGTACAGTTTGGTTTTCGTCCTGGCCATTCCACAACTCATCAAATCGCTAGAATAGCAGATTACTCACAACTTCGTAATAAACATACGGGGATGGTTTTATTCAACGTGACCGAAGCACTTGATACTACTTGGCATAATAGTATCATATATAAAATGATTAAATGTAAATTTCCGAAATATCTAATTATGCTGATTTTAAGCTATTTAAGTAATAGATAATTCTATGTGTTTATAAATGATTATCCTCTCGCAGAACATGCTTTGCAGGAGTACCTCAAGGTAGTGTACTCGGTCCATTTATATTCACCTTTTACTTATACGATATTCCTATAACAAAGTAGCCTTGTATGTAGATGACACGGCATTATTTTCTAGTTCTTACATTCCGAGGGCAGTAAAGAATAAAGTATAGATAGGAATAGATAGGTGTTAATTCGTTATTTTGCTAAGTGGCAGATAGCCATAAGAGGCCACTTCTACCTACTACCTTAACGATTAACGATGTAAGTGTAGAATGGTCGGACGAAATAAAGCATTTAGGAGTTATTTTAGATAAATAGTTGACTTTTAATAAGCATTTAGATTACGCGTCAATTAAAACACATCGAGCAATTTGTACCATGATGTTTAAGCGCAAATCTTTCCTAAATGTCAATAATGAATTAATAATATATAAATCGCTCATTAGACCAGTATTAACGTATGCCTGTCCAGTGTGGAGTTCGATTAGCAACTCTAGCTACAAGATGCTTCAGTTGGTTCAGAATAGATGCACTAGATGTATACTCAATACTCCTATTGATAGTAATATAATGAAAATGCGCGAGCAATTGATTGTTAAAAGATCATGTATTGAAAATGTCTACTACCTTTTTCAAACAATGTGTTACACATAATAATGACCTAATTACGGTGTTTGGAAATTACGATTCCAAGCAGTTAAGAATAAAATATACTAAGTATATAAGCATCTCAGACTCGAGCATAATTTACTATAACTTGTCAAATAACTATCGCTAACATTCATTTTAAATATTAAATACGTTATTTTTGACGGTCCGCTTTGTCTAGTTTTTTATCGCAGGTTTTTTATGTTTTGTTTATTTTTCTTGCATTATATATATATATATATATGTTAAACATTCGTTGTTAAAAATTTAAGTTTTTCCCGCTATATTTATAGTTACTGTGCGCTAAGTTTATTTTAAACGGTACGTCATAATTATTGTTTTTCTTTTGTAATGCTTAATAATGTGGAAATACATAACCGCGGCAGCAGTGAATTTACAGACATCAGCTGCACCGAATTAGTAAATACAGTTCTCGACATTTAATAATTTTACAACATTTGAAATAACCATAACGTAAAGTTCACCTACATTTATCGTAGTCGTATAAATTGTATATAATTCTTAAAAATGGGCCGACTACAGCACCGTAAACTTAATTAGACGGGCTACGTTCGGTTCGTTATTCTTAATTTACTTATATCACATTTATAAATAAACTTACCCCGTCGAATTTCTGTCGACGGGTGATATAGATTCAGTTTTACCTTACTAAATTCGTAATGGGGAAACTAATTCATCATCGAACGTTATTAAAGCGTTATGATTATATTTTTAATTTTTTTTTGTTCTATTATTTATTTTTATTAACTCGAAAATGGCGTGATGCCGGGGAAAGCTTCGTTACGAATTATCGACATTAATGATGTTTTTTGTTTTTTTTAAATAAATAAATAAAATACGAATATATCGAAATTTCGTATATAATTTAGTCGTTTTAAAACTTGGAACGAAATCTATTCGTTGTATTACAAAGGTCAACTCGGCGATATACGATGTAATTATTATTTTTTCTATAAGTGTTAACACTGTATGTGTATGAGAGGTAAATGCGCCAGGGAATAATTATGCGCGAAGTCGACAGACTACAATTGTCGTAATCACGTAGTACGATCGTCTGTTTAATTTTAAACAGACATTAACAGGCTATTGTAAAAACTTTAATAAACGCAGAAATATAGATTTATCGGACTCGGATGTTATTTCGATAACGAATAATATTCAAAATAAAAATAAAACATTAAAAAAAAAAAATACATACACGTAACACATAATGTACTAATAAATAAATTTAACAAATTTTTTCACTTTTTATCGATATAATTTTTTGAAGTATGAAAAAAAAATTTCCTCGTACGTGGACGTCATGACTGACGTAATATTAACATACCTTTTTTTTTTATTTACAACATAGAATTTATTTTGTCGGTATGTTAAATAAAATTCATTAAACATTCTACAGGTGATGAAAAAAGTAAAACTGAACTAATTTTTTTAATAAACATCATATCTACTGCGAATGACGAAAATAAATAAAAAAAAGAAACTTAAAAATGAAGTCCTACATTTAATAATAATGTTACACTAGATAGATTGTCTGAACGCCGTGAAAAAGATCAATTCCTCTGGTGCAACACAGGAACACGTTACAATTATTGCACCTTGTCATCGATTTTCCATTACATCCTTTAATTATTCCACCCGATTTATATACCCTGTTTTAGAAATTTAAACGATTGGGCTAACAATTGTAAACTATTCCCAACTCATCGTTTACGAGTTGCTTACGATTATCGGTGACCATTTAAAGAACGAAGGCTGGCATTTAAAAGGCGACTCCTATGAAAACTGCGTATAAATGATATTTATGAAATATTAAATGCTGTTCGTGGAGTCTCGTCATTGTAAGTCCTTTTCCATATGTCTATCTATATAATATAAAACAAATCATAAACCTGACCGGTGCACCGCACTTCAGGCACTGATCCCGATGACGGATCGATGGATGCGTAACGATGGCTTATGCGTGCTCCAAACTTTGGCGTATATGGCCTCCGTAATTTGCTGACATAATTAAATACACGTATATTATTTAATTTATTTTGTATTTTATACAGTTAATTAATATTCCGACTGGTGCCTTTTTTTAATATTAATTTAATAATTTAACGTGTCCATCATCAATAATTATTATATTAAATACACGTATATTATTTAATTTATTTTGTATTTTATACAGTTAATTAATATTCCGACTGGTGCCTTTTTTTAATATTAATTTAATAATTTAACGTGTCCATCATTAATAATTATTATATTAAATACACGTATATTATTTAATTTATTTTGTATTTTATACAGTTAATTAATATTCCGACTGGTGCCTTTTTTTAATATTAATTTAATAATTTAACGTGTCCATCATCAATAATTATTATATTAAATACACGTATATTATTTAATTTATTTTGTATTTTATACAGTTAATTAATATTCCGACTGGTGCCTTTTTTTAATACTAATTTAATAATTTAACGTGTCCATCATTAATAATTATTATATTAAATACACGTATATTATTTAATTTATTTTGTATTTTATACAGTTAATTAATATTCCGACTGGTGCCTTTTTTTAATACTAATTTAATAATTTAACGTGTCCATCATCAATAATTATTATTCCTTTTCTTTAAATTTATTATTACATTTTTTTGGATTTGTAATTCATAATATTACTAATCAACTAGGTTGGCTACTATATGCGCCTTATCTACTTATATATATATATGTGTGTGTGTGTGTGTGTGTCAAATTTTCCAGTAGTTTCATATATACATATATTATTATTATTATTATTATTATTCCTATATTCCTATTCTGTTGGGAAATATCCTATCTCCCGTTTATTATCGATTTCGTCAATCAACCGTTGTTGAAGAGCATAACGAATAATACTAACACACAGGACAAATTTATGCACGCAATTTAATTTACGTATTCTCTATTATTATTATTATTAGGTTTTTTTTGTTTTGTTTTTTTTGTTTTTTTGACACTGCTGAGGAGCAATCACAACCCACTAACGTGTTGATAAATAGTTATTATATATTGATGTTACAATTGGTTAGGAATTTGTAAGGAGGAGGAAAACACGGGAGTCATTAGAAAAAATTAAGGAAGTGATAGAGAAAGGAGGACGATAACCGATGGATATTAAGGAATTCAGGAGTGCGAGTTGGTCAGGTGTGTAAAAACTGCAATTGAAAAGGATGTGGTTTTCATCGGCGATAATTTGCGAATCGGCTGGATGGGAACAATATGGGGAACTGGAAATCCCAATACGAAACATGTGAGCCGGAAAACGATTGTGTCCAGAACGTAAACGGGTGATGGTTGTAATAAATTTTCGGAAGTTGAGGTGTATGTTGGACAAATTAAAGTACCAGGGAGTAGGTGATGTGGCCAGATAATATCTAGGGGTGGAAGAACTAGCCACGATGACCACTCGTAGGATATATCCATGTTGGCGAGAGATATCAGGTGTGTGGTGGAAATTGCCGGCACCAGAGAGCCGAAGAAAATGGCTTCCTTGGCCAGAGTGTCGGCAACCTCATCGCCATGAATTCCGGAATGACCGGTAATCCAGACGTATGATATTAAGATGCCGCGGCTGAATAGTAAATAAGTCAATTGTCGCACTGCCAAGGAAAGATAATTGGAATTAGGTTGAAAGGAGGAATGCTTCAAAGGTTTATTTTAATTTTTTAATTTTAATTAATTTATTTATTTATTTTAAATTTCTAACGTACCCCTTTACTTTCATTTTGTTGCATCTCCTTTCAGGAAGTTGCACATCAAGAACCATTAGCCATCTCATATCTTCCCGTGTCTAACTGAATTTATTACTTCATAAGTTCTACCCATCCCTATGTTCGTTATCATGTATTCTTCCCTTCCTCTTTGTTGCCTTTCTAAGCATCTTTCCTTGGAACGTTAACATAAAAATGCCTTCTTCTCGTAATTTACGCCCGATATATTTTCGCATTTTTCCTTTTATATCTTCTACGATTGTCATTTTATCGACGTTGCATCGATGTAGCACGTTCTTATTTGAAACAAAATCGGTCCACGATATCTTAAGCAATGGCCGATACGTCCACATTTTGAATGCATTTATACTTCTCTAGCTTTCGGCGTTAATTGCCCAAGGTTCCGCTGCATATTCCATCACGGAACATACGCAGCAACGCGCTATTCTTTTTCTTAACTCCAAATCCATCTTTCTATTCTGTAATATTTGTCCTAAATTTTAAAAGCTTTCTTTGCCAGTGCTATCCACGTTTCTATACGTATTTGAACTCTGTCGCCTGTATTATTATCTTGTTATTATTATATATATATATATATATATATATATATATATATATATATATATATATATATATATATATATCCTAATTAGCGGCCTTTGATAATGTTATTACCTTTGTTTTTTCCCGGTTTATTTATATTTTTTTCCTTCATTGTTAATGATGTACAACATCCTTTGCAATTGTTCTTCTATTTCTGTTGCGTCCGCGCAACTAATATTGTTGATCATTTTCCCATTTATTTTGCAATCGATTTTCTTTAATTCGTCATTTTTTATTATTTCTTCGGCATATGCATTGAACAACCGTTGCCTCACCCCTTTATATATTTTACACCTTGCATCGGAGTAATTATTTTTAATTTCAATATTAGTCGTTTGATTCCAATATAGATTTTTAGTGAGTTTTACATCATTTTCACGTTATAATTCTGTAAAATATTTATTAGTTTTGTATGAACTACGCGATCAAAACCCTTTTCATAGTCTATAAAACACGCTACTATTATTGTTTTGTTGTTCAAGGCACGTTGAGTAATTAATTTCAATAGCGCTATAACGTCCCTCGTCCTTCGAATCGCTATAAATCCAAATTGAGTGGAATTTAGTTGTAGATCTATCTTTCTATTATCGCGTTTATTATTCTTTAGATTATCTTTAACGTATGACTCATTAGAGCTATTGTTCTGTACTGTATGCCCGTCTTTGTCCTTTTTTTGTAATCGGTATAACATTACTTGTCTTAAAATCCTCCCCAGTAACATGTCATCGTCGTATATTTTATTTGATTATATTCAGCAATTGGTTTTTTGCTTTAGGTCCGATGCATTTCGGTAAATCCGCTGATATCCCGTCTTCCCCATAGCCTTATTATTTCTAGCTTTTCTGATAGCATTGTCTAATTCCCACATTTTGATACGAGGTGCTTATGCTCTATTTATTTCACTTGGTCTAACATCATCTTTGTTACAGTTCCATAATGTATCCGTGTATCAAATATTTCTTCTTGACTACTGCAATGCTTTCCATGCTTATTTTTTACATTCATTATATCGATGGTTTTTTTTCTTGTTTTTATGTTGCTTCATCGTGAATTTTATTTTTCGGTCCATTTCCCTACTATTGTCTTTTTCAAGCTCCTCTATTTCCTTATTTCCTTGCACATTTCTTCATACCATTTATGTTTTGTTTCTATGCATTTACATGTTATTTGCTCCTTCATCTACATTTAAAGGATATATATACACATATATAAATGTATGTACGCATGTAAATAACGATTTATATTAATTCGTTTTGTATAGAGATAATAATTATTTGCAAATAAAATTATTGAAATTATATACTTTTATTTAAAAAAATATATATTTTTAAGTTAATCAATTAAGACATATTAACTTTAAATTAAACAGTAAACTAACCCAAGTAGCTCCTATGAACTTCAGATAAACACCGATAAAACGAAATGAATGATAGTTCACAGGAATCAGAAGGAAGGATTTTTAATCAGAAGAAATTAGTGGCAAACGGCTGTCCGCTAGAACGGGTCTCTAAGTTCAAGTATCTTAGCACCTGTTTCAATGAGTATACTGATCAGTCAACTCAAACACGGACAAGGATAGAAAGAACGAGGAAAGTTTTCCTAAATATAAAAAACATAATTACGAGGAAACACCTTGATCTTCAGTTGCTATTGCGCCTTGTAGGTTGTTATGTCTGGTCGGTGTTGTCGTATATGGGGAGCTGGGTGCTTACGTAAACTTTGAGGAAGAAAATAGATATGCACTTGAAATGTATGTGCACCGTCGCATGTTGAATATGTCGTACCGAGATCATGTCACAAACGCTGAAGTCCTACGTCGAATATCCAAGAAAGCGGAACTATTGCACACGATCCAATCTAGAAAACTCCAGTACTTCGGACACATATCCAGACAGCCGGGAAAAATACCACCTACTTCAGCTTGTTCTAAATGGCCAAATAGAAAACAGAAGAAGACCAGCAAAAAGAAGAACGTGCGAAAATGGTATGGATGCTCGAAAGAAGAGTTACAGAGGGCGGCAACATCTAAGCCAATAAAAACTGATATGATCGCCAAACTTCGAACGTAGAACTCGTAGAAGAAGTAGGAGAGAGTTTGCCACTTCATCAATTTAGATTAATAATAATAATAATAATATAATGATGAAGTTAAAAAAAAATAACGGTACAATGCCGATATCACCGGTTGCTACTATTGAATTTTTTTATATATACATATATACAAATTGCAATTTGGCGCATGTAGCCAATAAGCGAATGGAATGTAAGCTACGACAGGACGGGAAATGTCATTCAATAATGACACTTCGAACTACCTTTTCAATCGTTTAAACCGGTGGGGATGATATAGAGGTGTACGATAGTTCAATCTGCGAGGCACATTAGCATGATTCAATAAATCTACTTTCGTGCACTTTTGGTATTTTTAGGTCTTTATGCAAATTTTCATTTCGTATATACCACACCGGCTATTAGTATTTTTGATTGAAATCGCTGCACCATTTTGATATTCGATATTGATGCTGTCCTCCAGAGTGACATAACGTCCACACCGGTTTAATAACTTCCCTATATAGCAGTAATTTCGATTTTAGACGTAATTCGGAAGTTTTCCCCAGGAGCCAATGTTCCGCAGTTTAAGTTTTTATTTCTTTAAATTTGATCTCGATGCGTTTCTTCCAGGTCAAGCGGCGATCAAGCCCCACGTACCTAGTTATCGGACTTATTTTCCTGTGGAATCGCACCGATAGGTTGTGTATCAGGTCGACTGACTAATACTAGAACTAGTTATGTCAAGGTCGACTTTTATAAGTTCTCTAGTTCCTCTGACACGGAATTTTAACCCTCCATTATCGTACCCAGATGTACAAGTTGTTCAAAACGCATTTTTTTGACGCCGCTACCGGATCATTATCTCCCGCGAATAATGCTGTATCATCGGAAAATGCCGCCATCTCCACATTTGTATTTACGGCAAGGTCGAACATATATATATATATATATATATATATATATATATATATATATATATATATATATATGAGAAAAACGATTGGCCCCAAAACAGAACCCTGCGGAACTCCAGCCTTGACAAAATGTTGATATATACCGAATTTAACTTGAAAAAATCTATGTGACAGGTATGAGGACAGTAGTGTGTAGTAGGAATGTAGCAGGGTGCGTTTTATTTTTGAAAGTAAACCTTCATGCCATACACGATCGAAAGGCTGACTGACATCCAAAAAGGCTACAGAACAATACTGCCGCTTTTCAAAAAAAAAATCTACCTATGTATTTTTTCACCCTAAAATAATAATATGTAAGGACACGTGAGAGTGTAACTGATAGTACATGTGAGAGTAAGCGCGAGTGTAGACAATAGCGCTGCAGAATGAATAACGAAAAATACGGAAACAATGTAATTTAACGGGTAGTTAACGGAATTTTAATAAAATTTAATAATAATAACGATAATAATATGAATAATAATATGATAATGAAGTTTAAAAAAAGAACGATACAATGCGGATAACACAGGAGGATATAAAATGAGGGAAAAATAATAAAAGAGCACGTGCGAGTGTAAATACATTCGAGAGTAAAATGAAGAAACAGGTGAATGTTAAAATTAGTTCTAAGGAAATAAGTTATAAATCGAAAATACGGAAAATTACAATTTATATCTTTAATGAGGTGAGAAAATTACAATGTAATCGTATATTTAATATAAATATTTATATTTAAACGCGTAAATAGTACTACATACGAAATGTCAAAATACCTGAAACTCCACGAGATGCGTAAATTTTTTAAACGATATTTGTATATCGAAACATGCCTGAGTTTTTTTTTAATGTTATTATGTGTATGTGTGCGTTGTGCATCTATGTCAGTCTATTATTGTTTATATATATATATATATATATATATATAAAATTTGCAAATTACTCCTGTATACGTTGTTTTCTTTTAAAAATCTTAATTAATATAAATGTAAATTCTAAACACCGTTATTACTATATGTTATACATCTATATATTTATACTTATAGGCGTAATTTTACGCGACGCGTCTATATAAGTTATAAATGAGTTTCTCGCGTGATAATGTTTACCCATTGATCGGTTTTGAATTTATGGGATTTGCAACGTCTTCGATAGAGCGAATAATTGTAATTTAAAATCATATTATTTTCAGCGTACATACGTTGAAACGTGTTTAATCGTACCGGTCGACAAGTGAAACCGATCAATATGTACAAGGTCAACATCGTATCCCAAAGCACATACGAAAGAACGTACAAACAAGCGGACTTAGTTAAACGGCGCAAAAGTAAAATGCATACGTTCCGACCGACCGTTAACCAAACAATCGGTCCGTACAAACTAACGTAATGCGTACGAAATTTATGAACGGCCTGTTGACGTAATCGATTGCGCAATATAATGACGTAACAGTCGATCATTAAAATCGCGTCCATCACGATCGTCGACGCTAACGGTATGTCGAAACTTAGAACATCGATAACATTGCCGGTCGTACACTGCGAATTGAAACATAACATTTCTACGTAAGAACCGTTACAAGTACCGTTGCAAGAACCGTTGCCGGAACCGTCGTTATTAGTTTTATTATTATCATTATTATTATTATTATTAGTGTTATTATTGCTATTAGTGTTATTATTGCTATTAGTGTTATAGTTATTTCCGTTTACATGCGCGATATAGACGAACCAAAAGCTCAAACTGATTAAAACATTCGAAAAGAAGTACAAACGGCACATGTCGCGTTCGTCTTCGTCGTTATTACGGTTCATTTGAACCGATTTGACGAAAACGCGTCTCATATCGAAGACGATTATCGTCGACCAAAACGAACCGGATAACAAGAATAGATGGTGAACGATGTTTAAAACGGATCTATCTCCATGCTCCAAGTTGGCGCATATAAGCGGCGGTATCTGACAGAAAAATTGCGCCAAACAAAACGATACAGTCGTCTCCCACGGAATATCGATTCGTTTACGCGAAACGAAAAATTGTATCGCGTAAACGAATAATACGGCTCCGTTTATCGTTTTAGTAATAACGAAGATGTGTTCGATGATACTACGAAGAAAAAAAAAAAAAAAATACAGATATATAAGAAGAGTATAGTCGGAGAGTTAAAAAAAATATTAAATAAAACAAGCTGAATTCCAGCTCATACCGAGATTCCAAGGAATGAACTAGCAGATAGAGCAGAGAAGGAGGCTTTTGCACGATCCCAAACGTCGCAGTTCCAGCTATTGATATAAAAGTCCTCGTTAAATAAGCTTCGCCAAATCAAGAATACCATTTGACCTTGGAAGACTTCGCTTACAAACTTCAGAGAAGTCCTCGGCAGATTGCGGCTGGATCAAGACACACCCACTCGCAGGTTATCAATATCCTCATTGACTGCCTTTTGTACTCCTCACTCAGATTATTTCTCAACCTTTCCTCCTCACTTCCACTTCTCTTCAAAGATGAATATTCTTCTCTTACTAACCTAATTCCAATTTATGTATTTATTACATAGTACTAATCTATGTTCCTTTAGACATATTCGTACAGTTAACATTATTAGGACAATTGAGTGATCAGATGATAAAGATGACTGATCATTTTTAACTGTAATATAATTACTCGAGATACCTTTTGTAATCAAAAAAATCAAGTAAGTCTGGAACTTTATTTATGTCTGCCGGCCAGTATGTTGGTTGGCCCCCAGATATTACATTGCATTTTTCCGAGTCAATAGCTGATTTTAATCTTCTCCCTCTAGGCGTAGTCAACCGTGAAGACCAGTAGGTATTTTTTGCATTAAAGTCTCCTCCGACAATGAAATGGTTTCCCATTGATCTAATGAATTCTGTAAATGACTGTATTTGGATGGTGTGCTTTGGTGGACAATAAACAGCTCCTATTTTGATAGGTTTGTTATTATAATTTATTGTGACATATGTTGCCTGCAAATAATCTTTATCATATTTATCTTCTACCTTATGAGGGATGTTTTCTCTAATGATGATGGCAGAACCTGCACGGGCTGTCTTGTCTGGATGAAGAGTCCAATAAGCTGCATATTTCGACATTTTTATATAGCTTTTGTCAGTAAACCGTGCTTCTGAGACAAGTAGTATGTCGATATTATTGGCATTCAAGTAGTGCTCTAATTCATGTTTGTGCTGTAGTAGGCCATTTGCATTCCATAAGGCTATTTTGTATGACACTTCCTGTGTATTGTCCATAATTTTTTATCGACGAGAGCAGACATGATAGTACTAATTATATTACTAAACATTTCACTTTGTTGTTGAATCATTTCTTTAAATAGAGATTTTATTTCAACAAGAAAAGAGTTTAAAATTTGCTCAATGCCACTGCTAGTGCTAGCAGAGATAGTGTTTTCATTGTTCGAGATTACCTGGGCGTACGTCGGCATCCTTGGAATGACTTCCATTTGTTGCCCTATTGTATTTACAGTTTGCATTTTGGATTGATTTACTGCTTGTTGTTTATAAAGGTCATTAGGTTGAGTAATCCGTTGCTTACTCAATGATCTACTAAGTGAGTTGATCGGATTTACACGAAGCTGTTGCAATTGTTTGTATAATGCACAACCTTGGTAATTGGCAGGGTGATTGTCCCCACAATTTGCACATTTTGCGGGCGTCTTGTTGTCTTCCGTACATTCAGTGGTAAAATGAGGTTCCGCACATTTGACACAGATGGCTTGTCTATTACAATACTTTTTAGTATGTCCATACAATTGACAGCGTGTACATTGGACAATTTCATTTTTCACATAGAGAGCTTCAACATTGATTTTCATATTCAGCAAGTATTGCAATTTGTAGATTTCTTCGTTATTAGGATTTGGTTCAATGTCAACAAAAAATATGGGCAACGGTTGTTTGGTTACGCGATGTTTAACATTAATAATATTCCTGACAAAATGTCCTTCTTCGGCTAATGCAAGAGTAATATCTTGCAGTTCTAGGCTATGATGGAGGTTCCTAATAACGACTCGAAAAGGTCTTTCACTTTTAACTTGGTATGTGTGATATTCTAAATCGATAGATTTCAGATATTGTACTAATTTACGGTATTCATCAATCTCGTTAGTTTTAACTTCAACTCGTTTATTACTTAGAGACCTACAATTTATTTTATTGATAGGTAGTATTTTTTTAAAGTCAACTAACATTTTATTATAGTTGGTGACTCCATAGATGATGACACGAGGAGGTTTTATAACTTTAATTTTAATTGGTGATACGTTATCACTGGATTCAGGATTTTCCACCTTCGGGTGAAAGGTTTGAGAAACGATTTCTGGTTGCTATAAATACTTTTCTCGCTATGTCAGTAGAGCCACTCGGTGTGCTTGTTGCTCTTACAGACCTATTTCTCTTTTTGTTTTGTTTATTTCCTACCTCCTGCCAACCATGTTTGAAATTAACTTCTGTGTAGTGGCTAACGTTTGTTTTGGAATAATCATTCGTAATATTATTTTCGGTATGTGAAGATGACATATTTATATCATTATTTTCGAACGACGCATTTGAGGGCGATAATAACGGCACATAAACATGAGTGTGTTGTGTATTTTCAGACACCATTTTTTTTTTTTTTTTTTTTTATAAATGGGCACAGGACTTTTCACCCAGATTGGTATAAAATTATTAAAATGAATATGTTAAACACTAATATTAGTTGATGTAATATAATTATAAATAGCTAAATATACATGAATGCGATTAATAGTAAGTAAGTAAGACATATTTATTGGCAATGGTACTTTGAGAGATATAATTTGATTATATAATAAAGATTGTTGAGAGCTGTAGTAAGAACATTCAAAAAATACATGATCCGCATCTGCTATTTTGTTGTCATCGGAAGGATGAGGGCAAAAAGGAGAATTTATAAGATTGCATCGGTATAGGGACGATGGAAGACGATTTTTTCCAAAACGTAATCCACATAAAGTAGTAATGAAACATCGAAGTATGTTATTTGGTACTTTTATATCAGTAAACCATGATTTTATGGGTATTAGAATCGATCTGTAACATGGAACTAGATAAGGATTGGACCAAATATTATTCCAATATTCTTTATGAGCAAATTTAATTAGACACAAAAGATCTGTTAAAGGTGTATAAGGAATAAGCACACCGCTATTCGAAGCGGACTTAGCTTCCGCATCAGCAACAGTATTGCCAAATATACCAGAATATCCAGGAATCCAGGAGAACCTAACAGAAATACCAGATTCTAACAGCGAGGAAACCAAAATTCGGATTTTATATAAATAAGGCGATGCACGGGGATTAAATGAGAGAGATTTTAGAGCGGTTAAACAGGTTTTCGAATCGGTAAGAATAAGAACTGATGAAGCTGGACGTTGTTGATAAACACATTTTAACGCTTGGTATATTGCCATAGCCTCAGCTGTAAAAATCGAAGAAAAACGTAATAGAACGAATTTCTTAATAATGTTTAAAGAAGGAACTACGAATGCTGCACCAACTTTATTATTAAACTTAGAACCATCTGTATAAATCGGAAGGAAGCCCGTCCAGTGATTTTCCAGTAAATTATTAAAAATAGAAGTATTAAAACCAGAAGGAGGATATATAGATTTATGAAAGGTTTCTAAATTTATTTCTAATTTTATATTATTAATAGAGAAAGGATCAGAAAAATAAGGAGAGGGTGACAAAGGAATAATTAAGTTGCGATAATTGGAGAATCGTTTAGATGATTTACAGAGAATAGGAAGTTTATATAGTGAGAACCTCCATTTGTTATAAATAAATAAGAAATTATTATATGCTGACTGATATGTAGTTATGAAACTTTTTACAACAAACTGGTCTGCTAAGAGGCTTCTGCGGATGTGAAGAGGAGGAGTACTAGATTCCACCTCTAAAGCAGCAATTGGAGTAGTGAGAAGTGCTCCCAAACAGTAACGAAGGCAAGAATTTTGCAATTTATTTAGAGGATCCAAAGAATTTGACGAAGCATTACCATAAAAGAAACTACCATACTCAAACACCGAACGAATAAAGGATTTATAAAATAAAATTAACGTTAATGGATCTCCTCCCCAAGTAGTATGACTGAGCGACTTAATAAGACCTATGCGTTTAAAAGCTTTTGCGTAAGTATATTGTATATGTAAATTCCAGTTAAGCGTTCTATCCAAAATTATACCTAAATACCGATGCGAAGTACAGAAAGGAATAGAATGGCTAGAGTGGGATAATCCTGTAATAGCGGGGCTTGGTTGTTTATAAGAAAAAACTACAGAGGAGCATTTATTAAGCGCGAGAGAAAGTCCCAAATCAGCTAGAGCCATAGAAAAACAAAATAAGAAATTGTTCAGTAAACTGACACCCTCGGCATGGCAGTGGTGATCACAATATATAACGAAGTCATCAGCGTACGATAAGATATGAAGATTGGATGCTCGTTGAAGTTTGAATAACGGAAGAATGTATATATTAAAAAGAATTGGACTGAGTATAGAACCTTGAGGAAGTCCAACATATGCATGTCGAACTATAGGTTCAGAGGAAGGTTGCACGAAAAGTAGTGTACGATTTGTAAACAACCTGCAGCATACATTGGCGAAACCTAAAGGAACTCCCAAATCTGTTAATCTGTTATGTAAGATGGGAATAGAAATGGAATCAAAGGCCTAAAACCACAGAAAATATAGAGATGACGCTGTCAATAAGATCACAACACAAATAGTAAACGCGGCTTATAAAAGTACACCGTTGTTAAATAATGGATCGTCACACTCTTTGTCCTACCCTAACTACGTGCGTGAACAAGTAGCAATTAAAAGACACCTGAGAAGACGTTGGATGTTAACAAGAAGTCCAGTTGATAAATCAGCTTTAAATAGAGAAGTTAAAAAACTTAAGTTGCTGCTTCAAAATTATAAAAATAATTCATTTACAGATTATATTACAAGACTGTCACCCTCGAAGGAAAATAATTACTCACTATGGCGAGCAATAAAGTACGGACGTAAACCAATACTTAGAAATGAACCGTTAAAACCAAACATTGGGACCTGGATTATAGATGACACTGCTAAAGCAGATTTGTTTGCCCTACACCTATCTTGAATCTTTAAGTCCCATAATATAAAATCGCTCGCCGAAAATGAAGTTCACGACTACTTAAAACAATCTCCTAATAATTCACCAAATAAAATCAACCTAACTTCTCCACGCGAAATTAATGGGATAATAAAGAAGTTAAGCAATAAGAAGTCACCCGGTTATGATCTCATAACTGGACGTATTTTAAAAGAATTACCAAGGAAAACGTTAGTTATGCTAACCTACATTTTTAATGCTATCTTACGAATTCAATATATCCCAATATTGTGGAAATTTGCTAATGTAACAATGGTCCTAAAACCAGGTAAACCTTCGCAAAATGTCTCCTCTTATTAGCCGATTTCACTCCTTTCAATTTTAGCTAAAGTACTTGAAAAACTTCTGGAAAAAAGAATACATACGTGCTTAAGCAGGAAAGATATAATTCCGAATCATCAATTTGGTTTTCGAGCTGGCCATTCAACCGTGCAACAAGTGCAACGACTGGTTAACAAGATTGAAGAAACGTTTCAAAATAAAACAGTAACCTCGGCTGCCTTCCTTGATGTGCATCAGGCTTTTGACAAAGTTTGGCATCCAGGAATTCTTTACAAGTGTAAAAACTATTGCCGACTCAGTATTTCAATATCTTGAAATCTTATTTAACAGACAGGTATTTCCGAGTGGTAGTAAACGGAACTGAATCACAAATACAAAAAATCGAGGCCGGTGTACCGCAGGAAAGTGTACTCGGTCCACTATGCTGATGATGCACTAACAGCAACGTTTGCTGATGATATGGCAATTATGTCAACACTTGCAAACCCACAAAAGTCCACAGAAAATCTACAAAATAATTTAAATAATATCCTGACATGGTTGAATAAGTGGAAAATTTCAATAAATGAAAATAAAAGCAGTCACATCATTTTCACAAAGAAGAAAATTGAACGTAATAATTACCATATAACTATAAATAGCAAACAAATAAACACATGTTCATCTGTTAAATATCTTGGAGTACACCTAGATGAAACACTTACATGGCTGCAGCATATTAAAACCAAATTAACAGAGCTCAATCTAAAAACAAAGCAACTCCATTGGCTGCTTGGACCGCGCTCTCAATTACAGGTTGCAAACAAAGTGTTGGTATATCGCATGGTGCTAAAACGGTTGTACGCAGCCGAACTACGGGGATGTGCGTCCAAAAGTAATATTAGTAGAATTCAACGCTACCAAAACAAGACGCTGAGGTCGCTGGTGGGAGCACCTTGGTATGTATCCAATTATACGTTACATCAAGATTTACAAATCAAGTACGTTACAGAAGAAATAAAATTAGCTGCCGCCAATCATTTGTCGAGACTGGAAAGACATGAAAACGTTCTTGCACTAAACCTTTTACATCAACCAGTAGGACGCAAGGGATTGAAAAGGAGAAACGTTGTTGATCTGGTGTGAATGATTCAATTAATAAAATCGAGATCGTGCTGATGGGCTGATCTTGATAATCATGATCCTGTCATCACTACTATCTAGTAAATGACTATATTAGTCAGTTCTAGATGTGAAGAATTTAAATAAAAAAAAAAAAAAAAAAAACTAACCTAATCATGTTCTTACATATGTCTCTACTCCCCGATTTAACGCCCTCACCCTCGTGCCTTTTAGTTGTATCTTTCAGACCAATCGAATTTAGGGAAACATATATCGGATCTTAACGATTATACATATGCTGTCGAATACTGAGAAATGTTTATACATATATAAAATTAGGGGTTCTACCTAAGTCTGCTACCCATGAACAAGTTCCACCGTATGGTTTCCGCAAGTTGGAAGCTACTGAGTAATTATGATAAAGTATTGCTAACTTTTACTTATGAAGTTCTACCTTAGCCTGCTACCCATGAAGCAGTTCCGCTTTGTGCAAGTGGGAAACTTCTTAGTGGTCTAATTATGATAAGGTTTTTCAATACTTTCACTTATGGGGTTCTACTTAAACCTGCTACTCATGAGGGTGTTCCGTTTTATGATCTCCGTAAGTGGGAGGCTCCTGAGGGGTCTAATTATGATAAGGTTCTGCCGTACTTTTAGTTATTTATTATGAACTACGCAATTGAGAACTAATATATATGTTATATTACAATTTTTTTATAAATATAATAAATGGACAAAAATCTATAAAAAACATCGGAAGCGGCTGTTTTGTATTATATCGTAATATATTGGTAACTCTTAGGATTCAAGTTCCTCCCTATATTTGTTGAATGGTGCAAGTTTTTGAGCATCACCCTGAATGGCTTATCTCACGGTAAGCAAAAGGTGTAAAAAATATATTTATTTTCTTTTATGATTTTAACAATATTACGATAGCTAGTAGGTGTTTTGGAGGGGGTTTGTAACACCTGATAACGTTGATTTTAAATCAAATTCTATATCGGATATAATAATAGGAATTTCCTGAAGTTGTTAAAATGTATTACATTTTTAACCATAACGAGTGTAGGCTTAGGAATCAGTTCTTTATTTTGTATGTTATTAGAGAGTCTATTATTAGTTTCATAATTTTCGATAGTTTCGACTGTTTACATTTTATCGCTATTTTCATCTGGGTCGACGTCGCGTCATTTTCTTCAGTTAAGAACTCAAAAATGTTTCGTTTAGGTTTTTGGTTTGTAATTTCCGTTGACGTGGACGCCCTCGGTATGACAGAATATTTTGAAGCAGTACAAAACTTTATATATAGCACATTCGGGTATCAAATTGTAGCTGTAAACATAGAAGCGCTCACAGATGGTGTTGCTGTATAGCTGCTGTCTATTGTCACCTAGGATTTATCATACCAGAAATTGAATATAACGCCATATTCAGTAAATTAGGAAACACATTTATATGCGGCGGTGATGATAATTCAAACAATACTAGTTGGGGATCTAGAACAAAAAATTCTTCAAGAAGTAAACGGATTAAAGTCATACGAAATAATCCACTCGATATTCTGTCTCCAATGACTCCAACATACTGGCGGCAACAACTCCAACAGACTTCCACATGTACTAGACTTCTTTGTTACTCCCGAGCTGCAAAGGCATAACAGAGAATGTAAAACAGTTCTAAAAGCTGTCTTCCGATCATATCCCGGTATTTGCAGTCTTTGATTCAAATCCTAAAACGATTCAATATGGACAGAGACTTATAAACAAATCCACAACTTGGCAAATATTTTTTAAAGAAATCGAAAATAATATAAATCTTCGAGTAAAATATAAGAATTCTGAAGATATAGATTCTGCAGTAACTCATTGTACAAATATTGTAAAATACGCATGCAACAACTCCACTAAGCGTCATTACGTAAGAGTTCTGGTTTAGATCAAATTACTGGAGAAATAATTACTCATTTATTTATTTACTTATTTATTTAATGAAGCCACACAACAGCTAAAAGCCAATTATAGTGTAGACTTATAAATAAAATAATACAATGAATAATTTTTTCTGAATTATAAAATTAAAAGTAAAAAAGTAAAATACAAAAAAACTACATTGAACACATTCACCAGCCACACAACTATTAAACACACCAGAAAAACTACACGCATGAACAAGTCTCACAATACATCATTCACACCCCATTCACACATTCTTACTCGAAATAAACGGACAAATAATCTTCAACAAATTAATAAATACAATATAAACCTTAACGTATATACTACATGTACATTAGTAACACATATACCAAACACACACCACATAATAACAATCTAGAACCATTGGAATAGACAACAGCGAAACTCCTGTTCTCATCGCAAAATATGTTCGGGAAGCAACTTATTAAAGAAATATCTGTTATCAAAGTATGCATATCCATACAGGGAAATATGTTCAAAAGAGAATTATACAAGCACCGAGGTTTGTTCGTGGATGCGGCTCACTAAAAAAAAAACGATTCGATCGCCTATTTGGTCTTGGTACAATGAGACGGTTGATGTTAAATACTCACTATTAACTCTACCGTACCATACATCATGAAGAAATCTTAATTTGGCTATTTTCCTTCTGTAGTGTAAAGACCTCGCATCCATTATATTTCTTAATATATCGTAACTCATATATTTAGGGTAAATACCTGATATACGGTAATATATATATTTTAAAAATTTACACTGAACTTTATCAATTAACCTAATATATTCATTATAATACGGATCCCAAACAATTAAACAGTAAGGACTACACACTAGTGCATTATAGCGACTGTAGGGTCCATTGGATCTCTAAACACATATGAATTTCTTATAATAAAACCTAGCATTTTATCACAAACAGCGGTTATCCCCTTGTGTTACATTTTCAATGCAATACTAAGAATGCGCTACTTTTCCACAGTGCGGAAAAGATCAGTAATAATTATGATTCATAAAAAAGAAACAACGATGTTTCGTCATATAGGCCAATTAGTTTATTTTCTTCACTATCGAAGATCTTAGAAAAGTCAACATTGATATAACAATAAAAAATACTGATGTGTTTCCGAATGACCAGTTTGGTTTTGGTGACAACCATCCTCGAATTCAACAATGCCACCGATTGATCGGTGCAATTTCGCTAACTTTGGAAGCTATGTTCCGCAGCATCGATGTCACTCACTCATTCAAAAAAAGTACGTCACCCTGAACTTCTATATAAATTACGCAAAATTTTAAACGAATATATCTATTAATTTCTCAAATTGAACCTACCAGATCGTTCGTTCGTTGTCAAAATTAAGGACTGATTCTCAGAAGCACATAAAATCAAATCTTCCGTACCTCAGTGCAGTCTATTAAGACCATTATTATATTCAATCTACACTGCTGCATACTAATTTCAACCCTAACTTTATTAGCTACATTCTCCGATGATATTGCAATACTCGCATCAAACACGGATTCAGAATCATTATGCAAACAACGATGGCTGTCCATCCTTGGTACGAACAATCGCCAAATTAGTACGTCCGATGTGGAAGCAACACTTGAGCCAAAGAAGACGAAATCAAACATACATAAAGAGAAGACAGGGCTAGTTTGCATACATATATATATATATGTGTGTGCACTCGAAAGGATAATTGTATACTTATTAAAAAATTAGTTCAATATTTACGTGAAATTAACCTATAATTTTGGGAATAGTGCGATTATTATAATAGTACGTAACCATTGGGTAAAATTAGGATTAACTTATATAAAAGTCGAGGTGATGTGTTCTATATTAAAAAAACACGACCTTAAACCAATTATCGGATCAAATACTTGACCACACGCCTGCACCTGATGTAAATGAAGTATGAACAGAGACATGAAACTATAATATTCCTGAATTACATTATATACATCTGGTACATTAGAGTCTTGATGAATATTATCAATATGAATGTAGCAGAGTAGATTTTAATACCATAACAAGTTACATCTTAGAATTAAGCCTAGATTATTTTTATTATAGATAGCGTTCATTTCAATTATCTTTATTTATACAGTTTCTTTTATATGTTGCGAAATACATGTATAATTATATGTGTGTGTACGTGTGTACGTCTGCCGCGTTACCGTATTCTCTTTCTTGAAGATTTTTTATTTGATTTTTCCTGTATAACCGAATATTTGTTATTATATTTCATTATTTTTCGCTATAATACAGCACGAGTTTTAAGATAATGTTATTCTGATTCTTAACGTTAAGAACATGCTGCACATGTATTATACATGTACCGTGCTATTTAAATAAAGTTCTTTCATTTTTTTATACACATATTATAATATATATATATATATAGTTGTTGCATGTTTATGTGGTTGAATGTGGAACGAACATAAAATCATTTTACTTACTGACGAGTACAAATAGTATCCATTTTTTTTCTGTATGATTTAAATATTCGAACACTTATTTCGGGATGATATTGATGCGAAGGACAATTCGTCACTATTTGTAATAATTGCCACGAATAAAGTCGCAGAAATTCAGATCCTACTAGATAGGAAAGATAATACTCTTTGGGGAAATGATAGTAATTTAGACATAGCTGATATCGCATAAAATGACCGTTCATATCACTCTGCGCCCAATTACGATTATTTTAGAAACGATAACTTCTACTATGATCGTAATTTTCGGAATTACATTTTGTTTCAGACTGGCGTTTCTATTCTTGGTGCGTCAAATTTCAAAATTTGAACGATAACCAAAATAGCGAATAAAATTAATCTAATTACATCGTGTAGTCATTTAGTTCATGCTTGGACCTGTTACCTCTTTTAACATGCTATTCTCGAAAAAGTATTAATTTTACTGCGCAACATCTAGCTGAAACTTCTAGTTCATCGGACAACAGAATACATACAAACTGACTAACATGCTAGCGGTTCTGTGTCGGTCCTAAACTGCTCGTGACAAGCTTATCACAGGTACCAATCTGACAAATTTTGTGACCAGGCCGTCTTTTCAAGTGAAATTCTATTGGCGCGTTGTATATGGGGAATTTATTTATTGGTTTAACAATAGTAATTACTCTTTAATGGTTAAAAATATTGTAAATAGATTCCGATCGTTTTTACGATTAATCAATGCAAAACGATTAAACTTACCAAAACGACTGATGGACTCCTCAATTAGAAATATTGAAAGTTTCTATTAATAAAATCGGACGGAAATTTAATAAGGTAACATCTATAAATGAGAAAATAATTTTTAAAACTATTCTGGCCCTGTTAAATAAAAGTTATAAAAAGTTAATAGAAGAAACTAGATTAAATGGTTGGAAAACATTTATTCAAAATTCTTCTTCTTGGGGCAAACCATATAAATTAGTAGCCGGAAAATTCAAACAGCCGGGAAAGCCTTTTGAATTTCCCGCATAACATTTAGATAATAACGTAATTATAACCAACGATGAAGCAAAATCCAAAGTTCTCATGCGGTATTTCTTTACTAATAAAGAAGAAAATCTGGTTAATTCATATCTTTCAAATCCGACATGAGCTTAATCCTAACTTGTAATATTTCACGCAACGAATTAATCGATATTATTAATAATTTAAAAGTTAATAAACCCCCAACGTCGGATAAAATTACTAACACCGTTGTTAAAATCATTAACAGTAAAGATTCTGAATATTTTGCATATATGTTTGAATCCCTTTTAAAATTCCACATGTTTCCTGATTTCTGGAAGGTTAGGAATATTAAGCTTATTAGGAATTTCCTTTTGCTTGCTGAGCAGGTCATGTTGTTAAAATTTAAAATTTCTTAATTTCTCGGCAGTCTTCATTTGATTGTAGCGGGGTCAATGGTTCTTGTTCTTAGTTATTCATATGTGCATATGTGTATGTACATGTCTTTTTATGTATATTATGTTTACTAATTATAAGTATGTAGTTAAATTTAATAATCTTTTTTTCCTTTTTTTCTTAGGTATGAGTTATACCTTTTAAGATAAGACTATTTTTTTAATATTTTTTCTTTTACTTTATGTTTTTATTTTTTTTTTTAATTTTTGTACAAACTCAATACTATTTACTCGATTGTAGAAGGGACTATGTATTCTCATCCCTTTTTCCATCACAATACGTTAGTTTTAAGTGTGCAGGTCTCTTCGTTTGTGTCGGGACCTCCATTTCTCTACTTTAACTCCCTTTTTTTTTATTAGAGGGAGGGGGTTTTTAGTGGGTAAAAATCCCACACGCTGATTTTGGTTCCCTTGTAGTGCATCTATATGCACTGCAGCAATAAAAACAAAATTCTTATATATCAGTGTCTTATGAAGATTTTCCCCCTCCCGCTTTAAAAAAAAACAAAAATAATAAAATAAACCTAATAAATATTACACGAAATGTAACTGTTATAGATCAGTAACGTTGTTAAATTCAGTTGGTAAATTATATGAAAAGATCATTAACGTAAAATTATTGAATGAAATAGAATGTAAAAATATTTTGCATAGAAATCAGTTTTGGGTTTAGACGCAACTGTTCTTCTAGGATGTCAATTAGATATAACTTTATGACTTTATTATTTTTGGAAAAGTCAATAACTTGATAAGCGTAGTAATAACTTTTAAGCGTTATTATTTACAAAGGAGTAATAGAATCAATGTTTAATTATTGCTCAAACATATATATCAACTAAATTCAAATATGTTTAATAAAATCCCGGCTAAGCAAAGGAAACTTTTGCTTAATGTTGGTTCGTTATATAACACTGTCTCCACTATGGCAGCTCCAGTTATTACTAGGATCCTGCCTAATGAGCTTAGTCGTTTTAAATCATCTTTAATTTCTGAGTTTAAAATGTTTAAAATATATAACGATAAACTTAACTTAGTTAAAACTAACGTATTAGAATCTTTTATATCTCAATTTAGTATTAAATTATAATATATTTGATAGCGAGAATTCTTTCGTTAAGGAAATTAAAGTAATTATATGTGATTTATGGCAGAAAAGATGGAGCGATAGTTTGCTTGGTAGAACAACTTTTAAGTTCTTTAATAGATTTAACGTCATAGACCGGTTAAGAGATAAATTTCTATTCCAGTCAAATGCTGTCTTGGTTCGTATTTTAAACGTTTTAATATAAGAATTTTGATATATATATATATATATATATATATATATATATATATACAACTGGTTAATATCTCAGGATCGTTGTATCAAGAAATAAGTAGAAGAATCAGACTGGGATGGACAGCGTTTGGACAAAATTCGATTATTTTTAAATCAAAAATGCCACTGCTCTTAAAAAAGAAAGCGTTTGATCAATGCATCCTCCCAGTGATGACATACGGTTGTGAAACATGGACGCTAACCAGGAATTATAAATATAGGTTACAAGTAGCCCAGAGATCAATGGAGAGATGTATGCTATCAATCACTAAGAAAGACCGGAAAACAATTGAATGGATTCGCGATAGAACAAAAGTAACAGATATAATAGAAAGAATAAACAAAATGAAATGGCAATGGGCCGGTCATATAATGAGAAGAACAGATCGAAGATGGACAGCAAGAATCTCGCAGTGGTACCCACGAGGGAAAAAAAGACCCCGACGACGACCGCATATGAGATGGGATTACGAATTTAGACAAAAATTAGGAGTTACCTGGACCAGAGCTACTCAAGACCGGAAGAAATGGAGCAAAATATGTGGTTAATTCATGAAGAGGCTACACCATGAAATACTGGTTGATCAGCTGAATATGATGATATATATATATATATATATATATATATATATATATATATATATATATATATTATCTAGGATCTATAGTAGAAAATAGCGGCGGCTGCAGAAGTGAGATACGCCATAGAGCCCAACTAACCCGAAGCGCAATGAGCCGTTTGAATATGGACCGACTCCGCAATTAGCAAATCGGTTAAAATTAAAATAGTAAACTCACTTGTTTTCTCAGTGTTCCTTTATGACTCAGAAACCTGGTCAGTAAGCAGTACCGTCAGAAAACATATAGATGCACTGGAAATGTGGTGTTGGAGACGAATGCTGCGTGTCTCATGGACAGCTTGCTTCGATTTTGTACGATGTTGGTAATCCGAAAAGATTAAAGTCGATCGTTCTCAACAGAATATTACGATTTTTTTGGTCACGTAGTTAGAGCAGAAAATATGGAGGCGCTTTTCGTTCAAGATGTAGTGGCTCGTAAAAGAGAGCGCGGTCGTGTACCTCTTCGATGGTAGGACGCGATTTGCAAGATAACTGGCTGTACTTTTCACGATTGTGTAAATATCGCACGCGACCGTATTTGTTGGCGTAGCCTAGTCTGTCGTATGACATATCATGATCAGGATACCCCTGCACGGGGTGACACGACTCACTGATGATGATGAGATATATATATATATATATATATATATATATATATATATATATATATATATGAAAGCGGCAAGTTAAAATTCAGCGTCGCTACATACAATGTAAGAACACTCTCTACAAAGGACAAGTTAGAAGAACTGGAAAGTGAACTAAAAGAAATAAAATGGGACATACTAGGGTTAAGCGAGATGAGAAAAATTGAAAATTGGGCTTTGAAATTAAAATCGGGTAATGTACTGTACTATTCTGGATTACCTAACACATGCCGAAATGGTGTCGGATTTATGGTCAATCTGATGCATCAAAGAGTAACTCGATGGGTGGCAATTTCAGATAGAATAGCATATATAGTACTTCAAACATCAAATAAAACCAGTCTTAAAGTTATCCAAGTATATGCTCCGACAGTTAATAGCGAAGAAGAAGAATTTAATGAATTTTATGATAATCTAATAGAAACTATGCAACAACACCCCACAAATATTTTGATGATCAGCGGAGACTTTAATGCAAAAATAGGCATTAAACAAAAAGCGATTCGAATTTTAACAAATTATAATTTAAGGAAAATTAACGGGGAAAAAATGGCAGGAAGGCGGCGAGCAGACTAATTCAAGAATTTAAAGAAATCGACTAATTTCATGTCAGTCCAGGAGCTCGTGCAGTATGCCAAAAAAAACTAATTTCGCAGTCGACTATTCCCTTGTAGGGAACGGAACATAAAGAAGAACAAAAAGGTTTTTTTTACATTTCGCATGTATTCTCGGAAATTAAATTTACACTCGGCCATTTTCTAAAAGAAAAATTATATCTCGTCTATTATTATTAAAATCAAAAGCAGTAAGGTTTACCGTTCTATCATTAAGAATCGCGTATATTTACATATTTTCAATAATTTAACAGTCGGTATAAATATAATGAATAATATCTTAAAACAAATCTAGCGATCATATACGAAGAGTTATTTTAAACGTCCGAGGTTATCTAGTTCATATCTATACACTGTTTCATCGTGGTCTCAGCCACGCTTACAAATTAACATTTGATAATAAAGAAAATAATATCAACTCGGACGGTTTTGTTCAACCGCCGAATATATCCGTTGGACCAAATCTCGTTGGTACGATGTTGCAGTTTAACTACATTAGCAACGGTCTCCGGCTTGATTACTTCTACCAATGTTTGAATTCCTAGGTCTTGATATAACGTCGCATTTGACACAAACCAGGGAGCCTTTATTTACTACCATCTTTGACAACCGCCCTAACAACAGATTTAGCTTGTACATCTTCGGATGTATTGCACGCAATACATGCACACCACGTTAAACGCCCAAGAAGCCTAGGTACTTGATCTGCTGACGTGAACGGAGCGAAGAGTTGTTTATTTGATCTTCTGTGATATGTAGTTTGTTTAAAAATTCCGTAAAAGTTGATTTTTATATGAACTTTTAATGCAAAATTATTATGTCAATGCTATAGTGTATTTCATCGACATACAAAATAACGCTTCTATTATAAAAATATTTATATAACGCCTTAAAAGACGATCTACAATCATCTAATAAAGGAAGTAGCTATGAAGATATTTAATAGGTTTTTAATTATTTTTACATGTATGAAATATTTGTAATTTTACGTCTGAAATTGATAGCTCGATATAAAGAATAATAAGTATACGTACGTTCCGTAATAATAATAATAATAGTAATAATTAATAATATTTACTTAACGAATTTAATTTTATCAGAAAGTGCATTGGTGTGAAAATAAAAATTTTACCGATCGTTAAAAATACGCTTAGCTACACAAAATTCGTCATTTACCCGGAAATATATATATATATATATATATATATATATATATATATATATATATCCATATAATTACACCTACGAATTGATATAGGGAGCTGTTTATTAATGATAAAAACGATTAGGTAGTAGAAATAAAATCGTCATCGGGTTTATATATTTATATAAATAAATAAATTTCTATAAATATCTATCGATACAGAGAGATATAGATGTAAGCGTACAATGAAACAAACGCAAAAAATTTATTCTTGTATGAAGCAACGCATTAACAGATAAAACAAAAAATGCTTCGACATATTTATTACGAACGAACGAAACGGTCACAGGTAAATTACGAGATCCTCTAATTTCGTTTCTTCTTGGAATCCTTTAAAAAAAAATAAAAACATTACATATAACGAAATTAATAATAAAGAAAATTCGTATATTTACTAAGAAATTTTCCTGCTAACCGAGCAACGCCTTTATCGTGACCTTGTAGTTTGTATGCGATAAAAGGGCATTTCAATTGTCAACTATAAAACACTTCATCGTCACATCATCGTTGAAACTTCCAACTTCCAGATAAAGAGTCACAAGAACTTATAGCCACTGTTATTTATAGAAACTTTAATCACTGGATCAAATGACTGCAAATGTGATTTCTTTTTAGATTTTACCTTACGATTTATTATTGGAAATCATTGAACTATTTTGATAAGTTCGTTTTGCTGTTATTTTAAATATATATATATATATATATATATAACCGTCTTAAGATAACCGTATGAACAAAAATCGTTAACATCTTTTTTTTAAGTTAAAATATGCAAAACAACTCTAGGCAAGCAACATAATAGTTTCGGACATCTGGAAAAATAAAAAGGATACAATTGTTATATGGATTGCTAACAAAACGGATAAAAACAGGTGAAGTGCTCATAAAACCGTAAAGAACAATTTTTGGATAATATATTATGGGCCGAGATATCAGCGCAAAATGGTAATAAGAGACTCTTCTGATCGACTATTGACTAACAGAGACGATGTTCGACATATATGTGGAAACAATATCGTACACAGCTGTTAAATAATAATCCGGAGACGTTCGCGTTCTGCTAAAATGTAACGTAAATAAAATATAAAAAAAACCTATGTGCCCCGAGGTGGTGCAAGAAAGAATTTCCCCCACATAAAGCCAGAGACCAAAATACCAATTTGCATGTAGCTTTTAGCGATGATAAAAATGCATTCGATTCAGTAAACAAGGATTGCTCGGTCATGTGTTTAATAGCAATAGGTTATAAAGCAATTAGTCCTATTGTAACAGCTAGAGTGCGAAATAATAATAGCGGTTATTGCCTGCGACGATTTTGAAATGATAACTGGTTTTAAGTAGGATTTCGTAGCACCAATGCTGTTTTACTTTGATATGAATATGATAAATATTATGTTTAGGCGAGATGTATTCCTGATATTGGGTGAAAGCTAACACATAGTTTAAAATAAAACAGCGACAAAATTGACAGCCTACCGTACGCAGACGATTAAGTTTTTGCAGGAAACCCTTACTAGTCTGCAACCAACATCGATGCTGTAAATTTTTTAAATATCTCGTAACTTACTCTCCTCGTTATCGAAGGTTTTGGAGAAGTTACTCTTAAATCGAATCGCTACGATTATAGAGAGCCGAGACGTATTACCGAATCACCAATTTAGCTTTCGTACGGAGCACTCTACGATCCAGCAGTGTCACCGAATAGTTGATGCAATTTCGCTAACTCTGGAGAATCGCGAAGTTTGTTCCGCGGTATTTCTTGATGTCACGCAGGCATTTGATAAGGTCTGGCATCCGGGATTACTATATAAGATGCGGAAAATTCTCGATGAGGATATTTATCAGCTCCTAAAATCGTACTTGACTGAACGTTCGTTTGTTGTTAGAATAAATGGCTTGTTTTCAGAAGAACATTCAATCAGATCATCGGTACCGCAAGGCAGCTTGCTAGGCCTTGTTTTGTATTCCATCTATACTGCGGATGTACCAACTTCGAATTTAACGTTGCTGGCTACGTTCGCCGACGATATAGCGATACTGGCGTCTAATATGAATGTTATGCATGCAAACGCTGCGGTTCAGAATCATCTGAATCGACTAGAAAAATGGGCAAGTCTTTGCGCATATCATTCAATTCAACTAAATGTCGACACATCCTGTTCACCAACAGACGTGTTAAATGTCCAACCTTGACATTTGATAGTTCATTAATTCCACAAGTCGAGTCCGTGCGTTATCTCGGCATGCATATGGATAAGCGATTAACGTGGCGTGATCATGTGGAATACACAAGAAGATCTGTGGTAATAAGGGCTAAACAGCTCCGGCCGTTGCTAGGACGTAAATCAATTCTCAACCTAGCCGTAAAGCGGAATGTTTACTTATCGGTCATCACTCCAATTTGGAGATATGGATTAGAACTGTATGGAACAGCAAGTCGAAGTAATTTCCACAGAGTACAGCAACAGCAGTCCAAAATCCTACGTACAATAGCATCTGCACCGTACTTTGTATCGAACGACATATTACATGACAATTTGAACGTTTCATACGTGAAGGATGTTTATACGGAACAATATAGAAGATTCTTCGGAAAGCTCCAGTTCCATTCGAATCCACTGGTACACCGAATGTTTACTAGAGATTTTCCAGTCAGAGCCAACAATCGGCTAAAACGAAGAAAGTGGTGCCGCGATGCACTTCCAATTACCTAAGTGGCTACAATTGTTCTCAGGGACGCTACGTGTAATGGTTAAACTCTGCGAGAAATAAATTATATAATAATAATAATAATAATAATAATAATAATAATAAAAAAAAAATTAATATATTTTTCCTCTTTGTAGATCCAAATCTGGCTGTTCGTTGGAATTGCCAGCTTAATAATATTCTTTCACTTTCCTCCTCTTGTTCACATTCCATACTCCAATTTCTTCCTTCTCCTTACTTCTTTATTTACGATCATTATTGTTTATGACAGGAAACTGTCGGTACAGTAAAATAAAAAAAAAAAAAAAGCTACATCATTAAATGTGTAAAACGTGACACTGAAATTCCATACAGGATACAAAGCTAGTAAGATTTATCTTCGAATTATTAAATAACAAGGATTTAGCAGCCTGAAAAAAATAGCTGTGTTCAAAAGGCATAATAGTTTCAATCTCGCTGTGTGAAACTTTATAGTCAACCACGCAGGAACACCTAAAAAAATGGAGGCTTTTATCGGAAGATGTTAAGACAAACAATCGAGATGAAAAGTTCTTTTCTAACATCGAGCCATTGGGGGCAATTTTTTTTTTATTTTTTTTTATCGGGCTTCCATATCAGTTTACCCATTAAACTATATTATATAGACAAGAAAAAATAAAAAATAATTATCTTAATTTTAACTATATGGGTATGTTTTAACAATAAACCTATATAAACATATGTATATGTGCATGTTACGTGTGGAGAGTAAGAAAGGAATATTGACAGGAAAAGGAACATTTAGAGATATGAGGTGATTATAGAAGGAGTCACGAGTGGAGCGGTAATATGAGCACTCCAGGAAAATCTGATTTGCGTCTGCGATACAGTGGATATCTGAAGGATGTGAACAGAACGGAGAAGCAACAAGATGCATTTGAAAAAGTGTAGCCGGTAGACGATTCTTTCCAAAAGTAGTCGACATAAAGTGACAATAAAACCACGGAGCAGACTCGCTTGTATTTCGATATTATAGAACCATGGTAGACAAGGAAGATCAGGTTGAAGCAGTTTATATTTTGTAACATTATAAGGATTATTCCAAGTAGCTTTCCAGTATTCTTTATGAGCTGTCTTAATGATAGACAGGAGATCAATACACGGCGTGTAAGCAGTAAATAAATCAAGGTACGTTGTACATTTAGCATAATGATCAGCAAGTAAATTCCCTTTAAAACCAGCATGACCTGGAATCCATGCAAACTTAACAGAGATACCGGCATCCCGGAAAAGGGTAATGTGATTACGAATTTTAAGTATTATGGGAGAGGAATGAGGATTATAAAGTGAGAACTTTAAGGCCAAGAGACAACTTTTAGAATCTGAAAAAATTATTACCTTTTGAGTTACCCGATTCAACAGAATGAAACGCAGAGCTTGAAAAATAGCCACAGACTCTGCTGTAAAAATGGAAGAAACTCGCAAAAGGGAAAATTTTTTAACTATGTCTAAGGAAGGAATTATAAAAACTGCTCCTACATGATTCTTTGATTTAGAACCGTCTGTATATATAGCGAGAAATTCTGACCAGTTATCACAAATATGGGATGTAAAGAGAATATTGGCGATAGAAGGGGGTGTAGAAGCTTTGAACGTTTTAAAAGAATTTAAATCTATATCTAACACAAGATCATTATTAAGAAAAGGAAATGAAAAATAAACGGAAGGTGAAGAAGGAAGTATTAATTCACTGTACATAGAAAGGTGATGTGCAGAAAGACATAAAATAGGACGACGATTAAAAGAAAATCTCCAGTTCTGAAAAATTTCGACGAATGAGAGAAATATCGAGTATGAAGTAACTGAGAAAGAGTTAATCAAAAATTTATCAGCCAAATAAGACCGCCGCATAGATAAAGGAGGGACTTTTGCCTCTACTTCTAGACTGGCTATGGAAGTAGAGACAAAAGCTCCAAGGGCCAAACGTAGACATGTATTTTGAAGTTTGTCTAAAGTTGAAATATACCTAGATGGTGCATTGGCAAAGAGAAAGCTACCATAATCTATGACACTACGAATAAACGATTTATACAAAAGAAGTAAAATTAGAGGATCACCCCCCAAACGTTGTATGCGAAAGTGTTTTTAAGAGATTTATTCGTTTGGAAGCTTTGGAATAAATGGCCTCAACGTGATTACGCCAATTGAGTCTATAATCTAGGACAAAGCCTAAATACTTGCAAGATGTGGTAAATGGAACACAATAATTGTCAACCATTAAACCGGGTATCGAATGGTTAACACGTCTATAAGAAAATATGATAGAGTCACGTTTATGAGATGAAAGAGTGAAACCCATGTTGTTTAATAACTTACAGATCAATTCTAAAGTACTATTTAGTAATTGAATACCTTCTGAAAGATCAGAGTTGGTTTTATAAAGTACAATGTCATCAGCGTAGGATAAGATATTAATGCTATTACGAGGGCAGGCTTGAAATAATTTAAACATATAGATATTGAATAAAACCGGGCTTAAAACAGATCCCTGAGGTAGTCCCAAATGTACAACCCTGATGTAAGGATTAGCGATAGACGAATGTTTAAAAATAAGAATCCGATTTGTAAATAATTTACATACGCCATAGATGAAGGAAGGGGGAATTCCTAGTGAGGCAAGTGTATCACAAAGCATAGGAATTGAAATGGAATTAAAAGCATTGCTTATATCTAGAAAGCACGCAATTAGATATTTACTTGCTATCAAAGACTTGTAAATGTCAGCTACCAGATGAGAGACGCAATTTAGTGAGCTAATATTATTACGGAAGCCATATATTCCAGAAGGGAACATATCATTATTTTCCAACCACCAAACAATTCTGTTCTTCAATATTCTTTCATATGTTTTTCGAATACAGGAAGCAAGAGATATAGGTCGATATGATGTATTACTCACAGGAGAGTTAGATTTTTTAACAGGAACCACTAGAAAGTGTAACCAGCTTTCAGGATAGGAGCCAATATTGAGGAAATGGTTAAAACAATTTAAGAGGATGGTAACAGCAGAGAAGGGAAGGTTGTTTAGTATTCTATAGGTAATACCGTCACAACCAGGAGAAGAGTTTTTTTTGTAAGAAAGAGAGTGTAAAATTTCAGACAAATTTATAGGAGGACATGGAAAATTGGAGTCGTGGACGGTATGTTGTATTGGCATAGGAAAAAGACATTCGGCTTGATTAGGGACATAACTAGGAGCTACAGAATCTACAAAGTGTATGAAAGCTTCAGAGTTGAAGTTGAGATTATAAGTTGAGGAAACTCTTTTACCAGCAAATAATTTAGCTTTATTCCAAATGTAAGATGAGGGTTGAGTACGATTTATAGAAGAAACAAAGTTCTTCCAGGCCTCCCTTTTCTTACTAAGTAAAAAACGACGGGTAATGGCTTCCTGGTTTTTGAATAGGAGGTAATCTCTAATAGAGCGACTCCGTCGAAATTGTTTAAAGTAACCGCTTAAGATATTTTGCTGACTGTAGCAAGAAGAGTCACACCAAGGAGGAGAGTGGAATATTGTATTGGAAGGTTTTTTTTTGAAAGGCATAAAGTTGCAAAGCTATATTAACATTATGCATAAATTTTTTGTACGAAGGGATGTCAAAAGTTGAGGCTAAAAGTAAAGGAGTGCACAGTGAATCTAGAAATGAAGAGAAATTACCTATATTATGCTCAGGAAGCAACCATGGATTGGAATATACCGTAAAGTTTCGAACAGAAGAACAAGAAAGGAATTGAATAGTGAGGACAATAGGAAGGTGATCACTACCCAACGGAATAGACTTAACATCCCAATCTGCAAAAAGCACAAGGTTGCTAGACAGTAACGATAAATCGAGAACATTGGATGGTCAATGAATATAAGGAATAGTCGTATGACGGCCATCATTGACTACCGTTAAGTTAGTTGAGTCAATAATGTCCAGCATGTGCTTTCCAGTATTATTGTTTGCAATACTGCCCCAGCTGATTGGGGCATTGATAGAGAATACAATTACTTCAGCAGCACTCTTACCGGTGAAGAAGCGCCTCGAATGTGCAATCTTGCCTCTGCAACTTTCGTAGATTATTTCAGTTTTCGGACAAGCTAACCGCTATTTTATTAGAATGTTTATACACCTTTCTAGCGTGTTTGATAACTTCTTCTTTTATGACATCCGTAACATACTAAACATCCAAGTCATTGTTATTGGACACGAATCATAAGCATTTGCAATCGTTCTTATTTTATTTTAAAATCAGTTTATTGCCGAAACGTTGGTTCCGGTGCTGCTGCCCCATATTTGGCTGCTATACCTCCCGACAGGGACTAATAGTAGCTTGTAAATTATAATTTTATTTCCTAACGACAATGTTTAAATGCGACCTATTACACTTGTCAGTTTTTTAAGCTTAATTCATTTCTTTTGGTCTGAATGTTCTTATTCCGTTCATCCTTTCATCCAGATGCACGCTTAAGCATTTAATACTGTCGCCTGACAGCAGTTTTTTGTGATTGAGCATCCTTTGACGGTATTTTACTGTTCGTAAAGATTACTCGTTTAGATTTGTTTTCATTGATTTTCATTTGCCACTGTTCCCACCGTGTTGATACTTCATGCAGGTAATTTTATAGATTTTCGCTAGCATCCTTGTAGCAACGATTGTCACATAGTATGACTGTGTCATTTTCAAAAGTGGCTACTAAATTTTTATTCGGCACTGAGATCACCTATATCTATCCGGCAGATCAGTGGCATAATATACTCCCTCGTGGAACGAATATATATCGCAAATTTCGTCGTCTGTTTTCACTCGTAAGTATGTTTGTAGAAATGAGTTTATATGGAAAAGTAATTCTTTTACATTAGGCCATGATTTTATCAAAGGCTCGGCAGATAATAAGGAATGCCGAGTCACAGATGTTCTTCGACGACTACTATTTTCCGAACGACTTTGCGTACTTGATGGAGTTTTGTTCTAAAGCCAAGCTGATGTGCCGCTAGTATTTCTTTATCCCCTATAATTTCATTTAACCTTTTTGTACATCAACGTTTCGTACAAGAAGCAATTTATTTCTGTGGAAGCTTACCTGTCTTTTCTATCGCACTGATCTGAGAAAATTTCAATTATCAATTATATAGGTATGTCAATCTCACTATTTTGCAATATTTATATGCTAGCATCATCAATCTTTTTTTTTTTTTTTTTAATATTTTTGTGGTGGTCTTCGAGGTGTCAGCTACGTTACTCTGCTCTTTGGTAACGCGAATAAAAGTCGATAATTTTTTGGTCAGGAAATATGCGTTCTGTCAACGCTGTTGCTTAATTTATACACCCAGGCAATTTTTAGATGGATGCGATGCAGGAACAACAATTACAGGAGGGGTAATTCTAGTGATACGTTTTGCCGATACCACGCTGCTAGCCGAAAATATAGAAAACTGCACAGACCGTTGACTATATATTTGTTTTTAGAAAGTAAAAGAAATGGACATCGATATAAACATAAAAAATAAACAAAATTCACGATGGCTTCCAGCCAACTACTAGATAAACTATTTCCCGATAAAAAATAAATCAAACTAGTAGAAAAGTATAAACGTGTAAATAGTCGGATAAAAAAATATAACGATCCTGACGAAGAAATATCGCATCGAAATAGTTAGAGATATGTTTATAAAATTCAAAAATGTTTTTCGCGATCGAAAGTTAAACTTAGAGACCGAAAACAAGGTACCGCGTGTTACGTGTGGTCAGCGCTTCTGTATGAATGCGAGACACGGACGGTAAAACACGAAGAAGCGTATCGCGTCCTTTGAAATGTGATCGAACAATTCGAAAGAAGGAAAAGATTTTAGAACCGATCAGGATTCATCGAATATTATCGACTGACTATTTAAGTAAAAAAAAATTAGAAACATATTTTTTCGGACATCTTATGAAAAATGAAAGATATCAAGCACACCGTAATAATGGCAATAATTAGAATGAGAAGTAAAATCTTTCGGCTGGATAATATCAAACAATGGACCGGAATACAGAACGTTGCGAACTTAATTCAAAATAGCAACTTATTTGCTCAAATAGTAGAATCAGTGCATGACACGATTGAGCAATATCCGAATCGGGTGACCCGAAATAATAATAATTGCCAACATACGCAACTTAATTACGTCGCATTTAAATTTAGCTCTTTTTTAACCACACTATAATCGGCTTCTTACCTCTTAAAGGTCCGTTACAATAAATAAATAAATATGTTTTATATATTTTAAACAATTCGCTCACATTTATCTTAATTTAATTACTAAAAGAAATCGTATAGATAAATATTAAATATCGTATCGTTATTTTATTCGCATTTAATCGAGGCTTAGCACTCGGTCGATTTAATCTTAGATAAAGTTTTAAAATATATATATATATATATACATATAAAATATTAGTTTTAAATAAAAGCTCTGAAATCGGCCTTTTTTTAACGGGATTTTCGAAGAAATTAAGTTTAAATATTTCAACATAGTTAATAACGTTCGATAAATATTCACCTTCGGTATCCGAAGAGTATAAACAGTATAACCTACCCGGATGCTTTGCTTCCAAACGATCGTATTGACGTATCGTCCACCGTATAAATACATTGTAATGACGGCGAAATTCGAAAGTAAGAACGCTATTCTGTAGGTCCCGTTCAATTGACCCAATATCGGATAAACCCACATACCGGTTACGATATAAACAACGTGCAACCTGAAAATACGATATCCAGACGTAATACACGCATACACATAGGTTTATATAGTATAAATAATACGTTAAATTACACACAGGGCAGTGTACTGAGTCCATTAGCAGACATGCCCAAAGACGATATAGTTGAAATAGCTCTACGTTTGCATACTTTGATATTCGCATCTGAATAAAGATCTAGATGTAGCCAGTAACAAACTGCAAAGCTACGTAAATAAAGTCAGTGACTGGACCGAGCAATAGTTGATAGAAATAAATCCGACAATATCGGTCCACATTACATTCGGCAATCGCCCACAACATAACCGCAGAATATCTGTAGACAATCGAGTTATACCAAAGTATGATGAAATCAATTACTTGGGGGTTTATCTAGACAGTCGATTAACGTGGAGAACGCAGAATATTTGTTACACTGGTCATCATCGTTCGCGTTCTCGTACGCTCGTTTTCACAATCGCTCCTCAATAATTCTTGTTTTTTAGTTGCCCCTTAACAGTTTATTTTCGGACTTTCCAGGATAGAATCCAGATAATAAACACATATAAAAATCTAAATTATTGTCTAGCTACTCTATTCCCAAGTGATTGCTCAGACGTAGATAGCGCTGAACAGAAAGATACACGTAACCTCTTTCAAAATTACTCTCCCAAAATTACAAAACCGAATGAATTAATATCGCATCAGATAGATCCGGATAAGTTAAAAAAAAATAGTAATTAGTCTAAAAAATAATAAAACTTCAGGTTCCGATAAAATATCAAACTAATAAAATTAATACACAAACATTTCCCCGATTTATTATTAACACCAGAAAATGTACTCTCTAGCTTACTTTGCAAATTTATGGAAATGTTACAAAAACTAAATAGAGACCCGAACAACATCAGTTAGGCCAATCTGCTTACTAAATGCATTCGGAAAAATATATGAAAAATTGATAAAATCTAAATATCTTATATTACATAAATAAACGAAATTTCCTTGACCAAAGACAGTTTGGATTTCGGGAAGTTTTATCTACCGAACACGCGGTAAATTACGTCGCTTATAAAATCAGAGAAGGATTAAATAATAATAAATATGTTTTAGCCATATAGACATAAAAGGGGCTTTTGATAACTGTTGGCACCATGCCCTTTTCAAAGAAAGACCTTCTTATTGAAGATCTTGCTTAACATCCTATACAATTATTTAAACGGGAGACAAGTAAAACTCAGTGTTGGAAATATCTCAGTTCAAAAAAACACGTGTATGGGCTGTCCACAAGGAAGTTTACTAGGTCCGCTATTATAGCGTATACTATTTAACGGCGCCCTAAAACTACCATATAATAATGAACGAGTCGATTTATGTGCTTACGCGGATGACTTAATATTCATAATAAAGGGAAACACCAAAAACGAAATAGAACAAACTGCCAATAACACATTGTGTATGCTTGAAAGCTGGCTAAATGACGTCAAATTAGAACTCTCTGTAGAAAAATGCTTTGTGTCATTTTTCACCATTAAAAATGAAAAGGAACAATATTAAGGTAAACTTCAAAGGCGCACAGTTAAATGTTGTAGAACATTTCAAATATCTGGAAGTAATACTCGACAATAAATTATCGTTTAAATTTCATATAGATTCGATCATTTCAAAAATGGACACTAAGTATTATCAGATGTTAAAAACATATCGAAATAAATGGGGATTTGATGTCAATTATAGGATAGTCTTATATAAATCATTGGTTGAGAACACAATGTCATATTGTAGCTCAGTATTTACTGAACGGCTGAAAGTTAAATGTGTTAGGAAAAAAATTATCTCGGTACAAAGGAAATTCCTAATTAATGCGTGCAGTATAGAACAGCTTCACATAGTGCCGTAGTTACAATAGCAGGTGTCCCTCCATTACACCTACTCATCTTAAGCAGAAGAATTATGTTAAAAAACCATCACACATTCCCGTACATAAACAGAGCGCTGCTTGATCAAAATAATCTCTTAATACCAACAAGCCGTATAACCCCACTTAGTCACATCAAAATTTGTGCGCGTCAACTCAAAAATAATATAATAAAATATATTCTAGAAACGTGGCAAAACAGATGGAAGCAGGATTTGGCGGGACGCCAAACTTACGCTTTGATAAGAGACGTAAGGGAAAGGCATAAGATAATCCTCAAGCCAAATTTTTACACATCGCAGTTATTAACAGGACACGGCAAACTCGCCGAATACCTTCATAGATTTGGTCTAGAGAACGATGATAAATGCCCTTGTGGCCAAGTAGAAACAGCGCGGCACATACTATTTGACCGTCCGCTGTATAACAAGGAAAGGAAGTTCAATGAAACAAATTTTAATCTAAAAAATAAGTCCATAGCAAATAATTTCGAAATTTTCGCATTTCAAGTATTACATTCCAGATTTCAAATATAACTGATAGCTTCGCGCAGTGGTGCAATGTTGGTATAAAATTATATGTATATGTGCATGTGTGTGTGTATGTGCACGCGCGTGTAAAAGTGTGTGTGATTGTTTGCGTTCGTGTGTTTATTCAATGTCGTCTCGATGATACCACACGTGAATTCTAGATCACTTATTCGAAATATGAAAATTATGTGTAAATATTTGTAAATTTTTATTGTGAATCATGTACGATATATCATTATAAATATTTTTCTAGATATATGAACATTGTAATTATTGTGTAGAGTAAACTGGTTGAATGCGTGTGCGAATATACGGTTCGTCGGAAAGTACACAGTTCGCACGAATGAAATTATGAATGTGTATATATATAAATAACCTTAGACTTTGACTACTTATAATCTGAATATTTTTGTAAGGAGCCGCGTCTATCTGATTAAACCTAACGGTGGTGCAGGAGATGCGGTCATCTGATAATAATATATAATAGACTGTATTCACTAATATCTTAAGAAAAATAAATGCATTAATCAAAACACAAAAAAAAACATGGAGAACGCACATAGATAAAGAAGAATGAGATAGAACTAAAATTTAGAAAAATGCAATTAATACCAAGATCAGAAGCTATCCCGAGTAATCGGGTACTTTTATATAAAACCATGCTGAAGCCTGTATAGATGTACAGTGCACAATTATGGGTTGTGCAAAAAGTCAAACACAGATAAAATAAACAAAATTTTAAGCCAAATATATCGAGCTCCATGGTATATGACAAACCATATAATTCACTCCGACGTGAGCATATGTCCAGTGCAAGAAGAAATACGAAAAATTCCTAAGAAACACCTACAACGGCTACAGCATCATTCTAACGAGCTTGCGAATCAGCTTCTACATATTCAGCTAGGCCTCATGAGGCTGAGGAGGACAAGAATCGTGGACTTAGCCCAGTAACAAGTAGGAAGACTCATCATGGGGTTTGTCCTGCGCACAGGTGACTTACTAATTAAAGTGCTGAATAGCCACTTCTAGCTAGTTACTATTAAAAATAAAAAAGAAAAAACATTTAATTACTGTTGTAAAGAAATTTAAAATTTAAAACTCTAATATCGTAATTTGAGTCCGACGTCAATAATCCTGTAGAGACCTTATTAATAATATCATGTACGAAGAATTCATAACAGTATATATTATATTAAGTAACTAAGGGTGTGCGCTACATAAGGAAAACGTGTGTGTGTAAATATGTAAAAAGATCGAACGAACACTATGTAAAACATTGCCCTTGATGTTAGAATTATACATAGGGTATTGGAAATAATAATAATAATAATAAAACGATTGAAAACATTATTGAAAAAAGCTAACGTCCTCCTCCGATGATTATTGTAGAGTTTCCAGAACACTCGTGATTCAAGTAGGAGCCGATGGTCATGCACGAATATCGGAACCGATAAATAAAGTAAAAATTATAACAGTTTATGGCGATTAAAAATTATATTTATAAATAATGCCCAGAACTACTACCTGAGAAGTATTGAGCAAAAGGAATAGAAGTTTTATTTTATTAGCAATTTTATACGTATGTATTTTGGTAAAATCGTATTTTTTAACTATTACATAAATCGCTGCATTTAATCGTTTAGAATATCGTTTCATAAGTTTCCTGAATTATAATCAAAAATGTCACTTTGGAGAAAATGGTTTTTTTAATAAATTTTGAAATTTTTCGATCCTATTTTTTACCCTTAACATAATTATTTCGCAGTTAAAAAATATATCAAAATTTACATTTTATGGAGGTGTACTCGGGGTCAGGATCCAAAATACCGAAATTTATAATTTCCATACAGACCATCTTATTATATCGTGTGTACACAAAATTCCATCTATATTCATTAGAGCCGTTTTCGAGATAGTAGAGTGTATATATTTATACATATATATATATACACACATATATATATATATATATATATATATATATATATATATGTATATATGCGTGTATTTATTTACCAGTATTCATGAAATAAAATATTTTTAGTAACGTAATATATTAAAATGTTTTGGGAAATTTTTTATAAATGGAAAAACATGTTCCTTAATACGTACTTTTAACAAAGTATACATGTCAGTCCTTCCTTCTGTATTCACGACACGATACAGAAATCATTCCAATGTGTTTAAAACCGAAGAAATATGCTCCCACACATTTCCGTCCATCATTCCCTCTCTAGCGAGTTAAACGCTTATCTGAAATCTTTCATAACCATGGAGTCGTATGTGGAAGTCTTAATCAACAAGACCACCTTCTTCCTATTAAACCTAATCCATTATCTCGGTTGTCATTTCCTTTCTGATCAAGAAAAAATAAGTATTACGGTTACCAGACTACGAATAACCTACCTCATCCATTCATCTTGTCATGTTGTCACAGCGCTGACAACTCAGCACAGCCTTCCCCCTGCGCACAACAACTTTTATCTAAATCTACCGGTAATATTCAGAGTGTTTTGCGTTCCCTGAATTCGCCTAAATCTTTTAAAATATCCCGTTAATGCATCCAACGTACATACTACCGAATAATCGTAATAAAGAATCGAATATAAATACGAAAACTTCTCAAAAAAAATCGTGAAATGAACGTGAAGACATTTTCAATTGCTGATGAAAATTCTAAGAAATTTATCCTTTGAAAATCATTACATTCTCATTCTGCTGTGGATGATTAATATCCTTAGTTGTAAACGAAGCGATGAAATATACTTCATGGATATCAGGGTACACCTCGTATACGCTTCCTCATAGTGCATTCCTGAACAACGGTATACCCAGGCGGTCAATATGTACGTACTAGTGAAGAACATAACCGACTTATGACTAACGACTAACCCGGTTTTCCCGAAATAACCGAATAAATCAGTAACTGAAACATTTTTTTTTTTAATTTGTTTATTAATTTAATCGATTGATTAAATATACTTTTTTCTTTATGTACGATATTTACATATTAAATGTTTGTGATGATGTTATTTTTTCCATTTTTTATTTAATTCGTACATCGTATACTGAAAAGTGTGTGATGTACTTTAGAATAAAAAAATCAAACAGCGTAAATTCGATTGAATTTAGTTGCATTTCGAATACTCGTACACATTAGTAGATTTTGCTAGAACCTTTTGAAAATTACACGGATTTTGAAAACGGTGATCCTTGGTTATATTTTTACTGAAAACCGGGAAAAGGTGGCTGAAGAAAAACATGGTTGGATAATGCAAAAGAATGGACATAAATACAGAAACCTTATTGCGGAAGTTAGCCATTGGAAGCCGGGGGGATAATTGCCAACATCCAATGAGGATACGGCACCACAAGAAGAAGAAATTATTGAATTTGTAAAAAACCGATTACATATACTGACGCTGTATTTTTTTTTTTTTTGGTCCCCAGTTCGTAAATTACGATGGGGTAAATTTATTTATAAGTGAGATACATGTAATAATGAACTGAAACGAGCCCATCCAATTAAGTTTACTCAGTTCAGCCCATTTTACATTAAGGTGATATTATACAATTAATTTGATTAAAATATATGCGGATGTATTTTTCGGTATGTTATTTCTGATACTGTGAAAACGTCAAATATTTTGAACTGCTTATCCACCAATTCTGTTGCATTTATATCTGCGAAATCAGCGTTGACGTAATTGCATCCTGTCAGTATATGCTTTACATGATTACATATTGCACATTTATTTGCGATATTCCAAACTTATATAAATAGTCTTTAAATAATCCACGTCCGCTAATAAACTGTGTATTGAAATAATTTGGCACGAATACAACATTTTTTAGTCTTCTGTCTACACTGGGAAAATATTGTTTCGCTAGTCCATTGTATTCATCCCATAACCTTTGATATTTTTTAACATAATATTCATCCAATACTATTTTGAATTGTTTAATTGTTAGCTCTTTATGCAAATAGTATGGATGCTGATATTGCGTATTGTTAAATTCGTGAGTTATATTTACATTATTTTTTATTAATAAAATATTAATATGTTTCTCAATCTCATACACCAACGGTTTAATACCAGCAATGACAATGCTAGCCATAAATTGTTCTGTAAGATTTGATTAATTTTGTGGCAATCATTCTCTGGAAAGCTTTTAATTTGTTTTGAAATCGTTTTTGATATTTAACATTCATTATAGATTACGCTACCATAAAGTATGTTTTGTAATATTATACTTTTATATAGTATTATTCCCTTCTTATAGTTTATTCTATTGTTATTGTTATAAAGTGTATTGAATACCCTTATAAATTTGCTAATTTTTGTTGTAATATGATTGAAATGATTATAGAATTTTAAATTATCAATTAATATTCCTAGGTATTTTGACATATTGTATGACAATGCTAGCCATAAATTGTTCTGTAAGATTTGATTAATTTTGTGGCAATCATTCTCTGGAAAGCTTTTAATTTGTTTTGAAATCGTTTTTGATATTTAACATTCATTATAGATTACGCTACCATAAAGTATGTTTGGTAATATTATACTTTTATATAGTATTATTCCCTTCTTATAGTTTATTCTATTGTTATTGTTATAAAGTGTATTGAATACCCTTATAAATTTGCTAATTTTTGTTGTAATATGATTGAAATGATTATAGAATTTTAAATTATCAATTAATACTCCTAGGTATTTTGACATATTGTATAGTCCATATTGCGTTAAATTTAACTTTTTATTTTGTAATTTCCTATCGAACAGCATTATAGGTTGATTTCGAATTGTTGATGCTGAGATTAAATGATCGTAACCATTTATTTATTGCACGGTATACCTCACTTAATTTCTTTCCTAACGAGATTTCATTTTTATCGCCAATTACTATATCGTCCACAAAAGTACAAATTTTTACATTATTTAGAATCAGTATATTGTACATTTGTGAGAAAACTAAGTTCCACAAGAATGGCCCTAATACAGACCCTTGCGGTACTCCCATAACAATTTTTTGTTGTTTGGAATATGTACCTATTTCAAGTATTGTGGATCGATCTTGAAAGTATTGATTAATAATATTCAGTATGCTGTAATCTAATGTTAAATTTTTTAATAATAACATAAGCTTATTTAAATCTAAGCTATCAAAAGCCTTTGTAATGTCAAGTGTAATTAGACAAGTACAAAAGCCTTTATTTTTAAAAGTTTTAATGTTATGCAAAATATTATATATCGCCATATACTGACGCTGTATTGAAGTATATTTAATTTATTAACAGGGTTCTAAAATTTTTACGCGATATATTTCACGAAATTTCAAACAATCCTAGACTATCTTATACACTAGAAAATTTTATTAAATCGACCGGAAAGTGTTAATATGTATCGACATTAGTAGGTTTCGCTAGAACCGACTGAAAATTAATCGGATTTTGAATACGGCGATTCTTAGTTATTTACCGGAATGAATTATTGATTTTGTAAAACACACCGGTATACTCGTGTCGTACTAAAATATATTCAATTAATCGATGGAGTTCTAAAATACTTACGATTATACGATTTAAAAGTTCATACAATTCTAGTGTTCGACTGAAATATATTTTATTTTATGCCTGTTATTCGTTATATAATTTATTATCGTTTAGGGATATTTTCATTCGCTATGCCGTTTTTACATTGTACTAATAAAGAATTTAAATAAATCTAAATAAAAACCCGAATAATTAATCGATTTCTTTCGAAACGGCGTTACTATTTAGTCTGTTATGCCCGTCACTAGTACGTACGCGTCGTTATTACGATCCAACATCTGCAATCTCAAAACAGCTTTTATTCACACGCATTATATATATATAGTGTGCCGGATTTTCGCTAATGAAAGAAATATTACGTGTAAACGATGAATTACCATGAAATATAAGCGGCGGAAAATATGTAAAGTCCGGTAAGACTTTTGCAAAGCGGCGATAATGGATGATAGGCAGTCAACATTTCCAAGATAGCGTATACCGCCACGCTGGTGTGTACCGAATGGTTCAACCATAACGGAAAGTACTGATCAAAAACTTTCGGCATAATTAGTTCTCTGTCTAGCAGGAACAGACTCCAGAAAGTGGTGGTGACCATCTGAAAATCGAATAATTTCATGTTGAAGTAAATACCAAATATTTAAATAATATTAATAATTTCTCTACACGTGACGACACAAAAAAAGAAAAAAAGTTGAATTTCCTAATAAAACGCATTGAACTATGCTAATCTGTTAGACTGTAATTAGCGACTAATAAACAACATGTAAAACATATCCTTATGTTATATTTCTCATTTTTTAAAACGCTATAAAAAAAGTTTCTATGATATTTCACATTTGCCCGGTATATTTACTTTTCATTTATTTCTATACGCGATGCGCTTAAATTTTCTCGACGTCAGCCTATTCGAATTAATGTGTTTTTTTTTCATTTTAACGGCCTTGTGATTTTTCATAAAGAAAAAACTTAATTCTTGAAAACATCGAAAAAAATCATACTGTTAGACTCATTAGTAGAGCTTGCCTACTAATATTGAAAAAAGCTATGAATATATGTCGGATATATTCCAACTACCTAACTTGTACTTGCTCAACAAAACTTGTATACGATTCATGCCAGCCCGCCATCGATCCGTCATATTGCTTCGGATTGTCAAAAACGCATCCAATTTTCGTTTTTTTTTTTTTTTCTATATTTTATCCTATAATGTAACCGTAAAATTTACAGTTTCTTCTATATCCATTTTATATTCTCGACCGAAACAGAATGTAGACACGCGTTAATCGATCGCCATCTGAACTCGATTGAAATATCTGACGAGCTTTCATCTACCCTTAGACTCATAATTCTAAGTACGTCCGAGAAAGCGTTAACATTTTTTCACTATCAAAAGGTGGTAGAATTTGTAATTTTTTATATCCTTCTCCGATAGTGAAATGAAAGAATTGTACGAGACAAATGAGATTATATAGATAAGCGTGCGCGCAATGATAATACAACGTAAAATAGAACAACTAATTACCATCGAAGTCGGGAATACGATGGTCGTATACGCGTAGTCGATGAATCCTTTTAAAGAAGATTTACCGTGGCCTGATATCTCTTGCAATATATCGTCGACGAGTGCCACTGAAAAAAATACGGCTTCTATACACTGGAAACAGAAACAAAATAATAATATTATCGACTGAGGGAAAAAAAAACCTTTTCAATCGCGATGTCAACTATACGGTAGTTATAGTTTTACGTTAACAAATTTTTTTATTTTCCAGCGGACGTAAAATATCCAAATTTTTCGAGAAATATTTTTACGTAAATACATTAAAAATTATCTACACTTTGTCTAACACAAGCTGTATTGTACAATCAACATTTGTATAATTTTTTTAATGTTGCGTCAAATAATGTATGACTGAAAAAGTTTATAGCACTACATGTATTTCAGGAAAAAAAAAAAAAAAAACTATTTAAATTGAAATATAATAAAATCTGTACGTCGGAGAAAAATAACTTTTGACCCTTTGGATATATACGGGGTTGTGTTCTGAAAGCACTGTGCCTTGTTTATATGGCCTAGCTTCAACACGATCCCGCAACACGCGCTTAATAACTACTATATAAATTAGTAGCCTATTTTCGATCCAACGCAACTTGTATGTACTTTATATATATATATTATATTTTATATATATATATATATATATATATATATATATATATATATATATCAACATGTTTAGCTCGTGTTAGATTTTTATCGAGATGCACGCTCGTACATTGAACTGATGCATTGTTTGGTCACTTATACATTAAGACGAGAACATTTAAATTCGTATGTGAACAATAAAAACGTTATTTAGAAAACATTGTAAAGAATTAAAACACAAAATAAATAATATTGACCAAAATTACAACATTTTATACATACGCATTTTAAAAAAAGAAAACCCATTGGAAAAAATGAAAATTATAGAAATGAAAGGGTAGTATATCCGCATTGGCCCATATTTTAAATAAAACAAATCAGCCTTTGTGTGATTATCGCGTCCGGACGCCCTTAACACTCCAACACTTATTTTTTCGACTGCATATTCCGTATACCGTTCCCAAAACTGTAATTCATTCAAACCGGTTTTATCTGATCATCCAACTGCTGTGGAAGCAACGCTTCGGTTTCTTCAAACTATAAACACGATCAATCTCATCTAACATCTCATATTTATTTTCGAGCGCTTCCTCCGGCTATAGTAGCAGTCTAGCAGTACATAGTACTAAAAATAATTTATTAAATTCGACGATAAATTTTGATAAACAAAATTAGTTTTAAAAAGTATATTGTAAATTTCGTTTTTATATTCGACAACTATTTTTTAGTTATTTATCTTTTTTTTAACTAAATTATTGTGTTTTATTTATGTAAAAAAAAAATTTAATTATTGGATGTTTTTATCTATGATTACATGCTATTGTGTTATTGTTTTATCGCTATAATTTTTTTAAAATTGTGTATCTAAGTAAAAAAAAATTAAATGTATATATTTTTTTTATAATTTATCTATAATTTTTTTAAAATTGTGTATCTAAGTAAAAAAAAATTAAATTCATATATTTTTTTATAATTTATTTTTTATATTCGCTCGATAAAGCTTCGTAATTTTTCAAAAAAAAAAAAATTTAGCGGTTTTAACTCCTTGCCGCTGTTTATTTATTCGTACTAATTGCTGTTATGGCAAGACGTGATCCGGTAAATAATTTATTTTATTTTATTTTATTTTATTTAGGGTATATATTTTATATTATTAATTCAATAAATAAATCTATTTTCAACACAGCGCGTCATTTCTGTGATCGTGGGAATACTAGTTATTTCGTCACATTTTTTTTTTTATCAACAATGTGTACGGTATCTGTGTCGCGAACTTTTCTTTCAGTAACACTTCCAATATTGCTGGTTCAAATTGGGCAGTAAACAGTTTCGATAAATCATAAATAGTATTCTTTATTTCCTCTTACAGAACTAAGACGGGATTCTCAACATTGTTCTATACGAAGTAGTTTCAATCGGGACGATTTATTTAGCATTTATGACCACTACATTTATAAAGTGAGATTATCCTGTTGTTTATTTATATTATATATATATATATATTTGTATGTTTTGTGCACGTGTGTGTACGTCCATTGTTTGTGTAATTGTTTCTTTAAATAGCTACGAGAATTAATCCCGTGTTTAATCATGTCCCGGGTCATCTGTCCCCGATATTCCTGTCCCAGATCCTTTTTGAACCTTCCGACTTTCTTTCCGTTGACAACATCAACACCCTCCCCAATCTAATCTTTTTCTACATAAATCAAGACCGCCCGATATGATACCTTTTTGCTCTCGTGCCTCTAGTACACATGACGCATTAATCTAATTTAATAATAATAATAATAGTAAAAATTAATCATCATCACCTTGATCGCAAGGATTCGAGAAATTACTATCTTTATGCAAGTACTAATATTACATCGTTTACCAAAAGTGAATAATGTAAATTCCGATGTAAGGTCCGTTCTAGCTGGAGTACCTCAGGGAAGTATGACCCTTCTTGTTTCTCCTTTTTATCAATGACATAAAATCACGAATTTAGAGATGGCTCTATATGCAGATGGATACAGCAATTTATTGCTCTTCGTTTCGAACTGATACAATAACGGTTAAGTGATGGTCTGGCTAAACTAAATAAATATTTTAGTAAATGGAAAATTAACATAAATGCTGATAAAACTCAAGTGATTCTGTTTATCAAAAGACGGCCGCCTTCACAGGATCCTGTAATTGTTAAATAACACTAGATTAGATTGGAAAACGCGTGTTAAATATTTAGGAGTAATCCTAGATAAAGGTCTCACATTCACCAAACATGTTGAGTATACATATCTAACAAAACACATAAAGCTCTTTTTAGTCTATACCCAATCTTTAATAGATATTAGTCCTGTTAATAAACTAATTATCTATAAAACTATACCAAGGCCAATTATGCTATATGCATGCCCAATATGGTCGTATACAAGCCGTTCAAATGTGTCCAGATTACAACGTCTTCGGAATAATTGTTGCAGGATAATTCTTAAACTTCCTATCTATGCAAGAACAGATCGCATGCATCGTATATTAGACTTGCCGGTTGTGGGTGATATCATTAGGCAGCATACAAAAAAATTTTTTCACGATTGTAGACGCAGCCAATACTCAATAATAAACAATATATATACGCGTACTAGTCTTCAGTTAAAATATAAAAGATATAAACATAAAAAATAAAACACACGCTATTATAATGTATCAACTGCTTTTTAATCGTGTGTAATTTATATATTTAATTTTATGAACTTTATTAATGTAATATATATAAATAGCTGAGCAGTCGTATTATTTTGTTTATATTTATTATTACTGCCTTAAAATTCTTCATGGAGTTGTCCTCAAATTGTATACACAGGTTTTGGTTTTCCTGTAATCTAGTTCATTATTACTGTATTTATTTTTTTTTTTTGTTTTCATTTTGTATACGTAGTAAGAATTTGTTCGGTATACGTAATAATATTGTTACGACATTGATTTTGTAATTTATATTGCGTGCTAAATACACTTTTTATTTATTTATTTATTTATTTATTTATTTACCCGAAATTTTGAATTAATTCAGGGGTTCGTAAACTATTACTTCTTTTATATTTACATTTAAATTTTAAAAAGTACACGCGTTTGAAGAAATTTACAAACTCAGGTTAACACTAGCACATCGCGATTCCTATTTCTTACTTGCAGACTACTTTTTAAAAATAACGCATCTTCTTCGACATCTTTATACTATCGTACGTACCCTTAGAGGGACATGGAGGTAATTATGCCAGTTTTAGTTACGCTTTGTAACAATTATTATTATTATTATTATTACACGTTCAAAAATACTTATTTATATATTTGCGTAGTTAAATTACGTTCGCGTCAGTGTTGACAGTTACAATACAGAAAGTGACACGCAGTTGAAAAATTTAACCGATCTCTTCGTATGAAATATACGTTCTCATTTTCAATAAGGTTTTTCTTTTAAATAAATTTATAAATACCAATGCAGCTTTTTTGTAATCTAATTTCTTTAGGAGTAGAAGAAAGAAGCTTTCTTTGACAATGAGTCACGCGTGAAAAGGTTCGTAAAGTTAAATACCTTTTAACAGTTAGCGTAAATGGTATTATTAGTAAATTTTGAAAATTAACGAAACAAATATTAGGCTACAGAGAAAAAACAAACAAAAACGCGCGAGAAAATAAATCAAATATGGTAAATTAAACAAAAATATACGAGGTACATATACACATATGCGCATATACACATGCATACATACAATATTAACTACGCGAAATTGGCGTAGATACGCAGAATTAAATGAGTCCGCTTAATTCTACGAAATTTGTATATAACGCATGACGAGGCTTAGCATGTAGTGTGAAATTAATTAATCTATCTTTTTATTTTTATTTTTTAAAAAGCGCGATATGATTATTTAAAATTGTAATTTAGTATATCGAGCTAATAAAAAAATTAAAAAAAAAAATTAAATAAAAACGTTAACCTTTTAAGTAACAACGGAAAATGAATTGGCTGTAATAATAATAATAATGTCCTTAATCATTAATACACATGTTAGAAATACGTATAGGTCAAACTACGCGGAATGCGATAAATTAAACAAAATACCAAATTAAAAAAACAACATATCTATACCAGCGTTGAAAACTGATAACGACGATAAGTCGTTATTTTTAGTAAACAATACAAAACACAGATAGCCTAATCGATAACTGTAAATGTCTCTAGTAAAGAAAATAAAACTAGAAACGGACAAATATTCGGAAGAATTCGAAATAATTAAATATAATCGATAAATTATCGAATAATAAAAAGCATGTTTTACGAATAAATATGGTTGTTGATGTATTAGTGATTTTACGAATTAACAAAATGTATAGTATATTTCAATACAAAATTTTATCAATGCGCCAAAATAAAAACAAGTGTTTAAACCAAACAAAATCAAAACACCGTTTAAATCACTATAAAAGTTTGACCTCTATTTCTAACATGTGTATTAATGATTAAGGACATTATTATTATTATTATTATTACAGCCAATTCATTTTCCGTTGTTACTTAAAAGGTTAACGTTTTTATTTAATTTTTTTTTTAATTTTTTTATTAGCTCCATATACTAAATTACAATTTTAAATAATCGTATCGCGCTTTTTAAAAAATAAAAATAAAAAGATAGATTAATTAATTTCATAGGTATTAAGCCTCACCATGCGTTATATACAAATTTCGTCGAATTAAGCGTACTCATTTAATTCTGCGTGTCTACGCCAATTATTTATTTCGCGTAGTTCATATTGTATGTATGCATGTGTCGCGTATGTATATATGCCCATATCGTATATTTTTGTTTATCTATTTATCATATTTTATTTATTTTCTCGCGGGTTTTTGTTTGTTTTTTCTCTGTAGGCTAATATTTGTTTCATTGTAAGAGATAAATTGTCCCACTCTATTAGAAAAAATTCATATTAAAGTTCCCGTTTTCGAGCCCACTTGTACGCTGGTTTTGAAAAAAATAATAAACAGTATGCGTGTTATATTCATTATTTATACTATAGAACGACTTACAGAAAAAACATACCGAATTAGATATATTTCACAATCATTTTGGAGAATTCTGACAAATCGTTAAGTGTTTAATGGCCACCCTGTCCCATCTAAGTGATAATATTATGCGTGTGCGTATGTCAGATCTGATCTTGCATATATATATATATATATATATTTATTATGTTTTCGTACTAATGTGAACGGAATTATTTGCGTGTATGTGTACTTGATAGATTTAAATGTATGTGTGCAAATATATTTCGGTTTGTATATGTATATGTGAGTTTGTGTGATCTTTTAAGTAAATAAGTACTAATAATTTCGTTATATGTGCGCGGTATATTTATTGTTTTTTTTCTTATACTGCGCTACGCAATAATTGGCGAAAACTGCTATGTACTGGCGTATTGTAAAATTTAAATAAATATATATATATATGTATACGTGAATTTACGGATTTAATTTTGCGATATCGTTTCTGTTATAATTAAATAAGAAAAAATTCTACTCATTTATAAAATGAAACGAAACAAGCGAGTCGATTTTTGCGACGTATAAATACGATAATGAAAAATTACACGACAATCTCCCCTCCCCCCCCCCGAGGGTTTTATCGTTATTACAGTATTATACGTCAGGTTCGTGTCATTTATGTCGTAAGGAATACATAATTTCATTGTTTCCTTATTTTATTTATTAAAAATTACGCGATGTTTATTTTGAAAGTTTCATCCGAATTTTCAGTTTATACTTAATAATGCCACACTGTTCGCTAACAAATAGATAAATATGAAATATTTATACTAGTACGCTTTCTAATTAAGTGGGATTTTAAAAAGAAGAATAAATATCGTTTATTCAAATTATAAACATAATAATAAAAAGTACAACATACGAAGTACACAAAAAATTACCCAAAACTGATACAATTAACAGAGAAACAAAATCAAACAGCGTGCAATTATGTTGAAAAATCGATCGCAGTTAATATATAAATAAATAAAAAAAAAAATGTCGGAGTGTTAAGGGTGTACGCAGCTGGCATACAATTGTGGATCTGTTTTATTTATAATCTAACTACGAGTCGATGCAGTGTGACCAACACGAAGACGAAATAGAACTATCTGTTCGTTCCTACTGCGTAAAAAAGATCTCCGATGAAAAGAATGAGAGCGGGGATAGCTGCAAGGTGATGTTTATAAACAATAGATCGCAAAAGGTTTAATTTACTTTTTCTTTTGATGGAAGCCGTTGCATCGGATTCAGATATAACAGTTAATGGATACGGTTGATCAGTGGCTGCTTCTTTAGCTGTTTTGTCTACTAGTTCATTTGATAGATAATAATTTGGGATCCATAATAAAATCATACGAAGAGTAGGTTTAATAAGATATTAAATATTTTTATGGCGAAGTAATTTGGTAGACAGTTGAAGCGCAAATCGGGGTGCATATTAGAAGATTTCTGCGGTTTTTAGCGAGAGCAATGGATAAATCATGGTATATTGCATAAGTTCGGCAGAAAATACCGAGTATCGAAGGGTAAAACGTATAGGAGATCATCCTTTGAAACTACAGCAAAACTACAAAATTATTATTTATTTCAGCTGTAGAAATTGGATGTATTGCGGATGGTGTTCGTATCGAGTTGGAGGAGTGCGCATTATTTTCATAAATTAAATAGAAAATTTCTGGAATAGGAAAGTTATCTGGAAGTTGAGAGACTGAAGATGCATGCAAAATTTGTCAATTAGGTATTTTCTTCTTAAAAATGGAGGCCATTCTTCGGCTTCACAATAAAGGCTGTTGATTGGGATGGTTTGAAAAGCACCAATGACTATTCAAATATATTGCATACGGTATCAAGTTTCTTAAATGTAGTTTTCTAGCAGTTGCATTATATATAATGCCACCATAATCAAATCTTTATCTTATGAGACACCAGAATAGATGTAATACGGATTTTTCGTCTGTCCAGATGAAGTATTGGCCAATCTTCTCAGCATGTTCTTGTTTGTAGAAACTGTAACTAATAAGTGGTTTCAAGATTTCTGCCATTGTACTTCATAAATTTAGGCGAAACACGAGAGTCTCTCTTGTTTTGCACAAATGACCAAAATCTACTGGGATTGATTTGGATATTTTTTTCAACGTTACTAACATAATTTCTGAATGATCCCCGAATCAACTTTTTAATCTCAGCCCTTACTCTGCTGATCTTTATGTAATCAGTATGTTCAACTGTCCTGCGATAAGACTTCCTACATTTCATTTTGAAACTAAGTTTGCGTTATATTTCTTGTGTAAACCATGGGGGATACTTAAATATAAAAATGGATTTTTTAGGCACAACTCTATCAAGCGCACCATAAATCTTAGTATAAAAGAAATGTGTTACCTCATTTGTATTAGTAATATTATAAATCTCAGTCCAGTCTATTCTTGAAACTTCACATCTAACAGTAGAAAAATTGTTAAGTTCCCAAACCTATACACCCGATAAGTAGTAACATAATCAGGTTCGATTAATGAGCATCGTTGAACAGTCTTTTCTAAAGCCGGATGATACTTATCTTCTGATACCAAGGGATCAATTGCTTTGCTAATGCTAGTTAAGAGAGCAGAATTTACCAGCACCAAATCCAGTGTTTTGCCCTGGAAGTTCAGTATATTATTCACCAACTTCAAACTACTGATTTCTACAAAATTTGAAAGCTTAGCCAGCTTGTCATCTTGAATATTTAAAGAAGTACGTCCGTCAACAGACAAATTAAAATCGCCCATAATAAGAACATTAGAGTGCATGAACTTGTACAACAGCAGTTCATACAATTCACGATAAAGCTGTTTATAAATAATAATCTAGGTACGAGGAAGTATGTATATACACGCCACAATTAGGTTGTATTCAGAAATTTTTAAACAGACTGACTCGACTCCAGAAATAGTGGTTAATGTTAATCTTTCCACGTGCAAAGAATTTCTCGCAGCTATTAAAGATCCGCCACCTCTCCTACCTTCTCTATCATTTCGGTAAATTTCATAACCATATTGAATGAGTTCATTATTTTGTACACCGTTATATAATCACGTTTCCGTCAACCCGATCACATCGTAATTATAACTATGAATATTTAAATTAAATTGATTTAATTTGGTGTTTAAGCCCCGTACATTTTGATAGCGTACATTAAGACCCATTGTAATTTTTTAATAAAATAATAAAATAATAATAATAATAATTAAAAATAAGGGAAAAGTATAGAAAATATAGTAAGCGCAGCTTCCATTTTAGTTTCAAGTACAACATGGTTCCGCAAATTATGTGCAAACAATATAAATATTTGGTCATAAAATTCAGAGTAAGAATACTATGCAAAGACACACACTCGTGATGTAATAAACGTAATGAATTGCGGGCACAAACATCAAAACCAGACATGTAGATAATATAAGAGTAACACGCCCAAACATAATCGTGCTTATATATATACTCATACATACAAATACAAACTACATTCCACACTCGTACACAAACGTACACACTAACATTCGGACAACCACGTTTTAGAAACACATCGACATTATCATACGCACACACACAAAACAACCTCTCATGAACCATCACATAATTCCATTCACTACTAAAATACATAGTTTTACGAACCAACATTAACAACCGAACGCAGCGCAGTTATATAATCTTAATTACTGATGCGGCGTCGGTGTAGTAGATAATTTTAAATAATTCTGTATCGACCAGATTATCATGATCTGGCCTGCCCCATCGATACAACATATTGTACCGTCCCTTGTCTACACATTCTTATTTCCGTACTTGACTGATAAATCCCTGATAATTTGTAATAACGTTAAGTGTTCCCGGACAATAATTTGCGTTCCCTTTAATTTCCTCTTCTTTCCGTAAATTTCCCTTTTAAACGCGTAACGAGTAAATTTTACCGGTATCGTCCACGGTTTAAAACGATCTTTGTCCGTTTCATGTCGTCGCTTACCCAAACGGTGCGACCTACAAATAGCATCGGCCGGAATTATAATACCGAGTTTATCAGCAGCTAGTGCTATTACTCGTTGATCGGTATTTTCATTGTCGTCTTCGGAAATTCCGTACATCAACAATGAGTTCCTCCGCGAGTACTGTTCAAGTTCGTCGATCCTACTGTTGATATCTTTTTCCATCTCATCTACACGCTGATTAAATTGCGATAAGTAATTATTGAGCGTGGATTTAACCGTCTACATTATATTCTCCACTAATATACGTTCAAGGTCTTTATCAAATTTGAAGTCTACTTTCCTAATTGCTTCTTCAATCTTATTTGATACCTCTCCCTCCAACGTAGGAGGTGTATTACATTTAACGTGACTGTTTCTTGTATTAGTTCTAGTCATCACTCTCTGCTTATCCCCAGATATAGGCAACGAAGAAAACGACGACGGCATATCGACGAATAGAAATTAACATCACACTACAACAGTAAATTATTAAAATACACAACATACAACATTCACGCTACTGCTGACAACGTTACAGACGCGAAAACATACGTGTACACATGACTCATAATGCGAGCTGTTTGATTATAAGTGCTGTAATTTATGTTGAAATCATTTAGAGTGAAGGCGAGGGTTAGGATCAAATGGGAATTTGGGAGAAGAGTCATGTATAGGGATGGAACGGAGTATTAGTTTAATAGATATTCTATATGCATGTAGTGAGAGTATCCCTAGTAAGGAACACATGCTCACACGCCAAGAATTAGCCGAAGAGCAGAATGATGTATGGGATCTAGGCATTGTAGTAGCTTTTGGGGTGTTATAGGGTAAACTTCACACCCATAGTTTTGTCTACTAAGAATGATGGATTTGTATAAATTTATTAGTATTTTGATATGTAAGTTGTAGGATGGTTTGGAGAGATACTTAAGAATGTTTAATAATTTCAAACATTCAACTTCAAGCTGTGTTATATGAGGTCGCCAAGTCAGCTGTGGGTCAAAAAGAAGGTCTAAGAATTTTATCTTTGTGGAAGGACTTATCTGGGTATTATAACGTATTAGTGGGGTTATGTTTCGTTTCCTGTGGAATATTATGTGGTGCGTTTTTGAAGGGGAGAATAATAGCCCATTTTCAAGATGGGTGAGTGTTTTTTGAATGAGTCGGTGTGCAACTAAGAGGTTGTTGGATGAGAAGGAAATATTTATGTCATAAAAAAAAAATCGTATGGAGAATGGAGGTTGAATCAATGAACAAATTTCATTGATGTATAATAAAAAAAGAGTAACACTTAGAGGGGAACCTTGAGGTAGACCATTTGAGGTAGGCAGTGGAAGAGAAAGAGTATTCAAAGCATTAAGTTATCCTCTCCTGTAAAATATTTGTGACGTATTTTAGCATATTACCTTTCATCCCCACCCGGTTTAGTTTTGTGAGAAGATTGTTATGCTTCATTCTCTCTCATATGCTTTTTCAATGTCGAAGAATAGAGAATATGTTTGTTGCTTCGCGGCAAAGGCAGTTAAACTTTCTCTCTGTAAGGATAGGAGGTGGTCAAGGGACGATCTACCTTGGCGACCGCCCATTTCGGAGAAAGAAAAGAGGTTTAATGATTCCAAGATGAATAGGAGTCGACGATTAACTATTTTTCCATGAGTTTACCTATGTAAGCTGTCAGTGAAATAGGGCGGTAGCTATCTAATGTATGGTTTTGCTTTTTTCTTTTGGGAATCGGCACTACAACTGGCTGCTTCCATTCCAGGGGAATTGACCCTGTTTCCCATGTATGATTGTATATTTGAAGGAGATGTAATGTGGCAGGGTTAGGGAGGTGTTTGAATATGAGAGGGTGTAAATTGTCTGGATCAAGGGCTGAAGATTTTGTTTTATGGTCCAGTTGAAAATTGAGAAGAGCTTGTTATATTGGAATAGAAATGGTTGATACCAATCTAGACAATGATTCTGTCTTACTTTTCTGGATTAGTAAACGGGCTTCTCTTCCTTTTTTAAAGGTGATTAGATCTTGGAGAGTATTTGTTCTTTTGAATGTTTGTAATACTCGTTTTCTTTTAGAAATAGCATTTGCTATATTTTTATTCCACCAACGAACAGTACGTGTATTTGCACGTCTACCAAATATTGAAATAGAATCCTCTGCAGCTTGCCACATTGCTGATGTGAAGTTATAGACGTTGTCAGAAAATGACTGATGATCTTGTGTTATTAGATTAAATTTGTTTTTGTACTTGGTCCAATCGGCATAATGGATGCATAGGGATGGTGATTTGGGTTGTGACGGGATTGGAGGAGAGATATGAAAGGATATAAATACGGGGAAGTGATCACTGAAGCATAAGTCATTGTAAACCCGTAAGTGTAACTTGGGGAAAAGGGATGGGGAACAAAAGGCTAAGTTGATTGTTGAAAACTTTCCTGATGCTAAGTGGAAATATGTGGGTGAGACTGGGTCAAGAAGTATGAGGTTATTTTCTAAAATAATTCTGGTTAGTATATTACCACGTGAGCTATTTGTTTGTGAACCCCAATACAATGAATGTGCATTAAAGTCGCTCAATAACACTATTGGATGTGAAAGCTGTTGTAAAAGACAATTAAAGTCATTTGCAAAAATTTGTTGGTCCGGGGGTAATTAACAAAAGTAATAAGAGAAGTAAGATGGGGGTATATATATATTATGACTAGTGAGTTATGAATAATAATATATAAACCGCCACATGGATTATAGCTGTGTATATAATCGTGGCGAATGAAGGTATAATTTGCTAAAGAAGGTTTATGCAGAGGGGTGAAATGAGTTTCTTGCAGACATAGAATCAGAATATGTAGAAATTAATAACTCTTGTTCCCCCTAAGTGAGTGTAATAACCTCGACAGTTCCACTCTATTAAACTATGCATATAACTAAACATTATGTAATAAGTTAAATTTTCTTAAAATTAATATACTACTACCTTACAAGATAAATTACAATAAAGATTAATACTACCAAAGATGAGTGAGAGTGTGTGCGTATTATTGTCTCCTTTAATCTATTGAGTATAGTTGTTAAACGAGTTTTGACTTGTTTATTTTTGGTCAATGGGTACAATTTGGTACTACTACCTTACAAGATAAATTACAATAAAGATTAATACTACCAAAGATGAGTGAGAGTGTGTGCGTATTATTGTCTCCTTTAATCTATTGAGTATAGTTGTTAAACGAGTTTTGACTTGTTTATTTTTGGTCAATGGGTACAATTTGGTGAACAAATTGGATAATAATTTGCCGTCCACTTGATATTTATGTAGAAGTATAGAATATTGGTTGTTTCCATATGTATCGTTAAATGACGTTGGCTAGATCGCTTCAGTTGGTTGTTTAGTCTCTTCAGTTTTCCTTCGTTCTACTGGAGGCTGGACGTCAAAATTTACAGTACTTGATGGGCACGGTGCTGCATTGTGGGGCGTCTCCTCAGTTTTCCTTCTATCTGTCGGGGGTTGAATGCCAAAGTTGACGGTGTTTGATGGGACACGATGCTGCTTTGTGGGTCTTCTCTCTGCAGATGAAGCAGTGATGAAAATTGTGTAATCACGATTTCGATAATTATTTGAGAAGAATGGAGGAACGGTAATTTCATCAAAGTTTGTCGTGTAAAATTGTCTACGCCAACTAATAATATTACCACACAGTATGACGATTGGGGAAACGAGAGTGAAGCCGATGACCGTTTTAAGGTGGTGTTCTAATAAAGTATTTGAGATTACCGCTGATACGTTAAATAGAACAATCTTTTTTGTAGATGGAGATAATTGTCTAGCTTTGATACGATGATCATTGATGGTTATGGTACCTCCAGCGCTAAATCGACTACATCATTGGGCGATTTGAGGAATTACACGATTGCCACTAATTCGCGACGCCGCGATAATTTTTTTGTTGGATGCACGATACTGGGAAGAAGGGATTTAAAATAGTCCTTTAGCGTGGCATGTTCGATGTACGGAAAACTTATTCCTTGTTTTTGTCGAATTCTGTGAGGGGAGCAATTTTAGGAATGTGATGTGGCTATCGAGGAATAAGTATTTGATTCAGACTGACGTTTTGGAGGATGATTTGGGGGAGATAGGAGAGAAGGAATTGATCGAGTTAATGAATCAATATTTGGATCGGATAAGGAAGTTTTAATCGATTTATTTTCAAAATTGATCGAAGTTGTTCGTTCGTTTGACGTAACGAAACGGAAATAGTCTATATTAATATCGCCGTGTACTACTTCTGATAAGATATTAGGAACATCTTCGATGATATTACGATGATTAAAAGTAACATTCCCTTGATGATTTGTGTCTGACGGAGTAGTTGTTGATAAAACGGCATGACGCCGCTACGTTATCGATTACTAGCAACAGTCACGCGCTGTGATCGGACGATGAGATATAAAGCGGAAATAAAGTTTATCAAAAATCGATATATTAACACGATATCGAAAGACGATAATAAGCACAAAGAGAAACAACCTTATCGAACAAAGCTTTAGTTTTTTAACCCGTTTCATATTTTTAATGTTAATTACAATTTCCGGCATTGTTGAAACAAGGATCGCTTCAGTTTAATGTTCATTTCAGCTTCCAACATTTATCGAAGGCAGCTTTTTATAATCTGCTATAAATTGTATCGCGTCTATATGAATAATACGAGGGTCTGCATAAAGAACAGTTTTAATAAATGAAATTTTATATAAGTCATTTATTAAGATTAGGGAAATATAAGGAAATAACACACTACTTTGCGCAACTCCAGCCTGATAGGTGTCCATTAAGGAGTTATTTACTCTATTACATAAATACGATTTTATTACTTTAATTACGTGGGATAATGATATTGGACCGTCTTATATAAAATAGCATCGTGCCAAGCCGTGTCGAACGCTTTGTCTAGATCAATTAATAAGTGTGATCGATTATAAAGTCAGCTATCCTTGCAACCTGATGCACTGTAGAATGATAAGTTCTGAAACCAAACTGTTCAACTACAAGTATATTGTTTTCTGGTGAAAACTTTTGCAACTGTACAACACTTTTTCTGCTAATTTATTTAAAGTGCTTAATAAACTAACGGGACGAATAATATCTGACGTATGTTTACCAGGTTTAGGTAGAATAATAACTTTAGCTATTTTTCCATCACGCCAACAATTAGCGAAATAATAGTTTTTAGTTTGGTTAAATAAACGATCGTTTTAAGGGGTAAGTAACCATTGTTGCAGAAATTTCGTCCATATCGCATTAATGGATCCTTTCATTTTTGAACACATCTTCGTTTATTTCATATCATTGTTTAATTAGAGTATTCAAATAAATCGGTATTCTCATTTCATTCAGTACATTCCACAATGTATACATTATTCGTCAAATGTTTTCTATTCCGTTGTTTTCACAATTGCAACATATATTACCATCGACAACGTTTAATTTATGTGCAAAGACAGTATACTTTGTATAATATATATATATATATATATATATATATATATATATATATATATATTTACGCGCTGATTTAAGTCTCATTTAATTTGTGTCTTGAATAATCGCTCAAAGTTATGTGCAATATGCTAGTCAAGGTGATCTGCAATGAATAATGTGGCAGCGACGACGATATTATATATACATACATACAAACATTATATATATATATATATATGTATGTATGTATATTTATATGTACGTGTTATATATTTATGTATAATACACATTCGGAAAAGACCGGTATTAAAGAAAAATCTGTAAAAAATAAAGATAATGATGAATAGAATGGAAGACACGATGATAAGCGTTAATTACGAAAAACTCGATCGGTTAAGCAGATGCCGGTGCTTCGGACAAGAAGTTACACTAAAATAGAAAAACAGGATACGATTGCAGAGATAAAAAGGAGAGAATACCTCTTGCCTAGATGACAGTTTAAAAGACATCGTTTTCAGAAGTAAACAGATACCGAATAGCCTGAAAAATAAACTGTAAAATCAGCGCGTTTTGCCAGTCCTAACGTACGGAGTTGAAACGTCAAGTTTTACTCGGGGAACATTTGGAACAATTAGGAAAACTCAAATGAGCCACGAAAGAATTATTCTTAATATCCGACTCGACGAGCGATTTCACGAATAAGAGACAATGAAATGAATTACCGTATGTGGTGGAACGAATGCTCAGGCTGAAATGTAGTTGAGTATGACACATTGCAAGACAACATGATGATAGGTGGACCATGCAGTGGTAATTGACAGTCGTCGCACAAGGGGAAAGCCTCTGACTAGGTAGCAGAATGACATTGTGAAATAGGCAGTAATTAAATGGATTCGAACCGCACACGGTGAAAGACGTTCGAAATGTTTGGAGAATGCCTACATCCAGCAGGGGGTTGATATAGACGCATCGCGGTATGTATATATATATATATATATATATATATACATGAAATAAAAATATGAACAAATTATTTGTGTCAGCGAACTGAAATAACTAAATGTCGGCTACCGTCTTACCTTCTTTCCCGCGTTTTATTAAAAATTATTTTTTGTCATACGATATTTTACAGGGGGAAGATATTCATTAACCATTTTAGTGATATATTATCAACTTTTTGCGCAAAATTATATAATGCTTTATGTAAAATAGTGTTTTCTATTAAATAATTGTACAGCGATAAAACATAAAAAAATAGAATCAGAATTAAAATATTCTGTAGTGTCAACCATATTATAAAAATCGACAATTTTTAGTATTAAAAGTTTATGCGCTAATATACAGAGCGGTTATCGAATGTAAATTTAATATATATGTATATATATATATATATATATATATATATATATAGTGCGCGTGTGTGCAACATTTTGCTTCTGATTTACATGTCCGCTTCGTTAAAACGATATCTAAACAAAATAAGCGTTCAATGTTACTTCTATAAAAGATAAATATATCCCCCCTCGCCCGTAATCCTTATAGTTCATTTTTTTATTAATCTATCTATAGCTGACTGAACAGGTAAAAATCAATTGGAAGCTTAATTATTACTTCAATAAAAACTGTTGTCAAAATTATCGTTATTCATCAGCGCGTATAAGTCTTAATTCGTCATTTGTATTTAATTATAAGTACGAATATTTTTCCTGTTTAATAAAGTTAATTTATTTTAGGCGACACGTAATTTCGCCTTATCGTTTTAGACGGTTTTAAAAATAATGCCATCGATGAAAATTCGAAATAAATTCTTACCACGTTCCAAAATGTCAAATATTTCAATTTTCCGCTAAAGGCCGAATCGATTGGATACGCGCTGGGCGGTATGTAGTTTTGATGATGCATGTAAGCCGAAAAAGATAAATGTATCGCACTAACTAAGTGTATAGCGATATTTACGTACCGAGCCATTTTGAAGCAAAAGCCCAAAAAAATTACGTATGTATATAAATAGACAAACGGACTTAGGATACACAAAAAATGCGAATGTATAACGCAAGTTCACACGAACCGTCCTAATCGAGAAATTAATGTTAAACTAACATTATTCGCATCCGAGACGTCTTATCAGTTAGGTCACAAAAAAAGAATGAAAAATTAAAATAAAATTCTTACATATTTAACGAATATACAAACGCACGGACTTATTACTCTTAACGAGTCTACTCAATCCGATAAGACGAACCAGTGAACTACGACCTGTGGTAAAACTGCGAAGACTGTTGACGAGTTTCTTCACTGTTGTATATACATTATACATAAATACAAGTATATATATATCATCATCATGTAGTCATCAGTCCTAAGACTGGTTTGCTATATATATATATATATATGGGTAGATAGATTGATAAATAGGTAGATAGACGGACATCTAGATATATAGACAGATGAATATTCAACAGAGGTATACAAAAAATTATATATATATATATATATATATATCATTCTACCAGTCGGTCAAATTGGAAATAGATTCCAACTCAATGTTGGAAAGACGATACATAACATTCGCCGTAGAGTACAAAAATTTACAAAACTGGAAAAAACAATTTCATGCCCGTGAATAATCCGATTAACAACGCGTAACGAAATATAATCCGGTTATCGAGGGAATAGAAACAACTCGTTTTGCAATTTACCAACACTGTTTTAAATTAACGCACACACTTACAAATCGATTATTCTAAACATAAACCCCCCCTACAACATGTTCGATAATGCGATAATTTTCTCGATTACTATGCTATTTAATTACCGTTATAATAATTTCCGTTTCTACTTAAATAAATTATGGTTCCACTCCCGAACTTGGGAACTTTCGCATGAATACAAATCTACTTATTACGTATGTGTAAAAAATATTAATTTACAGATTTTCGTTATTGATAGCCAGTTCGTTTCTCGGTGGAATAAAACTGTTATACGTAACGTTGATAAAGAAACATATTCACACCCAACATGTAAACAAAATAATATTCTCAAGCTCACGTTTAAAAAAAGAAGTGTATACATATATATAATTAAATTTCTTTGAAATGGTTACATTAGTAATTTGATCGGTTACATTAAATTGTCGCGCGATATAAATCAAATTAGCGAGGTTTTACGTTTAATATACATTTATACGATCTCTTTATTATTAAATTTTAAGTAAACCGGGAATCGACAAATATATTTTTAGGTTTAATTTTTAACAAATTACCTCTACTTATGGTTTCTTGTTTGTTTTTTTTACTGAATATACTTTTTGTGTATCGACTAAAAGTATTCGATATTTTCCTGTATTGATATTGACTGTATCGAATACAACACATCAATACTTGAGACGGTTTAGTACGAAGTTATTTGTTTCTGTCTAACGCCGTTCGATAGTCGCCACGAGATGATCTCTTGTCTACGTTCGTTTGAAGCAATTCTCTTAAATATGCACGATAATGCGTCGATGATACACGATTCAAGTAGCGAATTTTCCGTTATCAATGAATATAGAACGTGCTGCTGCTGCTAGATCAACATTCCAGTGCACCTAGATACGACTATCTATAGAAAACTTACATTGCTGCCTTATGTAGTGTGTGAGTAAATTACGTCGGGTATTACCCACCGGTTCTCGTTATTTAGTAGTCGGTTTATTAATTTTAAGGAAAACGAGTTTCTTATAGGTAATATTATTATAAAATTAAATAACGCGATAATTTTTGAAAAAAATATTTCTCCACTGATTTTTCTCCTACGAAAAATATTTTTTTCCTTATATTTGCTAATTTATAACTAGCCAAGAGTGAGGCTATCTAATAAATATCGTAAAGTATTATGACTTTGTCGGACACGTACCACGGCATTAGGTATATTAGGCGCAGCGCCTTGTTCTGGAAACGTTGAATAATCAGTTTGTTTTGATGTGTTTGCGCAACCCCAAAGTTGTGTTGCGTAAGACCACACTGTACTACGTACAGTTTTATATATTAACGGACGATTCTGCAGCGACGATTGGAAACCTAATAGCAGATAAAGTTGTGAGTTCTCATGTCAGTCGTTGATCTAGGTAAACTCCTAGATGTTTTACTTCATTAGTCTTTGGAATCGCTTTATTGTCGATTCGTTTGCTGCGTGGTTTTCTGTTAGACAACGTTATTTGTGATGACTTATCTGAATTAATAGTTAGTTTCTACTGTTGCGCCGGCTGATGACCTGATCTACACTATTCTGCAATTCAATGTCAGCATTTTTAACTGATGCGATTATCGCAGTATCATCTATATATATATATATATATATATATATATATATATATATATATATATATATATATATATATATATATATATATGTCCGGGTTAGAACGAAAAATATTTCTTTTATATTCAGTATTTTCAATCGAAATTGTCTTTTTTTCATTTGAAAAGATAAATAATTCGTCCTTTTTAATAGTGAACTTCATAATATTTAATTCGTAAAAATATTTCATAACGCTTTAAAAAAAAATGATATAAAATTTGCATAATTATTATTTATACAACGTCAGAAATACTATCCGATGCTTAATATATAGCATATATATATATATATATATATATATATATATATACTTAACCGATTGAATTTAAGCAAATATTTTTATAACAAAGTTGTTATTATGTCTTTATGAATTGATCTTTTTTCAACACATACATTTGTTATATAGTGAACCGAACATAAAATAGTGACTCAGTGATTATATATATATATATATATATATATATATATATATATATATATATATTATATATATAGTGTCGTTATTTATTTTTTAAGTTTTGTCGGTTTTAATGACCCCGAAAACGAAAATCGATAAGGGAAGGTGAGAATTCAACTTTTATATTTCACCTTGTGCTACTATCTGTAGAATAAATTATTATTAAAATTTATCATAATGCCCGCAGATAGCGCTGTGAATTTGTTAAAATCAATTTTGTATACCGTTAATGGAGAAATCTAATTTTCGCTGATAAACAAAACGCTGTGTGCAAGTTCTCGTTAGCGAGTAAATTTTAAATTTACTTTTTTTTTCATTATTATTATTATCATCGCTACGGAATATATATAAATGTTATATTGTATACTTAATATATCAATAAGCCTATTTACATATTTGGCGAAGGTTAACTAATATTAACACGTAAATGCCAAATTTTGCATCCATACGTTATCAATGTAATTCGATTTGTACTCGTTATAAGTATCGTTAAAAGTTTTGTCACAGACAACCGTTCATTTTGATCGGCGTGTTTAAATTAGTAGTATATCAACTTAAACTTTTAAAAGGGTAATATTTTATTATACTAAAATATAATTTCGTGGAATAAATTTAAAGTAAAATTAAATCAGTTGTGCTAAAAAAAAATGAATGAAAACGTTTTATGAAGTTTTAAACATAATTTATGAAATATTCATATATATCTATAAAAGGTGATTAAATATTATTTTTAATTATAAGATGTTGTTAACTAATGTCGATTAAACATAAAAGAATTAAAATATTTTCAGACCACACAGCCCCTACAAAAACGCGTCTTGTACATTCCATATATATATAATGCATATTAGACATGTATGGGTCGTTTTTCGTTATATACGGCTTATACATAATCAGACCTGTCGGCTGATACCTGTTGTCTGTAATCTCACTTCATTTCAGGCGTTATCAAAGTCATTCCCCAACTGTTTTCGATTTAATTGATTATTTTTTAAATTTCAAACGAACAGCGGAGAAAAAATTCGTCTAGGTCGAATTGTAACCGGCGGAACGGAAATTATTTAGAACTAGTGATGGGATCATCTAAATGAGAAGTAACCGATTTTTTTAAAAACTATCTGTAATCAGTATCGGATGATTATAAATATATAATGAATTAAACAGATAATTATCGAATATCGAATGTATCTGAAACGCGCGTGCACATTACTGAGTTCTATAAGTACTCTCGTTTTTTGTTTATTTTTTTTTGTTTGTTTGTTTATTTTGTTTTTTTAGTTTGCTGTATGTTGTTATTGTCATTTTTTTATTTAGATTTAGAATTGTGTGAAAATGTTCATGAAGTTAGTTGTATACGCAATTTATATCGTTAAATATGTTATGTATTTGAATGATTTAATTACGAATAAAAAATTAAATCTTTCGAATTAATTTCGCTGTATATAGAAAATGCATTTAATAAAGTGTTGTTTACATATGACAAAAACATGTACAAAATACTTCGAAATTCGTTTCATATTTAGTATATTTAAAGGTACATAATTTTTAAAACTTAGTAAAAACAATTATTATAGGCATAAAAAATGTCTGAAATAAAAATTTCAATAATGAAATATTAAAAAAAAAAAAAAAAAAAAAAAAACTAACAATATACACAACGGGAAACATCAAACGTTAATACGCGTTTTATAAAACAGACAACACTGTACAAAGAAACAGAAGAGAACAGATAGTATCTAGTATCAGATGAAAATCATCTTAATAACTATCCGATTTTTTTTTTATCATCTGGTTATCCATTATTCGGTTTTTTCAAATATCCGGGTTTTCTCGTGACTATTTAGAACCATATCCCGTACGAAACGGGAACATTTTCAATAATAGTAATATATGTATCTATAAATCGCCCATCTACAAATATTCCGATACTCTCCGATTCTAAAAATTGTTTGCTGTCATTACAGCACTCACATCTCAAATCTCGTTTACCGTTAATTATTTTCAAAATTTCTAATTACATACGCCGTTTAAACTCGCTCGGTGTGAGAGTTAAATTTATTTCGATCTCCGGGCATAGCGATATCCGTTGGAATAATCTAGCTGATCATTTAGTCACTTCAACGATTACATTAGGTATGTTTTTGTTTTACACTACTAGATCTCCTAGCGCAAATACGCGCAAAAGGAATACTGGAAAAATCTACGGTTCGATCCTTTTACTGCAAGGCATTATAAATCCATTCAACCCAACATACCTTCTAATCCATGGTTCTACGATATTAAAGTTAAAACGATCAAATTGCGGGGTTTTATTACTACCATTTGTCGACTGAGACTCGGCAGTAGTCGCCTTCCTGTTTCGTTACACAAGTTGAAACTTATTAGTTCTTCGTGATTTACACGTTATATATATTTTCTTTGTAATCTTGTATTTTAATTTGAAATAAATTTGAATTTGAATTTGAATTTGAATTAATTGCTCTCGTCCTATGGATACCCATTTAGTAGCCGATGAGAACCATGTCATCCTCGAGTGTCCGTTTCCTATAAAATATTGCACTTCTCTTAGCTCTTCAAAATGCTGAAGTATATACGGCCCTATACATATTTTAGATTCTGGTATCATTATTTAATTTTACTCGTCCCTACATTACTTCTTAATCTGCCTAATTTATAAGCAGCCCTTTCTTATTCATTCCATAATATGCGGATATGGGTAAACTGTAGGGGGAGCCCCTCCAAATAATAATAATAATAATAATAGTAGTCGTGTATCTGATTTCTGATGTTGTGACCATCGCATGCAGTGGGAAAAGTGGTTGTTAATTTCCTCCACGTCTAACCGCCAATCTGAATTAACTGTAATTTTGTTATCCATTCGACATAGTCAGTGCAACGTGTTGTGGTGATCTCCCTCCGGTTCGGCTATTTCCTACTATGACCGGAATGATTTCTTTCTCTACGCCATTATTGGATAGCCTATATAGAGCACGGACTTCTATACGGAAGGTACCGAGAATACGATCGTCCACACGAAAATTATCATCAGAAAATAAAAATATCAATAATCCTAATATTATTATCGCTTGGAAGGCAATGACAAACCATCACGTACAACACCATATGCACGCTAGTAACAATATAGTACAGTACAAAAAACACGCGGGGCTGCATTGTGTCGTGACAACAAAACGATTACAATCAGTTTTCCGGGGTACGTGTGCGTGTGCGTGTGTGTATACACACTAACGCCATATTATTATTGTCTTGTACTCTACATACACTGCACAACAAAATATGTATATGTAAGTAGTCGCCTACCTCCGATACGAAGACGACGCTTAATAATGATGCCGTTTCGGTCTTACAATATGACCGAAAAATTTAATGCATCCTGTTGTATTTACTAATCTCGGGACGCGGTTTAATGTTTAATTCTTCTAGAATGGAATTATTTTTTCGAAAATATTTCCACGAAATTCTCGTCGGTCTTCTATAAGTCATCTCCGCGGATGTTGAAGGCATGCTCTCCCTCTATGTAAAAATTTTCGAAAGAACGACTCCCGAATTCTTTGCCCGATATTTTGCCCAGTTTTACAATTGTAAACAAAAAACAAATAGGTCGTTTGGAAAATTATAGAATAACCTATCGTTTTTTAAATTGAGGGGGCTTACTAATATTTGGAACGCTAAAATTCGGTTAAATTATAAATTACGTGAATAAAATTTTTTTTTGTTTTAACTCGACATTTAAACCAGATAATTTTCTATTCGTTTTATGTTTTTCATTTAGTCGTACTTTCGAAAAACATTTCGACTTTAATAACAAAAATAATAATAATCAAATCAAAATTTATTGTTATTAATTTTAAATAAATACACTAAACCATATTTTTTTTTTTTAACGAAAAAGGCCCTGCGCATGAATGCGCGAGTACCGAATAAAAGAAAATAATTTAAACAGCTTATAACAAAATATAAATCTAATATAAATAAAAAAAATAATGATAAATTACCAACAACGTTAGAGCGATTAAATAAAATCAACATCGAAAACTCATTTAATTACTACACACAGTGAACGCTGTAAGAGCATATAAGCAAATACAAACACGTACAACAAACAACACATATATATTGCATAAACATACCTAATATACGAAATTCTGGTGAATTATAAATAAAAATTATGATACATTAAAATAAAAAACTTGTAAACGAAACATAAAAAGTAAAGAAATACTTTATAAATTCAAACGAAACAGGCGGCAAAGCATTGTATAAAGATAATAAACAAAACTAAACGGAATATATATATATATATATATATATATATATATATATATATATATATATTCGTAAATAAATATAAACAATACGTAATTAGTACTAGAACTATGAAACGAGTAAATTCGAATATAATAAAATACATTTAACACGAAATAAACTTTCAAAAATAGTAATAATAAAAGAATGCAGGTTTTAAAAAAATAGATGATCAAAGGAATAATAAAATTAAGGACACAACCTACTAATGAAGTAAATGAATACAAGCCATAAATATGCAGTTATATATTACAAGAAAAATTAAACAAAATAAAATCGAAAATTCTAAGAGGAATGAACGGTGCTGCGTTTATTAGCAACTTAACGTATCAAAGCCATTGTAATTAATTAAATGAATTTTTAAAACGGTAGTGAATTAAAGATCGCAGCACCTCCTAAAATAGCACGAGTAATGGGATTTATGGAATATTCAAAGTGACATGTGCTACCTATTTTATTGTAAATACAAAACTTCAATTTATTTTTGAAAACAAAATTCAAACGACTGTACTTCGTACAGTTCCTGAACATTCAAAACCTTATTGCACAATTTTAGTTATGTAATACCTGTAATGGCTTAATATGAGTCTTCGCTGTTAACGCTCAATGTAGTACTGCACCGTATGACAAAACGGATTCATAAAGAAATAGATATAACCTAGGTAAGTGGTTAAATATTGATTTAAATAAAAAGACAAATAATTTTATTTTCTTAATTTCTTACCCACGTAATTACAGTGTACAGACCCCGCGTCAATTTATTATCCACGATAATACCACAAGATATCTAGTTTGAGAGGTTGATCATTAACGGAGATAGATAAAACGTCAATAATATGATAAAGTTGGTAAACGATAGATTCGGGTTTTTATTAGTATTCAAAATTAATCTATTATTATCGATCCATTTTACACTTGAGGTTGTAGTACATGCATGAAACGAGAATATCGTCAGCACAACTAAAAATTCTGCCATGTACACTTAAATTACAAACATCATTAATATAAATTAAAAATAAGTACGGGGGCCTAGTACACCACCCCGGGGGAACACCGTAAAGTGAACAGGATGACTGTGTAAAAACATTATACAATTTAGTTATATATTTCCGGTTAGTAAGATACGATTTAAACCAATTGTACATAAAACCTCGAATACCGGAAGAATATAATTAATCAAATAAAATAACATGATCTACAGTATCAAAAACCTACATCAAAATAGACTGCAACCACAGACGTACACCAGCCTCTAGGCGCAGTTTACAATATAAGAAATATGATCCAAAAAGTGCTTCGTTGATACCATTACCGCGAAGAAATCCGTACTGAAGATTACTGAAGTACCCGATTTTTCGTAGGCAATCTAATAAACTTATCCTTTACACACGTTTCAAACATGTTGCTGATAATCGGAAGAATGCAGATTGATCGGTAATTACAGACATCAGATTTATGTTATCAAGCCTAATTTAAGTGTATCGGGAAACTTAACGGAAATAATTGACTAATTCAACAGAAATGATAAAGGCTTTATAAATTATTTTTTTAATTAGGAGAATTGATAAACCATCAAAACCAAACGAAGATTTATTTGAGAACGAGAGAATATCAGGTCCTAACGGTATCAGGTGAAAATTTTATGAATCCAAAAACGATGGCATCACGATATGAACTGAATTTATTTGATAAACCCGAAACGCTATCAAGAAAGTAAGTATTAAAATAGTTAGATAGGCTTTCATTACCAGACGCAGATATTTTGCATCCGTGAATGTTAACTTCAGTGATCGTAGACTTTTGTTTCCCAATAATCTGATTAGAAATGTTCAAATATTCTGATTACAGCGACATTTATCCGAGAGACGAGGATTATATTCTTTTTTGGCGATTCTAACAATTTTTTCAACATTTTTAGAAATACCTTTAAACTTTTCTCCAAGAACGACATTTAGATGACCAGCGTTTATTTATAAACATACTTCGGGACATAAGCGAATAATAGATTGTGTCACCCGCAGCGAACGCTTCCTAAATTTCCACCTAGATCTTTAGACTTTTTTTTTTTTTTTTAAATAAATCAAAGATTTTAGAAGCTAATTAAATTTATCATCAAATGACCCGCGACTGGAAAACAAGCAGATAAAATTTATTGATTCGCTAAATAACTGTTTATCTAAAATAGGAGTAACCCCCGTTAAAATAAGTAAGCAACTTACATGAAATAGAAAGCAAAAAACTGAATCCACGCTGAACTGTGAAATCTACAATTTTGATATTATAAGTGTAATGTAAGTCGAATAAATTGCCACAAGTTCTAGTTAATAAGATGTTGTCTAGACAAGAAGTACCAAGTTTGCTAAAATATGTGGGTTCGTTTACGATACATAAGAAACTGTACGAATACATAAGATTCAAATAATCATTATCCAGCAGGTCAATATTTAAATCAACGGTTATAACGGATAGATCATAATAACGATAATGATAATCATCATCATCATAAAATTTTGATATTATAAGTGTAATGTAAGTCAAATAAATTACCACGAGTTCTAGTTAAAAAGATGTTGTCTAGACAAGAAGGAGAAGTACCAAGTTTGCTTAAATATGTGGGTTCGTTTACGATACATAAGAAACCGTACGAATACATAAGATTCAAATAATCATTATCCAGCAGGTCAATATTTAAATCAACGGTTATAACGGATAGGTCATAATAATAATAATCATCATCATCATAAAATTTTGACATTATAAGTGTAATGTAAGTCAAATAAATTGCCACGAGTTCTAGTTAAAAGGATGTTGTCTAGACAAGAAGGAGAAGTACCAAGTTTGTTAAAATATGTGGGTTCGTTTACGATACATAAGAAACCGTACAAATACATAAGATTCAAATAATCATTATCCAGCAGGTCAATATTTAAATCAACGGTTATAACGGATAGGTCATAATAATGATAATCATCATCATTATAAAATTTTGATATTATAAGTGTCATGTAAGCCGAATAAATTGCCACGAGTTTTAGTTAGATGTTGTCTAGACAAGAAGGAGAAGTACCAAGTTTGCTAAAATATGTGGGTTCGTTTACGATACATAAGAAACTGTACGAATACATGAGATTCAAATAATCATTATCCAGCAGATCAATATTTAAATCAACGGTTATAACGAATAGATCATAATAATGATAATGATAATCATAATAATAATAATAATTATTATTATTATAAAAATAATTACAAATATCAATTAAGGGATATTTTGAAAAGTCTACGTCGGCAGATGTTTATATTTCAAATAGAGTCGTCGCTTTCTTAATAGTTTGTATAAATCTAATCCACATCTAATTTGAAATAAAATAATTTCATAACGATAAAGAAGGAATTTAAATGTAATTAATTAAATATGAAAACGAGTCCGACTATTAAATTTAAACTAAACAAAATTCGCTCGATGAATACGTCGTTTCGAGAATAATTTTCGTTTAATTCGGTTTCTTTCTTGAGTCCTAAAAAAACGACAAATAACAAATCAAATAAATTTTTATAATTGTTTATATCAATAGAACGTTACACCCGCTAAATTATAATGAAATAACAACAATGAGAAAAAAAAAATACGAAGTAATAATTATAAAATTCGATTTAATTTAATTTATTTCAAAAATATGACAAAATATTTACATCATCCCAGTTGCTTATTGGCTATATCAGCCAGATTGCAATATATATATATATAAATAATACGCACAAGATTTCCACGGACGCGCAATACTGCGCGAGACGCAGATTACATAATAAAATTAATATACTATATTCGTAGCACCGTTAACTGTTTACATTATTATTAGGCACCAAAAAAATCACCATAGTGAAATTTCTCGTATACATGCACTCCATAACTATGCAAAACCCGTTATTGCATACACATATGACACATTTAGATATAAATATTCACACACGTACACACTCATTTAGGCCAAAAACAAAATATACACTTATAAAAGTAATAGACATAACCCACATACACAACTTTCTGAAAAATTTGAAATACCCTCTGAACCAAAAAATTTAATCATATTAAATACGATATTTTGTTTAATATTTCTAGTTCATTTTACGAACACCTACGAAAGTGCTATAACATTGACGAGGTTCGCTTTCATTCGGATTGGTAAATAATTTTTATTTGTAATATATCATAGTCGTGATAATACGAAGTTAGTTTATACCTTTCAGTCATGCATTATAAAATTTCGACGCAATATTATAAATTTTGCACGAGTGTTCTTTAAATAATACTCTTTCTTAGGTGAACTGTAGATAATTTTCAATGTATTTATACAAATATCTTTAAAATTGAGACACTTCACATCGATCAGAAAATAAAAAAATTATTTTTTTATTTTTTTTAATTTCGTCGACCAACTCGCCTGGTTCATTTTGATAACGGCGTCGAAGAAATAATTAAAATATTTTTTTCTTTAAAAATCGAATAGCTTTAGAAATCCGTTAACTATGAATTAATTATGAAAAAAATTCCCGTTTATTTTTTAAAATATTGGTACACCTTTCATCTTATTTATTATTGTACGTCTAATCTATTTTGAAGCATTTTATTCGTAAAATGTAAATTTAAGAATTCGCATATGTTTGAGAATTTTAAAAAGGAGATAATGTCGATTAATACCATAGATATCGGGAAATATTTTACGCTGTAAACACGAGCATACGCATCGTCTATTGACAACTTTGTACAGCGTTTCATTTAATAAAAAAAACCCGGGCATTTTAAGGGTTAAAATTTCGAACTGAACTCGCTCTATTATTTCGACATTCCACACTGAAATACAGCTGGATTTCGTATGCTCAAACTGGTCTAAATATGTTTTTTTAATAGGTCAAAGTAGTGCGATGACCAATTAGTTAATATTTTGCCAAATTTATTTTTATTACCGTTTATATGTGGTTTCTCCAAGTAAGTTTTCTAATCGAATTCGAGATATTTTACGGAATCTATTCGGAGTGTTCATTTTCAATTTTGTTTAATCGATGAGCAATATTAGAAAGTGGCACGATAGGTTTCAATTGTAAACGCGAGTTCGAAGCCTTATCCAAATCTTAGTCGGAAGCTAGAATTGGTGTATAAAGTTATATTTTAAAAAATCGTCTAAAATGGACTATGTAAATAATTCCGCGACTCCTATTATTACATTTACGAGTACTTTATTGTGTCCTGATAACGAACCAGAAAGAATGTTACAGATGTGTAACAAAATTATAAATATTTTACAATTAATTTTCGATTTATCGATTTTATCGCTCGTAATACGTTTAATTTATAATATTTTACAAAAAAAAAAAAAAAAAAAACCTTAATATTTGCTCCAATTCGACAGTTACGTTATTATCCAGCGTACACAGAAAACGTTACATATAAATTAACTCTAATACTTATATAACAGTAACTTATATATTTAATAAAAAAAATAAATAAATAAAAAGTGTATTTTTACATTTAAAATAAGAAACAACAAATATCGTCTACACGTACCGAAATAGTGTAAAATTCTCCCCGTGTATCGCGATATATAAATATAAAAACAAAAGAAACGAAGCTTAAAGCAAATAAACTGCAGGAAAAACCACCACCAAAACCTGCATGAAATAAGTATATAATAAAATAAAATAATAACATAAAATATAGTATGCGATAACGGACGATCAGAGTAGCGATAAATAGGAAAATAAATAACTATATACATAAAATAAACTTAATCTTAAATAATAACTATATCTCATCGGGACTTCCGGCTACTCATCATAATAATGTATGTTTAATTCTTTTATGTTTATATTTCTTATATTTTAATTGGAGACTAGTGCGAGTGTAGTCTCCTATATTGTTTATAATGGAATACTCACTTAGGGTACAATCATAAAAAAATTTTTTGGTTTGCTGATTTATTACTCGATGCACGTATGGTAATTTCAAAGTTCTGTGCAAACGATCTATCCTAGCATAAAACGGAGCTTTAAGAATAATTCTGCAACATTTATTTTGCATGGCTTGCAATTTAGATAAGTTAGAGTGACTTGCGTTTTGATATACATTTCACTAGCCACAGGTAATTTACTCCTAGATTTATTTTTAAAATAATACTTATAAAACCGATTTTAAAATTAATTCTTCATCAAAATTCAATTCAATAAATTATCGCTATTTCTATATTTTATAATTTATAATTTTTCTAATAATCTTCTTTTTTTTTTAATTTCTCACGAATTAAAAAAAAAATCATAAACCAAATCAATGATAGATAATGGCGCAATCATTTGGCGGGGACTTTTTTTTTCAGTTATTACGAATTACGGAAAATAGCGCTATTACGCTTCATCATTGTGAAAGGTTGGTAACTATGAATAAACTCAGGCTAATTTTGTACTGGTTTCAATTTCGGAAACAATACCTGTTGTATATTTTGAATAGAATCGTGTTCATTACACATGGAAATTTACGCCGGCTATTAGAATGGACTGTTTCCTGTTGGTTTATCATAAACAGATAACAGCCGCTTACAGACTACTCATGAGCTAATTCAGTAGGAGTTTTTTTCTGTGTAGTGTTAGTATTGTTTTTTGCGTTTTTTAATTGTTCTCTCAATTTAGGAATCGTATTTTTTCAATAATCAGGGTATCCGTTGACCAACTTTCTTTAAAAAATATTTTTATATATATGCACATACTTTAACAAAGGATTGATTATGTGTGTAACAGTGTAATAGAGGATAATTTAAAACTATTTTGAAAGATGTCTACTACGGAGTTTATGAGAAAAATCTGCATTTTATGAATCCATCATAAATTTATTTTTAGAGAAAAATCATCGAATAGAACTACGATACGAAAAAAAGGCCAAACATGTATTTTCTTTGTACTATTTTATGTTATTTCATAGACAATTTTTGTATATAATTTCTTTAAATTAATCGACATACAATATTGGCAATTTTTATTTGTTAGACCAGGTTACCCCCTCATAATAGGCGAATACAAATGTAAATTTGTTTTCGATTTAATATAATATTTGCGTTAATTTTGTAATGTATAAAGGAAAGGTCTATCGGAAACAAATTGTAATGAACCACGCGCTCTGAGCAGATGTAATAGTACCGAACGATTCTTTTCATGCTAAATCACATAAATTGGCTAGCTTAAGAAATTATTATAATAGGGCCAAAATTATTTTCAGTTACAACAAAAATAAAATTAATAACATTTAAAAAAAAAAAAATATCATTAAGCAAATTGCCATAGCAAATAAATATCATCCGAATATAGTAGATCAATTATAGAACAAACCAAAAAATAACAATCTTCAACAAAATAAGAAAGAAACGGATAGTTATTTAGGATTATTTAAATATATACGAAAATACGCTTATAAATTGTCAAAAATCTTTAAAAAGTACAATATTATGATAACAGTAAACAATAATAAAACATTATTTAATTCAATTTGCAATAATAAAATAGAAGAGAGTGAGATATTACAAAAATCTGGAGTATATAAACTGCGCAAAATATTATAGGTGAAACGGGGCAAAAAATAAATAACAAAGAGAGCACTTTAATTCGTATGAAAATTATGACAAGTCACTTTATGGAAAACACTGTAGAGAAGAAAAATACAATATAGAAAACATTACAGATAATATAAAAATTTTACACATAGAATATAAATTTAAAAAAAGAAAATTATTTTAAAAAATTATAAATTATATTTTTTTTATTTATTTTTTTTTTAACGGGCGCCGGCTGTACTAACGGGCCATATGCGCCCACAGGCTTACTGTAGTCCTAGATCTGGTTTAAGAGGCTCAGTGAATCCAGGAACACATTATGAATATGGTCAGCAGATTCAGATAAAAGTTGAGGTAAAGAAGGAGGAAGGCTGTGCTGGATTCTTAATGTTGTGAGAGCATGACTGCATGTTAGTATGTGGGGTATGAGCAGTTGAGACATTTGGCAAAAGGGACAGAGTGTCGGGTCTGTGCCATGAAGAAGATAGGAATGAGTAAGGTTTGAGTGGGATATACGGATTCTTGTAAGGATAACATTTTTCTTTCTTGTTTGGAAAGGAAATGGCAGTTGGGATAGTGGATTCGGTTTGATTAAAAGGAGGTGGTTTTGTTCATTAGACTTCCATGCACGACACCAAGATTTAGTTATGAGAGATTTCAGGAAAGCTTTAACGTCACTATAGAGAGAGAGGCGAGCGGAAATGTGCGGAAACAAAGACGCCTCTCTGGTAGCTGGGTCAATAGCCTCATTTCCAGGAAGACCGATGTGGCTGGGAATCCAAATGAAAACTATGGAAACTTGAGATCTAGTAAACATAGTAGTAGTAGTAATAATTTATTAAATAAGAATTAATTTTAAAATCCGTTTTATAAGTAAATGTATAGTTCATTAATGATGTCATTAAGCAATTCGCTGAATTGCACAAGCAGCGGTTGGACAGTCACGTCAATGCAGAAGCAAGACAACTGCTTCACATTAAACATGGAATTAGACGACTTGTTCGTCGCCACCCCATAGATTTAGTCTTGTAATCTGTAAATTTATGTATAATGAATGCGCAGCCAATACGTACTCCACACTCGTTTTGTACTTAGTGGTTAAGTTAACTATTAAGTAATCATTAAGTTAAAGATGATAATTATTTAGCCAATAAGATTGTATCTTAGTAATAGCTTTAAGGGCTGTATTTAAAAAAAAAAAAAAAAAAAGTAAATGTTATCGTAAAAATAAATGTTTATAGTAAATTACACCTGGCTAGTTAAATCGTCTAGAAGCTTCGCGCAAATAAAAATTTTGTTATAGTGATAAAGCTGTTTTCATTTTGTTTTATTTGTAATTCAAAAAATCATTACTCTCCGATATAATATCAACTTTTAATATTTTAATGTTGACGTATTGGAGAGTAGTGATTTTATGAATTTAGCAAAATAAAATAAAATCGAAGTTAATCACTAAAAAATTTTATTAAACAAAATCATAACATAGCTTGAAAATGATGTAATAATCGAAAAGCTTCGTGTTTATGTAATAACATTTTTTGGTGATTTAACAATAATATAAAAGTGCTAAATTTTCATTTAAACAACTCGCTATTATACAAAATCAAAAATATTTTCATTTTCCTAAACGTAATAGAAACCGATAAACATTACGAATCCTCCAATTTATCATACAAAACTTTGCCGCTCTTCCAGCAACAAACGTGGTTTAATTTTTTTTCTTTACACGTTGTACTAATTTAGAAAGTTTAACGATAAACTAATCTTTTACTCGCTAACTCGGTCGGTAAAATCTCAAAACCGAATTCGCGTGAAATGTAAGCGATATTCCATTTGTTAAAGATGTGTTCAACGATATCAAAGATTCTTAGATAAACCTCGGATGTCCGGATACACGTTGCCGGACAATCCTAGGAGAACATTAAAAAGAAAATGGTGTCGGGACGCCCTCCTACTAATTATGGTTCCATAACCGGTACACATCATTCGTTACGATAAATATCCTGCGTTTCAGCATGTCAAGAATGTGTCGATCAGCGAAACAATCTAACATCTTTTATAAATAACAGCACTTGTATACATCTCGACGTAGGAAAAACCGCGGATTATTACTAACGCCGAGTGATCGAATGCTGTTCTTTACTTCTTCTACAGCGATACAATCTAACATCTTTAAAAAGTCCGTTTATACCCTTAAATGTTCCATATCGTTTTTTTGCGGATAGAGTTTATAATCGAGCTACATTAATCGTTCTTATCACGTTTAAGTATATAAAAAAAACTAACATCCAGTAGACTACTAGGCAACTCTTATAGTTTTGCGTTTTTTACGTCGGCCAATACTTCTCAAAGTCTGCTTAGCCGATAGATACATTTTAATTTAATTTGCCAAAATTTCATACAACTGCTGTACATAAAATATCGATATTATAATATCGTTTAAAATTTATTTTAAAACTATCACTCTCTCATGACCATCTTCTCCAACGTTTTTTGTCCCTTTTGTTTACTCCCAAACCCCCCTCTCTTATCTGCTATATTTTACCTGTACTGCCTACACTCCACCCTTGCCGGTCCAATATCCATCCGCGTACTCTATCTGCTTTCCTCTCCAACAGTTCATCAACTATCCCCTCAGTTATACAGTTCCTTTCCTCTTCCAACCTCAGTTACTACATCTAACTGTTAAATCACCAGTGCCGTAATGACCTCGGTAGTTGAACACGGCGCTATAAAAAAAATAAAAAAATAAAAACGAAACCGTATATATAAAAATCCCGTTGACTATAGTGTATGACTTTGAAGTTTATATTGGCGAGAACACAAAACTTATAAACGAGGAGTAGATTAAGAATTAGTTGAGATATCGTTAGCGTGCTGCGGACAACAGTAATTTCTACTGATCGTATATTAATTTTTTAAATTTTACAATTAGGAAATTTTGCCATTTGCGTGAGGTAATTTTTAATTTTATTCGCAACTTTTCATTATAAGGCACATATTTTAGAATCTATATCACGTACATACTATACATTTTTTCCATATATCGAAAATTATGAAAATTAATTTTTATTTTCAAAACTTTTTAATTTTTTTTTTTATTTTTACTTTCATACGCGCCACTGTCAAGAAACAATAAATGCGTTTGCTGAGTGACCATAGCTTATTATAAATGTAAGAAGAATCGTTCCAATGAACGCACTTCCATAACGTCATACGGTTGTTGGCTAATCGTGGGAAGTATATCACGAGGCTATCGGCGTTTTAGTCTTCGCGTACGTGATAATTGATTTCCTACTTAGGCTGATATTAGAGCATTACTATTGTAGGCCAACTTGTGAATTTTTTTTATATCTGGTCTTGACAACCTCTGTGACAAGCGATATGTTTAGATCTAGATGAATTATTTTATTCGAAACGAACCACGGAGCATTAATTATCTTTCTTAATATTTTGCATTTTACACTTTGGATACGATTCGTGTTTGATGATTTAACCCCATAATTCGGATCCATACAGCCAAATGGGTTTTAGTAAGTTGTTATATAGAAGTACTTTGCTTGTAGCATTTAATTCGGATCGATGATCAAGTAGCCGCATCAAAATAGAGTATCTCTTTCGTAGCTCTCGGTTCTTCAGTTAAATGGTATCTCCAGGTTAAACAGCTATCGAGATAGAAGCCAAGATAGCGGATACGATCGGAGCTAGGAATAATAGCATTATTGATTATGGGATTGCACGTTCCTCTTCTAAGTGTAAACGTGACGTGATGACATTTACTGACGTTTAGGCGAATACGCCATTTCATAAACCATGGTTCGAGTAGATCAACATGTTGCTGTAAGATAGTGGAAGCTGGGACAGGATCTCCATGTCTTGATAGTACTGCAACATCGTCAGCAAATGTACACAATAGCATGCCAGGATGCCGGGGTATATCTGCCGTTCACATATAGCATTGGTCCGAGTATACTGCCTCGGGGAACCCCAGCACAGACACTGTAATGGGTGGAGAAAGCGTAGTCTTCTTCGATGCAGAAATATCGTTGTGACAGGTAAAATTTGAGTAATAAGTAAAGAGCATGGGTTAAGACTGTCTTTAGTTTGAACAGAAGTCCTTCGTGCCACACACGATCGAATGCTCGAGACCCATCCAGAAATACACTAGTACAATACTGTTTTTCTTCAAAGGTTGTAGATATAATATCGATAACACGGTGAACCTGATGAACAGTGGACTGGTTATTTTGAAAGCCGAATCGGTGATCAGCAATCACATTATTTATGTTTATGTAATATAGGATAAAGGCGTTTTAATATTTCTAGTACCTTCCCAAAATAATTATACACTTGAGTGTTCATTATATGCACATTGTATGTATAAAGACGTTTTTTTATTTTTGTTAGTATTTATAGGTTTGAATTTGTAAAACTTATTAATTTATCCAAATTAGCTGTTCTTGCTTCATACTGAAATATGTTACGAATGTCTACTTCAATCATATCCGTACACGTAGGTATTTATTTTTATTCACTATCTTCAATAATCTTGACTAGCATTCGAATTTATCAAACTCTCTAAATTCTCTTTTCTAATATAAAAACCACAACCGGTGTCTCTGGGTCAGAAGCGCAATAACCTTTGTAGCCACTTAAAGCATGTGTTTAACAAACAGCAGAGGAAATTTCTGCTTCGGATGGCTTCTTTATATCGGATTACGCCGATGTCTGCAGCTTGTGTTGTCCGTGGTGTCTTGCTGCTCGATCTATTTCTTTAGAGCTCTTCACTGACGAGCATAGGCTCGAAAGGGGGTGTTGCTGAGATGAAACTCCGTACAGTCTGTTCCGTATTTGAAATTTAAAAAACAGATCACGTGTTTGTTGGCTGAGAAATGGCAGGACAGGTGGGATGAAGCTGAAACTGGCAGGAAGACACGTATGCCCTTTTCTTCCTGATATTTCTTTACGTTTGAAAATGCTTAAGTTCGACGTCAACTTCTACAGTGCTCAGGTGTTGTCAGGTCACGGCAGGTTTGGTTCCTATCTTTATCGGTCCCGGATTGCTAGTGATCCTGGTCTGCACGTGTTGTACTGTACATCAGGTAGACGATGTACATCATTCATTGTTCACGTGTCCTGCATTCACCTCCCTTCGTCGCCAAGTTGGTACTGTACGGATGTATATCCTCTAAGTAGGAAAGTTGGAAGTTTTCTCTTGCTGACCGAACAGGTCATGCGTTCGAAATTTAAAATACAAAATTCCATTGCTCCCCCGATACCGTTGCTTCGTTTCTTTTTTCGTAATTTTTGAATTACTTATTCGTAGCGTGGTCATTTATTTGTTTATTTTTCTATGCAAATTAATTAATGTTTCAATATTATTTTATTATTTAATTATCATTTACTTTTTCCTTTTTGATAGTCTTTATTTTTAAGATTTTTTTTTTATAAAGTTAATACCCATTTCATTTTTCTGCTTCGTATTTTATTTTATATCTATTAGGTATGAATAATAACTTTTTAACTATAAGTTTATTTGTTTAACTATCTTTCTGTTAGAAGATTTTATTTTAACTTTTAATTTATTATTTATTTTATTATTCATTTTATTTTTCTGTTAAAAGTTAATTTTTGTACAAACTCGTTATTCTTTTTTTGACGCAAGAAGGGATTATGTATTCTCATCCTTTTTTTCATCGCTTTAAGTTAATTTTAAGTGTGAAGAGCTTTGCTTCGTGCAATGGCCTTCATTATTTTTTTAAAACTCTCGGTTTTTTTCAATAGGGGAGGGGGTTTTTAGTGGGTAAAAATCCTACACGATGATTTTAGTTTCCCGGAATTTCCACCTCGCACTTCAAAAAAAAAAAAACAGCAGGTGTTTATTGACGATTGAAAAAAAAAAGAAAATTCCGTCAAAATTACATTCCGTTCTATTATTATTATTATTATTATTTAAATGAATGTGCCATATACAGCAATGGCTAGAGGCACCGAGGAAAACAAGTATTAAATTAAATGATACAATCCAATATCATGCTGGAAGAGGATGAGTCTGGATAGCGTAGAAACGTTGTCATCGAGCAGTAGCTATAATGAAGATGGAAGACCGAAGTATGATCTCTGTAGGCTATATTGAGGGCTCTCTGTCAGTATATGTTGGACAGACAGTGCAATGTTGCAGGCCGTACACATTGGAGCTTCCGATGTATTAAGATAAACATATTTTAATGTGGCCCAATCGGAGTCTGCTGACAACTACATCGATTCCGTTCTATTTTATCTTGGCTAATCAAAGTTAATTTAAAATGGAGATCTAGGAAAGTCTAGAACCTAATTCGATGGTTTTTAATTACTTAAACTATTCGAATACGGTTTCACGCTAATTCAAGAAAGTCCATAAATCGTTGTAGTTAAAAACAATTTTATGAAAATGACGAACAGAGAATGTTTTATCTTTCATCAGACGTATAACTTCGAGTCTTTTCTAAAACGTCGGCGTTTTTTCTTTAATTTTTAGATTGTGTTATACAATGATTTCTTATTAATTTAATTACAAAAATTAGTTAAAATCACTAAACGTTTATTTTCTCGAAAAATTCACAAAGCTTTTCGGTAATTACGCCATTATCAAGTGATATTTAAATTAAAATAAAAATAAAGATTTAAAAAGTAACAACACAAAATATAAATTTAAATTTGCAGTGTCATCGATTGGTTGATGCGATTTCCTCAACGCTGGAGAAAAAGGAAGTATGTTCTGCAGTATTCCTGGATGTTGCACAAGCGTTTGATAAGGCATCCTGGATTACTTTATAAACTGAGACAATTTCTCACCTTCGATTTATATACATTACTTTATTCATATTTATCTGGTAGAACATTCGTTGTCAGAATTAATGGAGATTTTTCGGAAGAACATAATATTTTATCATCTATACCGCAGGGTAGTCTACTCGGGCTTCTTTTATATTCGGTCTACACAGCAGACATGCCGACTAGCAATCAAACCATCTTAGCAACATTCGCCGATGATATTGCTATTCTTGCATCCAATTCAGAAGCAATGTATGCAAACATCGCGGTACAAAACCATCTGAATAGATTGGTTCAGTGGGCACAAAGTTGGCGTATGTTGTTTAATCCCAATAAATGCCAACACGTTATATTTACAAATAAAAAAACCCTGTGCCCGGCTGTAAGAAGTAACAATATACGAATTCCTAAAAGTAATTCAGTACGTTATCTTGGCTTGTACATGGACAAAAGGCTCACATGGCGACCACATGTGGCGTACACACTAGAAGAACCATTATTACTCGTGTGAAATCACTACGTCCGTTATTGGGACAGAAATCGGTTCTAAATCTAATGACCAAACGGACTATCTATCTTGCAGCAATCGCTCCTATTTGGCGGTATGGAATAGAGTTGTACGGCAATACTTGCAAGAGTAATCTTAGAAGAATACAGCAACAACAGTCTAAGATACTTCGTACTACTACGTCTACTCCATACTATGTTTCTAATTTGACACTGCATAAAAATCTCAAGATTCCATATGTCAACGATATTCATGTCATGCAGTATAAGAGATTATTCGACAAATTTGAAATCAGTAGCAATCCTAATGTTCGCAGAATGCATTCAGACAGTCTTCCAGATAATCCTCCAAGGCGTCTGCGCAGGAAGCCGAGATGCAATTCCAATCACTTAATAAATCTGGTCTTATTCAAAAGACAATTTTTTTTTTCATTCTAATTATTGTATTTGACCATTCCTATACTATTCCTACAAATATTTAATTCCCATCAAGTAACTCCTTTCTCTTCCTCATAGTCTAGTGTCTTACTGGAGTCACTTGACTAATATTAATTTTCTACTTACGTGATCACCGTTGTTTGCAGCAATTAATGCTGGTATGATGTTAAAAATAAATAAAAAAAAAAATTTAAGAACATAAATTTACAAAGTATAAAATGAAGAATAGATACTTAAAACAATCTGACAGTGACTGTGGTAAACAACACAATCAACTATCAGTAATATAAAATTACAAAGCCGTAGCCGGAAAATATTTTTTTTTTTTTTTTTTAAATAACTATCTAACAAGAACACCGATTGGACAGCATTCCAAGAGTTTGTAGAAAGCGGAATAAACTTGAAAGTGCCGTTGAAAACACGAACAGATATAGAAATAGCTGTAGAAAACCTTACTAAGTGTATTCAAAAGTCTGCGTACTTAGCCACGCCTGTAAATGAAGATAAAATGATATTATAAGAAAACATCCGAAAGTAATAAAGAAGATGATCTCGGAGAAAAGAAAATTGAGAAGAATTTGGCAGATCGATAGAAATCCCGTTAATAAAACTATTCTAAATAGAGCAGCTAGACAATTAAAAAAAAAAACTTCTAGAACTAAAAAACGAAATATTTCGAGAAACTCCGACTAAAACAACTGATTACAGCTTGTGGAGGGCTATAAAAAATATAAAAGCAGATCACACCTATCAGTGTCCCCCCCTATAAGAATGAAAAACAAAGAATGGGCACGAAGTGAACAAGAAAAAGCGGATGTCTTTGCCGAATACCTAGCAGGAATTTTCGAAACACACAAAAATGAAAATTCTATTCATGAAAAGAAATTAATGGGATATCTAGAAACACCATTGCAGATGTCACTCCCCATTAAATTAACATCGCCTATGGAAATAAATGCACAATTAAAACAACTTGCTATAAAAAAAAGCTGCCGGACACGATTTGATAACTGCAAAAATTCTAAAAAAATTACCGAGGAAAGCTGTTACTTTAATAACACTCATTTTTAACGCAATCCTTCGTACGGGATATTTTCCGGTGCAGTGGAAATTTGCTTCAATAAAATTGATTCCAAAATCGGGTAAACCTCAAAATGAAGTGTCCTCTTACAGGCCAATTAGCCTGTTACCGGTTCTGTCCAAAGTATTGGAAAAACTACTTCTCAGGAGAATCAAAACAATTCTTGAAGAAAATAAAGTGATACCAGACTATCAGTTCGGATTCAGGAATCACCATAGCACCATTGAGCAAGTACATAGAATAGTCGACATCATAAACAAGTTTCGAAGAAAAGAAGTATTGTTCAGCGGTATTTCTCGACATCGAAAAGGCCTTCGATAAAGTCTGGCACGTTGGCATATTGTACAAATTAAAACTTAAATTACCGCTATTCTCTGGACTCATCGTGATAATAATTTAACGACCGAACAACTTCAAAACCATCTACTAGACGTAGAAAAGTGGTTTAGACTGTGGAAATTCAATATTAACGAATCAAAATGCAACCAAGTTTTATTTACTTTAAATAAAAGCAAAAATTTACCGATTAAGTTAAATGGGCAAACAATTTCCGAATCGTGTATAAAATATCTTGGATTACACCTTGATAAACGGCTTACCTGGAAAAATCATGTTATTGCTAAACGTAAACAGCTCAACATTACATACCGAAATATTTATCGGCTGATGGGTAAATATTCAACACTGTCGTATGAAAATAAAGTATTACTATATAAAACAGTCTTGAAGCTAATTTGGTCATATGGTATCCAGATTTGGGGTACAACGAGCAATTGTAACTTAGACATAGTACAAAAATTTCAATCCCAAGTATTGCGGAATATTGTGTCAGCGCCATGGTATGTCCGTAATGACGACATACACAAGGATCTCCGTATACCGTCTGTTAAAGAGGTAGTCAAAAGCTGCGCTGGAAGATACTTGCATCGACATCAAACCCACATCAATCCACTAGCAGTCAATGTTCTACGTAACGGCGTGCAATTCCAACGACGCAGTCAGATCGAATTGGGAAATCGGCCATAGCGATCAACTAGTTTATATATTATATATCATATATTATATTATATTATATTGTATAATAATACTAAGATAAATTAAGGGATAACGACCGTTGGGAAGTGTCCCGTTATAGCTTTTAAACAGATCAGTGCTACCTATTGTTCAACCGAACAGATTGCACGCATCTTTAAGCTTAAAAAAAAGAAAAAAGAAAAAAAATGGTTGAACAGTGAAAAAATATATTTATCAAAAATCAATAGCCAGAAAATAATAGAAATTTTTTACAATATACTTTTTAAAATTAATTCTTCCTCAAAATTTACCATTTGATTTAATAAATTATTTTTATCCCTTTCTTTTATTATTTCAATTTTTTCGAGTAGTTTTCTTTTTTTAAAATGTTTTTCTGTATGCAAAATTTTATTATTTTTATTAATATTATTTATTTTGTGTTCTAATTCTATACAATGTTTTCCAAAGAATGATTTTTCATTTTTCATGATTTTTCCTGCTAATGAATTTAAATGTTCTTTAAATCTTGTTACGAATTGTTTGCCTGCTTCTCCTATGTATTCTTTTTCACATTAATTACAATTTAATTTATAGACTCCGGAATTTTTTAAATATATTTCTATGTTCTATTTTGTTATTATTTATATTTTGTGTTTTTATTTTTTAAATCTTTATTTTAATTTTAATTTAAACGTTACTTGATAATGGCGTAACTGCCAAAAAGCTTTGTGAATTTCTAAAAAAAATAAACTTTTAGTGATTTTAACTAATTTTTATAATTAAATTCGTTTTTTTCTTTAAAATCGAAATATGTATATATATTTTTTAACATTATTTAAATTTAGGAGTTGATTTATTCATTTATATCGCTTGGTAAAAGAAAATTTACAATAAATAAATTCGTTAGATTATTGTTGGTTTAAATGGGCAAAAATTCAACTGTCAGTGTTTTCGAACAATCGGAAAACCTACAATACAACGAAGTATTAACATGTTTACATCTGGTGGGTTATCCATAATAAACGTGTAGGGAGTGCCCTATCGCTCTTGGAGCACCTTGTTGAGTTCCTGCTATGGTCATAGTACGTAGGAGCAGTACTGCGTGACACCGTTAAAAGGAAAACAAAATTATCGTTTAAAATTCGATGTTTAATTTCTTGTAATATTCGGCGCGTGTATTACTCGAATTTATAGATATATTTTAAATATAATTTAAGGTGTATAAACGTGATATTTATCTTTGTCAACAGTCCTATAAACAACTCTCACCATACGGTCACATAGTTTCTCCATGGTCCGAGGACTACACTAAATTTTTGAAAAATAACTAAATTATCTTAAACAAAGCGTCGAACAATATTTATATTAACCGTTCTAATTTCGGGCATTAAACTTATAAGTTGAAGTTACGTTCAGTACTTTCAGTGGAAACATTTTTTCAATCTCACATCGTGAAAAAATTATTACCGTACATATATATACAACTATTACGTTAATTTACCATATACATATATATATATATATATATATATATATATATATATATTACGATATAAAATAATGAAAGTGTTTCTACTTACCGCAAACAATTCTTCAAGCTCGTGAAAATTAGTTAAATAATAACAACATTGTTATAATAAGATATTTTTGTACAATTTTTGTTTTTTTTTTTAATTCGATCGAATATGAACACGTGCGTGTTAGATACATAAAATACAGGTGAAAAATACAGCAATATTGACGTGAAAAAGCGTTTTAAAAGCTATTGAATTAGAATCGTCGTCCAATTGTTATTAAGCTTATACATACATACATATATATATATATATATATATATATATATATATATATATATGTCATCATCATTATTAAGTGCCATCTCCGAATCAGAGCTAGACAATTAACCAAAAATATTTTGTTGTACAGTGCAAGTAGCGTACACGGCAATCATAATATGGTGTTAGCGTATATAGACACACAGACACACACACACCCGGGTGAACTGATTGTATCGCTTTGTTGTCACGCCAGAATGTAACCCCGCATTTTTTCTTTTTTTTTTTCTTTTTGTAGTTTACTTTATTATTACTAGCGTGCATATGGTGTTGTGCGTAGCGGTTTGCCTTTGCCATCCATGCGATAATAATAATAATAATAATAATAATAATAGGATTATTTCTATATTTATTTTTTGATATTTCATATATATAAAAAAAATTAATAAACGATATAGTTATGAAATCGCTGAATTTGTATTAAAAGAAACAAAGCTTTTCAGCTATTAAATCATTTTTGAACGCGCGTAAATAAAAATAAATAAATAATAATAAATAAATAAAAAAACATTAAAAAAAAATTTAATTAAAATGTAAGTACTTTATTTAGACGTACAATATTACGAAGAAAAGTAACTACCTGTTATTTCGAATTACTTTTCTTCGTGATATTGCATATCTAAATTAAGTACTTTCTTACATTTTTTATTATTATTATTATTATTATTTTTTTAACTGTTACTTTTTTATTTATGCGTACACTTGAAAATGGCTTAATAGGCTTTATGTCTTTTAATACAAATTTAAGGCTTTTAACTACGTTTTATTTTTATTGTTTATCCTTTAATCACTAGTATTTCACGTAATGTTTGAAATATTTTTTTACAAGTCATCTCGGATTCTCGTCTATAATTTAATAATAATTATATTAATAGAATTGATAATAATTATTCGTATGTACTTTTACCGATATTTTAATCCTGAACGATATTTTCGCGTACGATTAATTGGAAACCTTAAATTAACCTAGTACTCTACTCCGCGTTTAGTAGCCGGTTAGCAAAAGCACGCACAATTTGCCATGTTCTCTAGCAAGCTTAATAACTTTTAGAGTATACGATGCGAGAAAGTTCTTAATAAAAAATCTTCGTCCGAATTATCGCTACAAATCTAGACTAAAACTACCCTTAAAATCCATCATCCCTTATACCACAAATTGGGGTTGAAACCGGTGCGATTTTCCGAGTAAAGTGTTACAACACCGGTCGCAGAATCGCGCGTTTGGATAAGTCGCTTAGGGAGATTTTATCGCGTATATATACATACCCCTGTGTTCAACCCCCGCGCAGTATTTAAGGGTTGAAAATCGGCCTAAAATCGGATTTTTTTCACTTAGGACGATATAAAAAAAAAAAAACCGAGGCCTAAATCGAAAATCTGTCCCGACAAAAGTTTCTAAATGTCCTAACGAACATTTTCCGTCATAAATATCATCCCTCTATCTATCACCCGGGTCTCGGAAAAAGTCGGTTTTTAAAGGGGTTGAAATTTTTGCAAATCATCTCTTTTTTCAAGTTTTTTTAATAGCCGTCTAATTATTCGTCCGACCGTCTAAAGGTATTCGACCTTTTTTTTCCACCTTATCATATAGCGGAAAATTTTACTTCTATATACCGATTCTCTATATAGAATAGTAGCGGAGTTTCTTCGGCCGGAAGAAGACCTATTTTAGGGATGGGGAGAAATGTGCAAAATTTTCGCAAATTTGCAACGTCCGTTTCGCCGATTTAGATGCGATTTAACGAAAAATCGCCTTCTTCGAGGAAATCAAGCGGGACTATTTCCTTTTAAACGACGTAACGCTCGATCGTCTATATAGAACGGTATTGGCTGTAGCCTTAACGAAAATTTTCAATGTCTTTAAAATGCTTAAACTCGTCTATGCCTTAAAGCCGTTTCCCTATCGTCATTATCGCGATCGACGTTATTAGCTTTTTTTTAACTACCGACCATTGCCATTCGCCCGAACTTTACCCCTACACTGTCCGATGTATCGGACCGGCTGTAGGGAAGTTAGAAGATCGGTAGATGTAAGATTTTTTATACGCTTATTATAAAATTACGACTGATTCAAAATCACTACCGCATAGTTACATAAAATCGTCGCAGGTATACAAAACCGCGCACGTATTCGAAAAATTGGACGTTATTTATAAATCGATAAATCGTAAAAGGGAAATTTAGAATACGCGGTAATTTTATATACGCTAACTCTCAATAAGCGTTATTCCAGGTACAAAACTTCTATTATAATTAGCGTCTTATTTCGATTACTTATATTTGTTTAATTAATCGTTATGTGTATGTATATATATGCAGAACTTCGAATTAGCGAAAATTGATTTTTTTTCACAACGTAAGAAGAAGTTTCATAGTCAGAATCATCTACTTCGATTATGTAATTGTTAACGGTTTAAGACGGTTTTAAATTTATAATCAGATCCAAATTTTTTACTCCGACAAATCTCTGTGTTAATACGATAATAGAGGTATTTTTTTTTTATTTTTATCGTCCACCTATAACACTCTTCGACCAGTTCGATTCTAGGTTCTTAATTTTTACATAATTATACGCATACGTCTATTTATAATGTTAGATATAGATCTCGTTTTCTTTAATAAACTTATATAACATTTTTGTTACACACGGTTCTGCTAATATTTGACGAATTACAACTTTCCATACTGCGCAATACATACCGAATAAAAAAATATATCGTTCACAACGTTCTACAAAACTTGAACAGATCCAAATTAAACGTGTCAAACATCCTCCTTCTTGACCGCAGAATTGACGCAGGAATAAATAATTCTAATTCTAGTTAAATGTTTCATAGTTCGCATGTGATCACACGTGGTTTTAATGTGGCTACATTTTAAATTACCAATTTGAAACCGAGGTAATTTTGGAATATTCGGCTGTATATTGTAGTAATTATTTCCTTCGTACATATCAGTTTATTTTTCTGATTGCACGCATCATACGCTTTCTGCTTAATTCCAGTAATCTACATCCATTAAATCGATCTTATATTTCATATATCTTATCTCTGGTTAATGTGTTCGCTACTTCATTTCTAAATGTCCGCTCGAAGTGTATTTTCTCGTTTTCTCGTTTCTATATATATATATCCGCTATTGTTTTACTAATCTGGCAAGATATATGATTCAACATCTTATCATTTATTATTTGTTGTTTGTTTTTTTTGTAATACACTCGTTGGATGGCTGACGATTAGAATTTTTTCCATATATATATTTTTTAATATATGTTAGTGCTTTGAATATGGCTAGAAGTTCTACTGTACAAGATGAGGTAATTAACTTACTAAATTAATTAAATCACACTAGAAAAATATCGACGAAATTCTGAGATCCAAGCAACGAAAATTAAGAATTAAGGCTTAACAATCGTAAATTATTATTATTATTATTATTATTATTATTATTATTATATCGTACGCTTAAAATACGATGTGTATGTATGCATAAACTACTTCATTATAAATTATATTTTAATAAACGATAATGTCATTACAATTCTATTAGAAATTTATAAATATTTTATTTAAACTAGCGTACGCTCGATTTGCAGATTGTACTGCCACCTGCTTACAACACGTCGTAATTTCAACGATTCACTTATTTTCTCGTCGGACATCTGGATCTTCTGTAGCACAAGGAGTACCGCGCGGCGACATCTATATCATTTTTATATAAGTACAATAATGTAAAAAATATTTGTATGTATATTCAGAAAGATCTCAAAAAAAATAATAATAATCCAAAACCCGAATACACTATAATAATGTAAATGATTACACCTATAATAAGACGTTAATGTGGTAAATCGTACAGATTAGTATTTTTATAAAATTTAATGTTACGAATGTACATCTTACGTTAATTCATGCGCAATAAAAATGTTAAAGTTAAATGAATTCCTACAAAAAAAAAAAACGATTATTAGCATTAAAATCTGCGAACAAATAGCGACAAAGTGCTCGTCGATTATTTGAATAGTTTTAAAATGAGTTAAACATCGAAAAATTTATAGTAATTTTAAACAAACAAAAAATATTCTAATAAAATTAAAATTTATTTAAATGTTTAAAAAGGAAAATCGAATCGATTTCGATACATTACAACGAAATCGAATAAGAACGAAATTTATTTTAAAATTTAAAACGAGAAATCGAATTTCAATAAATCGCAATAGAGAAAAAACCAACCGTATCGTTTTATATTTACATAATATTTAATCGAGGAAATTTTTAAACTCGCAGAAGTATATTTAAATCGTACACTATTAAAAAAATAAAAAAAAGTAATTAAAATCGATTATTTTCTTAAATCACGACTAAACAACGCGGTAATTTGTCAATAAACATAGTTTTAGATGGTGAACTACAGAACGATTTAATCAATCGATAACGTTTGAAAGACTTCATTTAGCTAATAACGTTCGGATATGCTCCAGACGATATTATCGCCCACTTATCGAGCATCCTCAATTGAATATGTGTACATTTGACTAGTTTCCTAAATCGTGACGAAAAGTTGAGCTTATATTAATTTTAACGAGAAAGAAATTTCAATGCGATTGAATAGATCGCATCTCTCACATCTGAGAAATATACTTAGAAAAGGTAGCACGCGTTCTTCGCAAATGATCACGATCGCCTATTTACCTGAACATTGTAATATTGTTTTAAAGAATGAAGCTGACACCGCTGCTAAGAAAAGATCACCTATACCAAACATGTCTGCTTTCTGGTTCCGCATGCGTTATAAGTTCGAAATAAATTCGAACAAAAAATCTCACCACCGTGCTTCCGTATTACGACCCCCGCGTGACTAAGAACTGGATTATCTTCCTATCATATTAAAAGTATGGGTGCTCGCGCTAACTTGTTAGACTCCGAATAAAACTACTTCACATCATCTTTAAAACTACTCCAGTTGAAACTTTTTTCATTTCTAAAAACGTCTCGAAACTCCTATCTCTTATATAATAATGTTCACATTCCTTCCTTTAACCTTAGTTACAGAATAAATAATGAGTAACTCCGTTCTTTTAACAGACTATATTATTATTATTTTTTTTTTTTAAATTAATTTCAACGATCGATGATTTTTTTAGTCGATTTTATAACCATATTACGAATGCAACTTCCATTTAAACGACATCGTCCGAATGTGTGTAAATGACTCGTAATAAGTTTATTTAAAATGACGATTCATATTTTGACTCCAAAAATAAAAAAGGGAAGTACATTTCAACGACGTGTATAATTATTACGTTTAAATCAGAAGTCAGGGATTGAACAATATAACTTTACCATAATTACATCGTGTAAATATGTTATATATATATATATATATATATATATATATATATATATATTTAAATAAAAATTAAATAAAAATTAAAGCAAAACACGATCGTTAATATCGACTGACATAGTCGAAGTGTACGGTTAGAAAATAGACGATGTATTTTCATTTTTCAGCTAGATTGAAGTTCAGACGACCGTAGGAGAACTGCCCTATTTTTTTGAAAACTATCAAAAAGTTACTTTTAAATAAGGAAATATAAGATGAGTTACATTTCGAAAATAAATTACATCCTTTCTAATTTCGCTTTACTGAGATTGTTCACAAACGTGAAATAGAACGAAGTTTCTCCGTTGTAGCGGTAGTGTTGATTTCAGTTTATTATAGGTTTTGTTTATAAAAAAATATATATTTTAGCATAATAGTCGTGTCCGCAACTCGTTTTTGACCTCATTCTTACATCCTATCCAAAACCGATCCTCCTACGTGCTGAATCTGTAACGTTCAAATCACCATAATATCTCACTCCACTGTTCTCTATATAACTGCATTTTGTTTAACTTTGCTAACACACTTAATGAAATTCGCTTAAATATTAAAGTACTCTTATAACTCGCGCTAAATTATCTTCACATCTTTAATAACGGAGACTTCGATAGCCTTCGATACATGACACGGAAGATTAAATAAAATCGAATATTTAAAAAATTATTTTTTAATAAACTTTTTATTATAATAAATAATCGGGTTATTATAGCTTTTGTTTAATTTTAAAAATGTGAATTGTCATTTCGTTTTAAATATTGACCGTTGGGGCTCCATTGCTTTTGTTCCTCGATGGTTCAGACAATCGAATGTGTTTTTTTTTTAATTTATTAATTATAGATTTTGGAGATTTATTTATTTATTTACTTCGTTAAAAATATGCGTGTCATAAATATATCGTTTTGAACGGTTTTGTGCGAGGATAGGCTATAAACTACGCGAACAGGGATTTATTCCGAATGGCAGAGATTATAAATGTCCACAATGAAATTGTACAACGACGTCAATGTTAATATTTGTGATTTTCTTCATTCAATTTGATAATTTTTTTTACAATCACTTACAGCCTCTCATTTTCACTTCTCTCCAGATGAACTCGATATTCGTACGATGAGGATATAATTTTGACATAATCCATTCGAGTATGTTATTTTATAAATAAATAATTTACTTATTACGTGTTTTTTCAAAAATCACATTTCTATAGATTCGGTGTAATGACACATTCAAACACCAAAATATTTTTAAACGCTGCTATCGACGCTACCGCTCTCTATCTGAATTAAGGTTCGCAATGTTTCCACAGATAGCGGTAGTGTCGAAATTTCCTGTTAAGATCTATTTTCCCGAAATTTCGATTTTCTCGTAATTACCAGCCATTTTTATCGTAATGTGACTTTTGAAAAATCGCCGACTTTTTGTTGAAAATATATAAAACTTAATATTTTAATATTTCAGAGATCGGTATTTGTTCGGACCACGCGAATTTTCTTAACCGGACGGTATTTTCCTAAAACGAATCAGCGGTGAATTACGTATACGCTACTGAAAGATAAAAATACATCTTCGGAATAATCTCCCTATCATCCGACGAAAAACTGAATTGTTTCGCAGTATTATAGAGACTGTTTTTGGACGTACAATGTTACGGGGTTGCGCAAAAGATACACACGTAAATATGACAGGACAATTTCAGAACAAATAAGACTCAAGAGTCTGTCCACCTTCGTACGTATCGAACCATACGTTATATAGGGACTTAAATATCCCATACGTGAAAGACGAGATCAAACGTGCTGTTAAGCAATACGTAAGCCGTTTGGATAGACGCATACAAACGTGTGGGCGATCAATCTGCTAGTCTTGATATTCCTAGGTTAAAACGTAGTCGACCATTTGATCTAGCCTAATTTCTGAATTTCTCAGTGGGTGATCGATGGCTGGATGCTAACCCCTAACAAGTAAATTCGCTACCTAGTTGTAATTTTAAAAATAAATTTTAAAAAAATGTACTTATAACATCTTACACGATTTTTAATAAGTAACAAATTATTATAAAAGTAAATAAATCGATCGCGGTTAACCCTTTCAGTCACACGTGACAAGGAAAATTAGTAATTTTATACATGGTCTTTATCGTCTTAGATGACTCCAGACGATTTTGCATGTGTTTATATAAATATTATTAGAATTGAGACATTTCACGGTCTACCAGAAAATATGCAATCGTGTTAGTATTTTTATTTTACGTACCATATAATGGCCCATCATGACTGAAAGGGTTAAATAGTAAATCTAGCGATAGACTCGTAACTATATCGTCGTACGTACATCTCACATCTTATTCAAATAATTAAAATGACTGCTTAAAATAAAATACGAATCTCCGAACACAACTCAAAATTTTATACTTATATATAATATATATGCATACGCATCCGAGGAATGCACTCTGAACGCGTAAAAAACGCTCAAAGTATAACTATTATCTACGTATTTCGAAAAAATAAGATTTAAAACGCATTTTGAAAAAAATAATGAGACCTCCTAGTGGTACTGGTAGTTGAATTAAATATAATATATTATCCTTGTAAATACGTATAATTACTCAATTTTGACGACATAATAGCGGTTTATTTTAAAATAATTTCGCTTTTTTCATAGCTCCACATGTTCAATAAAAATAAAAAATTTATTATAATAATGATAAGATATAATAATGAAAATAATGAATAATGATCACAATGAATGAAACTAATACGTCTAGGATTACATATATATATATATATATATATATATATATATATATATATATATATATATATATATATATATATATATATATATATAATGTGTTTGTTTTGAGTATGCATGCATTGCGTTATAAGCGAGAAACATTCATAGAAAAAGAACCAATTACCAATTAGCGTGCGTGTTGTCAAAAATTCAATTAAGCACCGAATTAACACATACAATAAATTACAGACAAATTACACACCGCTTGCGAAAGAACTTTAAGCTCGTTGTTGCATCCGTTCCATTATTTTATTTTCCATCCTTTAATCCAAATCTAACCGTACAACTTCGTAATTATTAAGTGCACACCTATATGTAATTTTATATATATATATATTGACAAAACCCAGTGATTATTTACATTTACGACCCTTCAACGAAATCTAACTACAAATTTAAAATATCTTCCCGATCGATTTAAATCCTATCCGGGCAAATTTACTAAATCGCTTTTACTAATTATTATTAACGAATAATTTCATCATCGTCAAAAGCACTAGACCGGAAGGACAACGACCGTGTACATCGAGATACGAAAATTTCAACAGTCATTTACGAAATCATCGGATTTAGCATTACTAGCGTCGAAGTCGTAATACAACTACCGGGCATCTTAAATGGATTTAGTGAAATAATATATAAAGTCGGTGTAACTTCGTTGAAAGTGGAACTGCCCTAACGCGCGCTTGTTACGGCTATAGAGACTAAATAGTCATACCGATATAAATTTGGAAATTATACGTATGTTTTTCAGTAGGAAAGGAAAGCATTTTAGGCGGGAGTATAGACAAATTGCAATAAAAAATGTCATATAATAACGTAGCGGTCAAAAATGAACGGTTACCGAATTTTAACAATTTTAAGAATTTGATAAAAGAAAAAATTGCGGTTAAATAATTAATTCGGAACAAAGTTTTTTTTTTTTATTTAATGCATTGGAAAAAAGTACACGCCCAGAATTATCATAATCCGCGAAATAGAACTATTTAAATAGCGGCGATAAATTTATTTTTTAATTTTTGTTCCTAATCAAAACTATTATTATTATTCGAAAAAAAAGCGAATTTGATGCGCAAGTTACATACCCATTTCATTAGCTTTCTAAAAAGGTAACATCATCAGTTTGTGCACGTGTACACAGAAGAAACCACAATAATCCGAGCAAATCCCTAAATTTCAAGAAACACGCCTTTATCAATACCGTCGAGCTTTATGTTATCGTTTCGCGCTTGTGACGGGAATAACACTCATTATGAGTTTAGTTTATCTAATAGCTGGAGACACATTTTCGAGGTCTGGAAGATATCCTGATATTGTAGTAGTTAGATGACACATCATTTAAACGTAACATTTCCCGGAAGATGGATCGATAGATATGGGCATGTTTGTTGGCCTCCCTGTAACATACACCCCTTTGGGGTTTTTGCCTATGGGGATGGTTGAAAGGCGAAGTTTACAAGTAAACACCAGAGCCGATTTAATCGAATTACGACAAGAGCCCTCATAAAAAAATCCACCTCGAAAGAGCTATACACGTGCTGTTATAGACAAGTCGAAAGTGCTAAGTTTGGACTTTTCGAAAATTAACTTTGAACCTTCTCATTTGCTTTTGCGGTAAGTTTGTTTAACAGCGTAACACTGTTTCCTACCAGCTCCTCCCGAGATCTGCCGGTGTCGCTTTCTTTTCCAAAGTTGCATGTTACACTTTTTTAGATTTCTCCTGTAACTTGCACATCGAGTACCCTTTTTTTTTTCAAATGATAATAGCTAGGGACAAAAATTAAAAAATAAATTTAAATTAGCTTAAAACGTCAATTGTTTCAAATTAAAAGTATATTTTTAACCGCAATTAATTTTTTATCAAGTCTGGAATTTTCGAAAAATTGTTAAAATTGTTATAACTGGATAACCATTCATTTTTGACCGCTTAGTTACATGACATTTTTTTTGTTCCAATTTGTCCATACTACTAAAATGTTTCCTTTTCCTCCTCTGAAACACAAATGTATATATATAGGCGAAATTATTCATCGCGTTTATAATTTCAATTAAAAATATAACAAACGATTAATATTTATTATTCTCGATAATAACGTAATTTCTACAACGATCACGTGTGTTATAAATAAAATCACATACGAGAAAATGATAAATATTCGCAAGAAAATAATTAAATAAAATAAATACTAGTAGATATTTTCACGCGTAAACGAATTTAAATGCTACACTTTATTTTTATTCCGTCCAAAAATTACTAATATATTTTCCGCGTAGAATAAAATCGTATAATTACTACGTTTTAATAAATAGTAACAATAATAATAATTAATATTAATCCGGTAACCGTAATAATCGATAATAGGACGCCGTTCGAGATAATTTATTACAATCTTCTAAATTATTATGGCACCGAAATGTAAATAACGAAGTTCCGTCTAGTCAAAGATAGATGAAAATAATTTATCGGCGATAACTAAATTGCGATCAAATTTTCTGCGTTCGTGCATTTTTAATTGATCTGTAAAGTGCTCTTCTACGTAATAACAGAACAAAAAAATAAATAGTTAACGCAAAAAAAAACCAACACAACAAACAATCGATTAATTATAGGAAAACAATTTACATAATTTCTAAAATGCGAAATGTAGTGATTTTATTATTAAAATAAACAACGAAAAAAGAAATTAAAATCACTAAAATTTTTTTTATGAAAAATCACAAAGCCTTTTGCCTGTTAGGCCATTATCAAGATTAAAAAAATATTAATTTAATATTACAATTCAAAAAAATCAGTAAAATAAAGAACAGTATTAGTAAAACAATCTGACATTTTCTTCATTTTGCCGTTTTTGGGAAATTGAAGTCTTAAATTAATACTTTTTTTTCATGTTATATTTTTAAATATTCACTCGATAACGGCCTAACAGACGAAAAGCTTTGTGATTTTTCATGAAGAAATAAAAGTTTTAGTGATTTTAACTTTTATTTTTGTTGTTATTTATTATTAAAAAAATGAAACGACTAAAAAATCGCTACTACCCTTAGAAGTTAAATTAAATAAATTAAAAAAAAAAAAGGAAAAGCGATTAAAATCGATAAATAAATTTATCAGATTATTTTACAAATAAAGGGTCACATTTTTTGTAATTATTTTTTTTTATTTTTTTTTTTAATATTTAATTTTTTCTTTGCGGCCACTCGATGATAGATAGCCGAAAAACTTTGCGGTCATTTTCGATATATAAAAAATTTAGTGATTTTAACTTACTGTTTCGTTGTTTAAAATCGCTAAATTCCGTACTTTTAAAAATAGTGTATAAATTAATTGTTTAAAAAAACGTAAGGAGATTAACGAATCAATTAAATAACCGGCAAATTTATCCAGGAAACGAACATATTAAACTAATCACGGAAAGAACTGTAGCCCATACAGAAGATCGTGTATATACTTCTCCTGTATATACGTAGATGGCTAAAATATTCCGATTATTATTGTTTTACACACACATATTTATATATATATATATATATATATATTTATTTACTTATTTATATACAGTTCATCAGCTAATGCCAATTACAATAGGAACACTGAAAAGTAAATAACTGAATGCAAGTATACAACCGAATTAAAACAGAAATAATTTAAAACGATATATTAAATTATTAAACTAATATACAGAAACACTTATACAACTGCATATACATACATAAACCCAGTCACTGCCAATTACTGGAATTTACACACACACGCGTAAGCAAAAAACAAATGCAATTACCCACAGATGCACACGTACATGCAATCGCTACACTGAAAATTGCCTATATAATACCTGCACATGAACAGAAATACATATGTACATTAGTATGCATTAAAGAAAATTTCAAACGTATACATTATATATCAAATCGTTATTTTCATCACCCCCTATTCGGGCTATTACACCGAACCCCTCACTCGCTACAATTTCCTCCAGCTGCCTATTTGTATTACTTCTGCAACTGATCTTCAAATGTACTTCTTTCTATTTCACCATCATTCTCACATAGTTTTACTTGCTTACTTGTTTAACTTTTTTTTTCTCCATTTATATATATTTCTATAGGGGCGATCCATTTTAGGAGCGCGATTAAAATACCTCGAACAGCACGACGAACAAATGTGTCATTATCGGACGATCTCGGAAGTGGAAGTCCGGTTATAACGAGAATGAAGTAAAATTTTTTTGGACACGTAACAAGCACTAACTTACTCGTACTGTACATACTACGCTGCATGCAAAAAATACCCGAGTAGAATATAAAATTCGAGGGGAAGGCAACTTTTTCGATGGACTGATAGAATAAAACAAAAACTGAACTTGCACTATGAGAAAAATAAATGCCGAGATAAGCGTAGAAAAGTATTACACAGGATTTCGTGTAAATATCACACGATGTTATATCTTCGTAGTATAAAAGACATAGAAAAAGATATATACACGGATGGATAGATAGGCGCATAAATATATAACAGTGCGAGTACAGAAAGGAAATATCAAAATCATACAGAAATAACTTGAGATAAAAAATTATAAATAATTAATTAATTAATGTTTAGTCAGATAGCGACAAGGAGAACCGTAGGTCATAAAATTAATCGTAAAACTTGAAGAAAGAAATAAAACGCGTAAAACTTTTTTTCGGAAAGCAAAAAAATAAAAATAAAAGTAGAAGAAGTCGAACAATAATTAATATAATTAATATAACGAGTTCCGCTACAATGTTGCTTTTCGTTAAAATATTATTGACGTCATAATTAGTCACGATCGAAAGACACGAATTTGAAATACGGTTGTTTTTATTCCTACGTTTAAGTTTAATTACATCTACTTCAATTACACACTGGGCCAGATTAACGCACAGGCCCGACTGAGCCCCGGCCTAGGGCCCAACGGGTCATGGGGGCCCTTCATTAAAATTAATAAATTAAATTTTGATCAACTAAATGAATCAAGAAAATCGATAAGGAATATGTGCGACTTGTTGTACGATGACGATATAGTTTCAGTATTTTCAAATGTAGAAATAGCTACAAAATATTTTTGACTATCTTACCGACAAACTAGGTGAAAGAACCTTTTTTCGACTAGCTTTAATAAAAGATGAACGTAGAAGTACTATGACTCAAAAAACAATTAAACGAATACATCATTCTCTGTATTGAAAATGATTTATTGCAGAACTTCGACGATATAATAGACGAATTTGTAAGGAAAATGTAATATTTGATTTTGATTATAAATGTTTAATAACTATCATTATTTTATGATTTAATTATTGTTTCTTTAAATGCTGAAAATATTAAAATATAAAAATGTACAATCAATTCTATTTTTTTTTTTTATACAAAACAATATTTATATTTACATACAATTTTACATTGTATGAAAAAACATTATTGTTTAAAAACGTTAAAAAAGCTACCCTTATAACAGTCACGGCCCAGTGCTCCCCGCATGTTTAATCCGGCCCTGATTGCACACGAATACGGATCTAATACATCCACACGTATCCAATGTGTATTATCAAATCAAATTTATCTGGATTGTTTTACGTTAAAATTCTTTAAATGAAACCGCCCCTACACGCAACATTGGGCGAATGGCGGATTAAATATTTATATAAACTGCACGGTACCATTGTATTCACTCAACTCATGTAAACACACCCGCGCACATATTTTCCCATTCACACACACACCCGGATCCACATATACGAATACTTGTACATAAACACGCATATTTATATAATAAACTCAATACATTATATACATATATATATATATATATATATATATATATATATATATGCGTACATAATACACAGATTGTAAGTAAACGCAAAGTATTCACAAATACCTACAAACTTACACACATTCACATATAAAATACTAATTTTTACAGTGTAAATTACTGCACAACGGTAATATTATAGTAGCAATATTCAAAACGATCTAGTCATGTGCTTAAAATATCTGAACGCTTACTTCGATGATATAAATACATTTAGCAAATATCTTCCTTCTTCAATTTAAAATTTTTGTATTTTTAAATTTTTCATTTGATTTTATTATTATTAATTATTTAAATTTCCGTGTGAAATCGAAAATTTTTTGTAGTGACAATAACTTGAACTGCTGTCACTAACAAGTGATAATTATAAATATTTACCATAGAACGATTTTGTCCATTTTTCAGCTAGATTATACTGATTATTAAAATTATCTTTAGGATTATAATAATATCAGAATATATTTTCTCAATAACACGATTTTATCAAACAGTTTTCGTATTGGATGTTACTCCAATAATTTATAACGAATCAATCTCGTCTGATGGCATACCGAAGCTCATAAATTTATAACATAGTTAAGAATATATATATATACATATATATATATATACATATATATATATATACACTTATATATATACATATATATGTATATATATATATATGTATATATATATATATATATATATATATATATATATATATATATAAATAAATAAATGAACTAATAATAATGAACTAGTTATAAGGAAGGCTCCCACTGAGTGTGATGAAGGTTTTCCTATTGGTGGAAAAAAGGATTTTCAATTTAAGATATTACTTCAAAAGATAGTCTAACATAGTTACTAGTTTAAGCATAGACCAGCATCTTTGAATTAGAAAATAAAATATAAAAAAAAATGTATACGATTATCGATAAGGAAGTTAATGATTTCATATATCTGGGTTCTGTAAATATCAATGAATGCTTTTGTAAGAATGCTATTAAAAGGTGAATAAATATGAGCCGCACGGCAGTTCATAAATTAACTAAAATATGGAAAGATTCTCAAATATCGATGGACACCAAGTGAAGTCGTTACATATGGCTGCGAATAGTGGACTATTAAAAGGAATGAAGAAAAGAAAACACAGACCTGCAAAAGTTATGATGTCTGCGAAGGCTGTTAAGAACGTCGTGGATCGAAAAAATTACGAATAAGATAGTTCTACGAAGGATACGTGAGAAATCTAGGTCCGATATCTATAATACGACTAAGAGTTTTGCATTATTTCAGTCATATTACCAGAAGAAATAATCTACATCTATAAAAGCTGATGTTAGAACCCAAACTGCTCGGCAAAAGACAGAATGGAAGAAATATGGTTAGATCAAATAATAGGTCTAATGTAACCAAAAATAATAATACTAACAGCATGTAGCAGGTCGCAAATGCCAGCGGAGGAAAATGATTCATGATATGATTGGCTTATCACGACGTCTTACGTGACTTAACGACTGTTCGATACATATATACATATTTCATTATCTGTTCCAAATGTTGGATTTAATTTCTCGATAAACTATATTTCGTTTCAAACAGTTTTAAATCTTTCAAATTCTATCAGAAGCTATGCATATATACATATTTTGTTAAGGTAATTTCCAATGAATGTAGCATTTACGCTCATATAATAATAATAATAATAATAAATAAAGATAAATTACACAAATTATATACATTAGAGTTTGTTAAGCTATTGACAGGAGTTCTTGTTTAATCTAGGTGTAGATGAATTTTTGGGAAATTTAATCTTAAAACGGCTGAATTTGAAAAATTTAATTTAATTTTGACCGAAACGTCGATCCAATTTTTTGGATTAGTTCGTCAATTTTGGAAAATGATTTTTTTCTCTCGTTAATATTATTTTCGGTGCATAACTTTAATTTTTCGAATATTTATTTATTTTTTTAACAGTTGAACACAAAAGTTTAAAAACAAAACAGTACAGATAGCAGCACCGATTTAAATAAGCTTTCTCAACTATGGTTCACTTTCTTTATCGCAGAAATTTACAAATCGTGCAAAATCGCAGCGTAATTTCAATTCAATTAAGATTATAATTCGATGATAAAAATTATGAATACCGGAAGTGAAAGAACAAATAAGTCACTACTATCGATTGCGATGATGAACGATTAGGACAAATTCAAAAAAAAAAAAGTGTAAAAATCACATTTAACAATTTTTAAACATCCAGATTGACGTAATCATTTTTCGAAATTTGTCGTAGAAATATATTTACGTTCATTTTGTTTGTCATTTGCTTATGAACGAATTTAAACGATTTCATATTGGAAATGAATATTAAATTTTTTCACGCCAGAACTCGTTTACACGGCGACAAATGAATATTTTCATATTGAACAATACAAGCAAATCATAAATTATTATACAAGTTACATAGCGCGTAAATGAAATAATAAGGTTAAAAATACAGCTAAACAATGAAAAAGTAATTAAAATCACTAATTTTTTCTTTATATATATATATATATATATATATATATATATATATATATATATATATATATATATATATTATATAAATAAATACCACAAACAAAGCTTTAGACATTATCAAGTGGGAATAAACAAATATAAAAATATATAAAACTTATAAAAAATATAAATAAAACGTAAGCAAATACTTAATTAGATATACAATATTACCAAAAATAACAAAGTGAAAAAACATTTATAAAGTAAGTTGATAGTGAATGTGGTAAACAATACAATCAACAAATACTTTTTTTTTTTTTTTAGATATATCAGCCTGAAAAATATAACAACTGAGTTCATTTTTATTTTTTGAACTTAAATAAGACAAAATGAAGTTGTTTTATTTAATAATTTCGCTGCTCGTATAAAATATGTACATAAAATTAACTTTTATTACGCTGAAATCGCATTTATAAATTCAAGCATTTATACATGCACACATCCACCACACACATATATATATATATATATATATATATATATATATATATATATATATATGGATTTATTTTTCAACGCGAAAAACAAAAAAGAAATTAAAATCAATAAAAAATTTTCTTTACAAAAAATCACAAAGCTTTTCGGCTGTTAAGCCATTATCGAGTGAATATAAAAAATATAAATTTCCAAAATATACACAAATTTATAAAAATATGAAATGAAAAAATTATTATTATTTTTATACGGGCGCTGGCTGCACTAACGGACCATATGCGCCCACAGGTTTACTGTGGTCCTAGATCTGATTTAAGAGGCTCAGTGAATCCGGGAACAGGAACACATTATGAATATGGTCAGTAGATTCAGATAAAAGTTGAGGTAAAGAAGGAGGAAGGCTGTGCTGGATTCTTAATGTTGTGAGAGCATGACAGGATGTTAATATGTGAGGTATGAGCAGTTGAGACATTTGGCAAAAGGGACAGAGTGGCGGGTCTGTGCCATGAAGAAGATAGGAATGGGTAAGGTTTGTGTGGGATATACGGAGTCTTGTAAGGATAACATTTTTCTTTCTTGTTTGGAAAGGAAATGACAGTTGGGATAGTGGATTAGGTTTGATTAAAAGGAGGTGGTTTTGTTCATTAGACTTCCATGCACGACACCAAGATTTAGTTACGAGAGATTTCAGGAAAGCTTTAACGTCACTATATAGAGAGGCGAGCGAAAATGTGTGGAAGCAAAGACGCCTCTCTGGCAGGTCGGTCAATAGCTTCATTTCCAGGAATACTAATGTGGCTGGGAATCCAAATGAACACTATGGAAACTTGAGATCTAGTAAGGAAGTCATGGACAAGCAGAATGTGTTGTAGAAGTGCATTATCCATATATAGGTTGTGGAGAGACTTTAAAACATTGAGTGAATCAGAATAAATAAGGAATTTAGAAGAAGACTGCGTCATGGACAGGAACTCGCGGTATTTGTAATAAGAGAACCGTTCTTGTATAATGCAAAAATACTTGATTGACAATTTTTCCCATTGATCAGATGTATTTTCTTCCACACTGCTGGAATCGGTTCATATTGATTGATGGAAGAGGTGAAAACTTGCCAGCATTCTTTTTTAGATGCTCTTATGAGAGTGCGCGCGTACGCCCGACGTTTACGATACTCAATAAGATTTACTGATGAATTTTGTTTTTTCAATATCCTTAATGCTTTTTTCCGCATATTGATTGCCTTTGCAATCTTGTTGTTCCACCAGGGTACTCGTTTTCTTGAGCGGGGTTAGCTGAGGACACGGGTATTGTCAACAGTCCAGCTTGTATGATTACACTAGTTAGGAATTCGACATCCTTTTCCAGATCATCCATGTGATAGGAATCAATTATTGTGCTGTTGGTGAAATAGGGTCAGTTAGCTTCTTTTATTTTCCATTTCTGGCTCTGTGAAGGGTGAAAGTTAGATAACTTATACAAGAGAGAGATGGGATAATGGTCACTATTGCATAAGTCCATGTGTGTCTGCCACTCCAATTCATTTATCAGATCAGTGGAAACAAATGTGAGGTCGATAGAGGAAAATTGTCCTGTTTTTGGATCACAGTAAGTTGGTTGATCTCGTTTGTTTAATAAAGCGATACTGTGGTTATTGATAAGTGATCGATTTGATTTCCTCTAGAATTTTGACGTCTGGACCCCCATGTATGGCTATGTGCATTAAGGTCACCAAGTATGATAAAAGGTGTTGATAGTTGTTTTATGATATTATTAAAATCATGCTTTGATGTTTGATAGTTGGGTGGAATATAAATGTTGCATACTGAGATTGGTTTACGGTGGATTATTGGGATTAATATTGAGACTGCAACTACTTGTAAGTCGGATGTAATTGATAAAGGCACTGCTTGGGGGATCGAGTTGTGGACTAATGTTAATACCCCTACAGCTGCAATCAAATGTGAGGTATCATCGAACCTAAATGAACTGTAGTTATGGATTGTGAACAGTTGGTTAGTCTTCAAATGTGATTCCTGAATACAAATCACTGTTGGTATTGTGCTATCAATAATTTTAATTCGACCCGGTGCAAAAGTTATATTCCATTGCAGGATTTTATTCATTCTTCGTTAGTTCAGTTTCAGAATCAGTGGCACTGCCATGAGGTGCATTGATCAGTCTGGTTAATTTGTTCTTTACGCCTTGTCCAACAATAAACTTTTTTAGAATTGGCAGTGAATTGGTAAGCTGTATTGGGTCAAAGTTCATTTGCTTCACCGCTTCGATGTAATTCGTTTCTGTAAGAATTGCAAACATTATGTCTTCAAACTGGTCTGGTGTGACTTTGTACCTGTCTGGGTTTTGTTCCATTTCCTGTTTTGCTGCTTTAATCGGTATCTAAAAGCTGATCGGTTTTAAATTCCGTTGATTTCAGCTTCTTTGTTTTAGGTGGATGTTTTTCAGCATTTGTACCACAGGTCGCTTCAGTGGATGAAGTGGAAGTGGAAGAATAAATCGCTCTTTTGAAAGCTGGAATTGCAGGAACTGTACATTTACCATGTCGATGATCTGGGAGTCCATCAGTTCTTCCTCTTTGGATTCACCCATTACCGTTGGCACATCAGCATTATCTATAACTGGAGGAGACTTATTTGCCATTAATAAATCTGAACACTGGGCTGCTATATGACCTCTGAGTTTACATAGCATATCGAGCCTTCTTCAGCTAAAAAGATCCGGTATGTGGTGTTGTCATGTGTGATTACTAAAGTATCAGGTATAATGGTGGTTGAATCTGGCGCGACATAAAACTGTTTCTTGTTTGTTAGAATATGTGCTAGCGCCGATGGTGCGAAGCCTGCTCGCAAGGTGGTGATAGGTGACGACAGTGGTATGTTGTGTTTCTTTAGTTCGTCTTCAATTACTGAGGTTGGGATACTAGGGCAAACATGTGAGATGATGCGCTTCGCTGGATTGATTAAGCGGCGGATGTTAATTATTTGATTACTAATTGTAATAACTCGGTTTTGGTGAATTTCGGCGTAAAAAAGATACAGAATCTTTGATTTGACATGCGATAGGCTGCTTTGATATGTTGAGGGTTGACAAATTCCGCGACTTTTTCTACATATTCTAGTTGTCTGACACCGTCTATCGTAGGGATTACTATTGCGTGTGTTTTATCCAGCACTGGTTCTTTGTTTACAGCTGTTGCGTAAGAGATAGGAGGTGTTTGATGCTCTATTTGATTTAACATTGTGCCTGAATCCGCAGTTACATTGGCATGTGTAGGATGAACATACATGTTTGTAATTGGTTCATTGATAAGCTGATTAGCCGGATTAACGGAAACTGGTTTGCCTGTTGGAGATTTATTAGTAATTTTGTGGTTTGTAGATTTATTAATATCGGATTTGGTATCTTTTTTTTGGTTTAGTCGACATAGTATGTATATACAGATGTAAGTTGCGGCTATATATATAGCCGCTATATATATAGCCGACAGTTGAATAGAACTAAATTAACGTGAATAAATATCGATATCGATAATTGTTATTACTTATTACTAAGCGATAAGATAAGACGGTTTCGTTGTAATTATACGATAAAATAAAATAAAACGATCTCACCGTTATCTTCTTATCGGTTGCCTAGTAGAGAAACCGGCATGAACGCGAACAATCAACGTACTTCCGAACGAACAGATTATTGATATATGCAATTTACAAAAATTATCAAAATGATAAAACACTATTTTTAAATAATCCGATAGTGAATATTGCAATCAATGCGAAAAAGAATACATAGGAGGAAGAGGCAGACAATTCACATTGAGATTTAAAGAACGTTTAAATTCGCACGTAAACAACGATAAAAAATCGTTATTTGGAAAACATTGTAAAGAATTAAAGTGCGAAATAAACAATATTAACCAAAATTATATAAAATTTTATATATAGGAAAATATTTTAAAAAAAGAAAACTTCTAGAAAAAATGGAAATAATAAAAGAAAGAGTTGAAAATAATTTATGAAATTCAATGAAAAATTTTGATGAAGAACTGGTTCTAAGAAGTACATTGTAAAATAACTATTTTAAAATTGTTTTATTATTTTTATTTTCCTGGTTATTGTGTTTTGGCTTATGCAAAAAATTGTATGTTGTCGGATGTTTTAATTTACTCTCATTGTATTCGCTATTGTGTTTTTGTTTATATATTGATTATGTTGTTCATCACATTCCCTATCGGATTATTTAAAAATACTGTTTTAATTTTTGTAAATTGTGTATCTAAGTAATTTCATATATTTTTATAATATCATATATTTTTATAAATTTGTGTACATTTTTATAATTTATATTTTTTATATTCGCAAAGTGATTTTTCATTTTAAAAAATAATAATAAAATTTTATGATTTTAACTGCTGTTTTGTTTATTTTTTTTTTTAATCATTATATTACAAAATTTTCCAATTTTATTTTTCGGACTATTTCATTTTAATAGTTTCTGGTATAAATATTATATAGTTTAATGATCGTTGTTTACCGCATTCACTATCGGATTATTTGATAAATAACTGTTTTTGCTATTTTTTTGTGATACTGTACACGTCCGAAGTATTTTCTTACATTTTCTTTTTGTGTTTTTTTTTCCTTTTTATTTTTTATAAACTGTTGTATATATTTTAATATTTTATTTTTTATGTCCGCTCGATAATGACTTCATAGATGAAAATTTTTAAGTCATTATATTCCGCACTGTTTAAAAAGAAAAAAATGTAAAAATCGAATTCATTTAATTCATTAAAACAAAAGTAAGCTTTGTTTAATCCGCTCGGGTATAAAATATGAACGTGAAGTGTAGTACTTTTATTACACGAAAATCGCGTTTATAAGTTTAAATATTACAAGTGTATAAACATAGTAAAAGGAAATATAATCTTTTAACATTTTAATAATTTCAACTTTTCGCATCCCATCGAGAAATCGACGAAGAGGAAATTCCATAAGTATAAAATTACCAGTGGCGGCTCGTGCATAAGGGCTGCAGCCTACAAAATTACCAGTATAATTTTTTTTTCATATTCAAAAATCAATTAAAATTATCAAAAATTTCGAAATTTCGTTTAAAAAAGTAATTTTTTTCTCTTTGGATGCTCATTCTAGAACGTTGGTGAGGGCTACGTATGATGCAGCTCTTGTTGGCACGTTTAGGGAACATAAAAAGAGTGGTTCCGCGAGAAAACGATGTTAAAGGCGCATGCGCAATGGTTTCTTTTTAACCGGGTTCGGGCTGCACAAAAACCAGCCCAATACAGCTCTCGTTCACGTGTTTAGGAAACATAAAGTGCGTGGAAACGGAACCGGACAATGGTAAAGGCGCATGCGCAATAGTTCTTTTTTTGCCCGCGTTCCGGTTGCACGAAAACCAGCCCAGCCAGTAGACTTGTATTTCAATCAAGATTAATATTCCAACTGCAGAATAAAATGTTGACGCGCCCGTTCTTCTATTATTGTTGCTCATTTGCTTATGTTTTATTGATTGAATTAAGGATTTTATTACTTCGATTGTTTTGGTAGAAAGGTTAACTTTAATTATGGCTGGAAATAGCGATTTTTGTGAAAGTGAATTGAATTCGGTTTCATGTTTGCGGAATAACAAATTTTCACGGTTATCGTTTGCAGAAAAGTATAACGTTAAGGCTCGTGGGAGGCCGACTCCGCAATTGAATATTATACAAATATCATCTAGCCGAAATATTACTTTTGAAAGAAAATTTAAAGCGGAATGTGACTGGCTTTGTGGTTGTGAAATTAAAAACGCTTTCTTTTGTTTTCCTTGTCTACTTTTTGGCGGTTCTTGGACTCAAACTGGTGTGGTAGACTTGAAACATTTGAATGAAAAAATCAAGAAACACGAAAATTCAGCACAACATATAAAAAATTCGATGGATTTTGGTATGCTGGAAAAAATTAATATCGCGACACAGGTAAGCGAAGCGTATAAATTAAATATCAGAAAGTTCAATGAAAACGTCAAAAAGAATAGGAATATTCTGATATTTTGCGGTAAATTTGAACTTCCACTACGAGGACATAATGAAAAAGCGGATTCCGATAATCCTGGTATTTTTCGAGGACTGTTAAATTTCGCAGGGAAATTGGATGAAAATTTGAAAGTGCATTTTGAAAATTCTACAGTGTTTAAAGCTAAGTCAAAAACAATTCAAAATGAATTGTTGGATTGTATGTTAGACATTTGTCGAACTGAAATTTCTAATGAAATTGAACAAGCTCAATTTTTGGCTGTTATGTCCGATGATACGACTGATATCTCTGAGAAAACACAGGAGGTAATTGTTTTTCGTTACGAATTCAATGGAACCATATACGAAAGATCACAAGATGCAGAAGGATTATCGAAACAGATTTTGGAGCAGTTGAAAATTGTTTTAAAAGATAATACTGGGAAACTAATTGCTCAAACTTATGATGGCGCCATAGTTATGAGCGGAGCGCGTGGCGGTGTTCAAAAAATAGTAAAAGAAACTTACGCAAATGCCCATTTCATTCATCGCTATGCTCATCAATTAAATTTAGTAATGAGTAAATCAGTTTCAACTAATAGAGAAGTACGCATCTTTTTTTAGTAGCTTGTCAGGAATTCCAGCATTTTTTTTCGCGTTCTTCTCAGAGATTAGCTGAGCTTGAAAATTGTATGTCAAGAAGAATTCCACGTGGTTCCGATACAAGATGGAATTTCAATTCAAGAGTCGTAAATACAGTTTTTGAAAACATTGAACAGCTGAAAGAATGTTTTGAAAAATTGCAGAATTCAAGTAATACCCAAACGGTTAATGAAGCATATTCTTCGTCTTCTCAATGACAACAACTTTATATTTTGGCTTGGCGTCTTCCATCCTATTATGCCACACGTTGATTTACTATACGATGCATTTCAAAATCGCAACATTAATTCTTCGAGCGCTTTTTCATCACTGGAAAATTTTTATCGCGCAATTTCTTTAATCAGAGAAACGAATTTCGAAAACTTGGTGTCCAAAAATACTGATTCTATGCCCGTATCTCGTAAGAGGAAATGTGATGGAAATCGAAACGCCGCTGTCAAAGAAGTTTGTGACACAATATGTATGCAAAGATTCGAATTTACTGGCCATCTATCTGCAGGAAAGTTGCTGTTACAAGAGAAATTTGAAACGTACTGCAAGCAATTTTCTTCTCAAGAATTTAACGAAACTTGCCAGGCATATCCCATGCTAAATAAAAATCGTTTGCAAACTGAACTTTCTGTTCTATACGAAAGAAATTCAGAATTTTCCCTTGCATCGGGAGTTGCGCAACTCCACCAATTGTTTCGAAACACCGGTATTTACAAAACACTCGGCGAAGTATATGTTTTGATGAAAATTTTGTTAACGTCTCCTATGATAACTGCTGAAGCGGAAAGGTGTTTTTCTTCCTTGAAAAGAATTAAAAACATATTTACGGAGTACAATGCTGGAAGACAGAGTTTCTGCGCTTGCCATGATAAGTATTGAGAAAACTCTTATCGATACAATTCATAACTTCCACAGCAAGGTAACTGACCGGTTCGTGAAAATGAAAAACCGTCGTATGGACTTCATATATAAATAAATTTTGAAGTGCTTTGAAATTACACATTTTTTAAAATTTTCTTAGAATGGCCGATTCTAAATTTTATTTTTGTTCAGAAAATTTAGAATTTTAAGTTTTTATGAAATTGTAGCCTAGCTGTATGTTTTTTATAAAAAAAAAAATTCAACTAGGTAAAAATTTCAGCCCCTCCGCTTCAAAAACCCACGAGCCGCCACTGAAAATTACTTATTGCTTTTAAAATGCGAGAAATTTAAACACTAAAATTTTTAGCCAGGGCTCCGCATATATTTCCAATCTGTTATCCGATGTTTTATTTTTTGCATTTTTTTTTCTCTTTTTGCTTTTTATTTTTGCGTGCCAGGCGTTCGAATATTAATTTTTCGGTTTGTGCGATGAGCTACAGATAGCGTCTCGGTTATTATTTAACGAAATCTATTTCCGATATATTTTTGTTTAATTTCGTGAAATATATTTCTTTCGCGTTTACGATAGGAGAAAATACTACAAACATCTGAATACAATTACATCGTAGAAACGCCATTTTTAAGTATTTTCGATTTATACACGTTATATCTATTTTGTTTTTTTAAATTAATTAATTAATAAAAACATAAATTCAATTCGACTGATTTTTGGAAAATATTTTAAATTTTAGATTAAAAAATAACGATAATAAATTACACACTTTCGAGTGGTGTGCTTACGATTTTAAAAATTAAAATATTACGACGAAAATATACCGTTTCAAGGTTTTCTTCTTGTATATGATTTATGCATAGAGCGTACCATATTGTTTAGTCGTTCGAATAGAATAATTTATTTTACACATTTACATTTTAAAAAACGTTATTTCCTAGCTACCGACACGTTACCAGGCAACCGCGATGATAGTAGAACGATAACTATTATCGTATAGGAGTGTGTATATACACCAACAAATTCATTCCATAATATGCAGATTAAACTGTATGGAATCTCCTCCCCCCCCCAAAAAAAAAAAAAAAAAAAATCGAAATAGACATTGTGATATCGATCAATTCGCGTTCCGACTGTCGAACGATAGAAATTAGAATAATAGAAATCCGATAAAGATGTGTCGGTGACATAAAAATACGGACGATTCCGTATATCGGTAGACGGTATGTCGAATAATTGTGACGCCAAAGGCTTCTAGTCCAACGACTAGACCCTTTATTAGTAATTAATGGTTTTAACGCGTCTACCGCTATAATAATGGTTCAATTCGATTTTTAGTCTGCGTATTTGCACTTAGTTATCCAATAGATTAATTTCAGTTCAATTAGTACGGTTATTATTGGCATTCTTTTAATCATATCGGGTACGTACTCCGCTCTAAGGTCATCGTGTAAGGTTTTATTCGCCACGTATCTCCTTCTTTGTCCTAGTCAGTATGACTGTTGTGACCCGTGACAAATACATATCCATTGTGTTTGGTCCTGTGCCACCGATACAACTATTTTTATTGTATCCAGTCGATCTTTTATGGTGCCTATCCATCGTAATGGTGGTCGTCCTTTTCTTTTCTTGTTTGGCATTTTTCCTAACAATACCGTCTTTTCTATTCTGTTATCTACATCTCTCGCGATGTGTCCAAACAATTGAAGGGCTCGTTTCTCACAAGTCGCACTGAGTCTGTTTGGTTCCTTTATCTCGCCTATTATGGCTGCATTAGTTACGCGCGCTGTCCATAGTATTTTCAGGACTCTCCTCCACGTCCATAATTCGAAAGCATTGATTCGCCTTTTATCCGTTTCTTTCATTGTCCATGTGTCTGCCGCATGTAATACAAATGGGAAAACCAACATCTTCAGTAATTTTTTCCTTGTATCCAAGGGTATTTCTGTGCTGGCTAATATCGGTTTCAATCGCACCACGTATCACGAAGCGCAAAATTTTGATTCCTCCCGATCTTATAACGATATTATTTTTTACACTACAAACCCGGGAAATTCACAGCCGTACTTCCATGTCGGAACGAGTATTTAGTTATATAATAGTAGATTCTTTTTTAATGAAAGTTCGGACCGTTTTCTTATTGACCGATATAATTTGTTAGTTCCGAATCCGAGTTCGGAGTTTTTTTTTCTAAGACCTAGATGTTCATATTTTTTTATTTTATTTTATTTATTTTATTTGTTTTTTGTTTTTTTTTTTGGATTGGTACTATTTCGTTATCTATTTATATATTTTCTGATGACAGTTTGTAAATACTACATGCCTTGATTATCGTTTATCATTATAATTCGCCGTGTCTTGACAGAATTTTATTCACCGACCTTTCCCAGTTAGTATTTATTATCGTTCGACTTTCAGCGGCGCACGAAAGTTGAGCGTCATTAGCAAAGGTTGATAATTAAGATATATCTTCAACGGGTAAATCGGCTGTACAAATAAGATACGGATAACCAGGGACACTTCAACTCGCGCTTTTATTAGGTATATGATATCCCGTATTGGTTAGAAAAATATAGCCGAATCTGCTTAGCGTTTCGAGCGGGTAGCAAAATTGATTAGGAAAAAAATAAAACACCGACCGGAACCGAAATTTGTTAAATTATTCTAATTTCGAAATTATGTGATATTATAATCACGTTGGGGGAAATACAACTATCATATATATATACATATATTGACCACCGTTGATCTACATATTACATCCCGAATTAATTACATTCTACTGTGTTAATAACCGCAAATAATAAAAACGTTAAAACAAACACGAACATCGCACTAAAACGAGCTAGTACCAAGGTCGCGAAGAAATTTCTATATCTATCGGACATTTTAAAATAATTAGATTTTTCTTTTTAAATTCGTCGACAAGTCGATAAAGTATTTAGCGTCTAAATTTAGTTTCGAACGTTAAAAATAATAATCTGTTTTATCGATAGAAAAATTTTTCTTTTAAATTGCTTACTCACGCATCATTGTCAGATATAGAAATTTTTCGTCCATATAAGCGAAGATAAAATTACCCGTGTTATTTCATTTTTAGAATAAAAATTATTAAACATACCTACGAAAATCATAAAAAAAAAAATAAAATAAAATAAAAATAAAAAAAATTTCAAACCGCAAACATAAAAAAAAAAAAATAGTTGTTAAACATTTAACAGCGTTCTAAACATACTAAAGCTATTAAACACGACGACGATAAAATGTGTACTAAATTAGTGAAATCGGAATACAAAAAAGTAATAAATCGATTCAAGTTCGCGCATACCTCGATACGTTTCTTCCAAATAAAAGTATTAGCGTATCTGCCGATGAAAAAGAATACGGTAGCGGTAACGAAATTTCCGAATAAAAACGCTATTCTGTAAGGCCAGGTTAATTTCGTGAATATAGGATAAACCCACATACCGCTCACGTAATAAACAACGTGTAACCTATAAGTAATTCGTTTTATATTTTAGAAAAAGTCTACGTAACGAAATAAAATACCGGTCAATAATAATCGAATGTTCATATTTCATACGCGGACGTTATTTTATAAAATTATTCGTTCCTCATTCTGAGAATTAAAAAAAAAAAAAAATACAAAATAAACCATTATATGTCTTCAATTATCTGTTTCGAATAAATTCCGCCAAAAGTTTTATTCGAATTTTAATCGTCAAACTCGCCTACAACCGATATTAACATTTGAGTGTGTATTTGTTTAGTTTAGCGAATGTTTTTATTTGATACGAGTGATTTTAAAAAATAAATCAAAAAAAAAATAGTTAAAATCGCTTAATATATAAAAAGACTAATCATTTAGCCATTATCGAGGTAACGTAAAAAAAAAAAATAAAACATAAAAACGTACACAATTTATTAAAAATAAGCAAAGAAAATGAGGCGTACAATTCGCAATAAGATTTAAAGAACATTTAATATATGAAAAAATGATGAAAAACCCGTTATTTAGGACAAGTTGTAAAAATTTAAAACAGGAAAAATAGATTCTTTCTGTTTCATATGTTAAATAAGTTCCATCGATGAACAACAAAAAGTAGTTAAAATCGCTAAATTTTTTATATATAAAAAGGCTGGCAAAGCTCTTCCTACGAAGTATCGAATCGACATACAAAAAATTAAATTAAAAAATATAAAAAGAAAAAAATTAATAGGAAAATACTTAATTTCGGTGTACATATGGCCAAAACATAGTGAAAAAAACACGCAATCGACAAACGATATAAAATTTATGCGTAAACAATTACATTAAATAGCCGTAAAAAGTTTCTGTATAATGTAAAGATTGATTAAATTTATACTTATATATCTTAAAACTAATTCTTCAAAATCGATCGTTGAATTTAATAAAAAATACTAACCGAAATTACAAAATTTTATACGCAGAATTTAAAAAAAAAAAAAAAACTATTAAACAAAATGGAAATCATAAAAGAAAGCGATAAAAATAGTTGATTAAATTCGACGATAAATTTCCAAGAATTAAAAAATATGAATTTAATCAATTTTTATATTAAACAGAATTTTTTTTATTTTTCTTGCGATTTAACGTAATTGTTTACCTATACAAAATTTTATATCGCTGATTTATCGATTATTTGTGGTATATTTTTTAAAAATAACCGTTTTTTCACTTTACTACTTCTTAAGATATTGTACACCGAAATTAAGTATTTTCCTACATTTTATTTTTTTTTGTTTTATTTTTATATATTTTTTTAAATTGTATATATTTTTTAATTTTATTATTTTTTTTTTAATGTTTTAACATATTAAACACGAAGAATCTATAATTCGTCACTTTTTTAACTTTCGCTTATAGCTGTTTCATTTCAACACTTTTAACGTTGCCATTAATATTTCCGTTTGACAAATGCAGAAAAATAACGTTAACGTTATATTTTAAATTAAAAAAAAAAAAAAAATGAATAAATAAACAAGCGAAAAAGTAAAAACCGCCTATTTATAAGCTAAATTCAAATTTTAATAATTATTATTAACTATTACTTTAAATTTAATTCAAGAGAAACGTATCGTTCGAAACACGGAGTTCTTTTATACGAATATATATCTTTCATAATTATATACTTACGAAATTAATTATGAAACCCCCGCAACATTTCATAATAACTGAATAGAAATATAGTTTGACTTACGATAACCGCGAACCATTCTTCAGATAACCATCTGAACGATATCGATAAAGATGCGCAATAATTTGCGAAAAAGATGAAAACTGATAAAACATCCAACAGTATTTTTGACGCTCGCAAGTGAATCGAAATAAAACACTTAGCGACGTAATTAGCAAAATGCGATCTAAAACACTAAAGTACGATTCACTCTTGAGACAGTTCCGCTAAACACCTAGCGCACGAAAAAACACCAGCTAAACTTAACAATGGAGCTAATTATTAGGGCGCCGATGTCAACTATCCCTCGAACGCACGAGCAGATCGCTGAGAAAATTCAACCAGGGAAATTGCCTTTGGTCGATCCCACCAAATTACTAATGCGCTTGCGGAGAGCTGGACAGATTTCTTTATCTGTATTAAATAACATTAGGCCACCCGACATGCGTCGGAAAGGACCTGCTATGAAAGAATAAGTAAATTATACAAACTAAGCTTTCGTATAAACAGAATTCGTTAACAATACATTAGCAAAACTTCAATATCAATTACTACAAATCGAAACAAACCACGCTCCAACCACCTTGGATAAAGGGTTCAATCGCAATAAACACAGAACTGGAAAAATATAAGAAACACTTAATACAAATATTCTCAAATCAAAATTCTACATTCTGGAAAAAAGTAGGGTGATTATACACACGTATACACTGATGCCTCTAAGTCTATAAACCAAACCTCATCGGCCTATCTTACACCCAATCAATCCCAAGTATATCATTTACCCCAGTCAATATCAGTTTTTACAGCATAACTTTTTGCAATTTATAAAGCTTTAAAATACATATGTAAGCAAGTAAATAAATATATAATATGCACAGATTCGTATAGCACTCTTCAACATATTCAGCAACACATCGAAGACACAAATACAGATACTTTCAACCTAAAACACATAATCGATAGTATTATCTCCAAGAACAATGAACTTGTTCATCTATGAACACCAGCTCATTCAAGAATAGCCGGGAATGGAAACATTGATAGAATAGTTAAAAATGTGTCCTACAAATCTAAAAACAATAAAATCAACGCACATCAACCGATTTACATACATTCCTTTCACAAACAATTAAAACGTCATATCAAAAATTCTGGGATACCCAATGTGTACATACACACTTGTATCAAATTAAGCCGAGATTAGGAAACTGGAAAATAGTAGACCAAAAAGAGTGAAAACCCGAAAAAAAAACTAGCTAGACTAACAGGGCACACGTTACTTCACAACCTCACCCATCTGCCACGAATGCAATTCACAATGAAATATAAACCACACACTATTAGAATGCGCAAAATACAAAAGTCAACGTATACAATCTAAACTATGACACAATAAAAACAATACTGGAAGATAACCCGAACAAAGTTAAAAATATATGATCTTACAGACACCAACTTAATAAATAATTTATAACCGACTTTAAGACGCAAATGATCAATCGAGCGTATATAAATAAAATAATTTAAAAAAATTATCTAACAAAAAGATTGAAATCGATCAATTTATTACAGTAGAGTAGCCTAATTATTGGTGGCTTTTATATAAGAATGGCGAAGATATTGGAACATGTCAAATATCGACCACAGAAAAACTGGTAGTAGTTATTCATTCTGCAATGAGAGGTTTAAATCTTTCTCGCAATGATTTGGTCCCATTACATCGTACCCGGGATGATAGAAAGGGACGATAAACTGCGGACGCGTTGGAAATTGAAAAATGACGCTACTTGCGACTACGGCAGCGTACCACAATCTATCGAACGTATCGTTAAGCAAATCTCTTAACGGACTGTTCTAAGATTTACATGAAGTAATTTTCGAAATAACCATACAGTACTTATATTTCGTAGTTTTCCGAAACCCATTCGAAAGAAGAATATGTAAAAATCTTCTTGAAATACTTAAAATCGCATTATGGAAATGTTTAAGAAATGTAAAAAAAAAAAATAAACTTATTTTTCGGTATTTTTGTTTCGCGAAATACTAAATCGAAAAGACCTTTTTGTGTAAATTTGTAAAACATATTTTAGTTTTCTACGTAACGTTAGTAAACTTTTTCCTAAATGTTAATTTATCATTATTATTTATATATATATATAGATTTGATAAATTAAATTAACGTTAACTCTTTTTAAAAAAAAATTTATCTGAATCGCGAGGCATATAGGAGCGGTCATGATAGTGTGCCACATATTCGACAGCACAATTTCTTTTTTCAACTGTTGAAAGCTTTAAACGGAATTATAATCAATTAATACTATCTGCGCAACATACAAAATAATAAACTTCGGGAATTAAAAGTAAAATCGATAACGTGTCAAATGGAATGTCACATGAAACATATATAGTACTTATTCGCCTATGTACTGGGCACACACACACGACTTACTTATAACACCTTCTACCTAATTTCTTTAACAGACTACCCCCGATTTTTCGAAAGACAGCTTAACGATTACCCCATATTTCTTGAAGGCTTAACCTCGACTATATTTTCCTGTGTCAACAAGTCGGGTTCCAGCTCTTCATAATTTAACTCTATAGAGAAAACAGTAACTTTCCTTAAACAAGTCTACCTTTTCCACCTTATTCGATTTCGTATCCGTATTATTGTAAAACCTTTCGACGAGTATCTATTAAAAACAAAAATAAAGTATAATTCTTAATTTTCGAAAGAGAATCGGTTAAAAAATAGAATATTAATTAAATATTTACCACGAAACGTAAGCAGCGATAAGCGCGTACAATCCTGAAATACTTTTACCAAGCGGCGGCAAAGGATGGTAGGTGGTGAGCATTTCGAGGATCGAATATATTACGATAAAAGTGTGCACTGAATGATTTAACCATGTCGGAAAATACGGATCCAACGCTTTCGGCAATACTAATTCTCTGTTTACAAAGTATAGACCCCAAAAAGCTGTAGCAACAATCTAAATGAAAAAACCATAAAACGTTATATTCGAATAATATTTAAAATATATATATACATACATATATATATATATATATACATACATATATATATATATATATATATATATATACATACATATATATATATACATACATATATATATATATATATGTATGTATGTATATACTACGACGCCACACTCACACCGTCTACCAATACATATACAGGTTCCTGCGACGTCACATACGATTATTATTATTATTAGAGTTATTAAATTATATTATTATCATATGAATTGTATTTAATTACTATTATTACTATTGTTATTATTATTATCGTTATTATTATTATTATTATTATTATTAAAAAAAAGGTGTTGAAATTGATATTTTATATATATATATATATACATACTTATATGGTATATATACACTTATATTTATATTGAACACATAACCGATATTTCATACTTCTCGAACTCGCCTGTCCAGATGGGATGCCACGTGGAATGACCCACGACCGTCATTTGAATTTAAATAAATAAAAAAAAAAAAAAAAAACGTGGTTTTTATTTTTCTTATAAATTTATTATATTTTGAAAGAAGAAAAAAACGAATTACGAATTTCGAACGCGCACGATTTTCGGCTACGTTTATATGATTACTATTTTACTATTTTTCTTTAAAAATATAAGTTACGGAATTATAATTGACGGAACTTTCCCTAGTCTGGATGGACGAACTTCAGGATCGAAGTCCCGACGATCCATCCTAACCGACTCTACTCGACACGATCAACATGACCAACTATTCGACTCACCGATCTTAACTGTCTTACCTGAGGTTTCTAACTGCCTAGAGCTCTGGAAGCGCTACAGGTTTCCATTACTTTTAGCGAAATGCCCGTTTCCTTGTATTTATTTTTGTTATAGGTCTTTTCTCGTCCTTAATCAATTTTGCCTTTTTTCGACAAAAAAAACTAATGGCTGGACCAAGGAGAAAAGTTCCGTTATTTCTTATATTTTAAGGTTAGGTTGTTTATATATAATATATATTCTTATACTTATTTTGCTACATTTTTTATAGATATTTTCTTATTTTTTTAATATATATATACAACTTTCGACGAAATTCTTAAAAACTCTAATCTCACTGGCGCCAGCATGCCCACTCTCATACATATATGTACATACCTATATTATATTATTAAATCTTATCTTTTTCCAAATAGTCACGTTTGTCCTGTCTACCTGCACGCCATACGATGTATACGTATACATATACATGTATACGCTTATTGCTATCTCTCGCAATTCATTATTTGATATGTTATTATTATCTTCTGATGCTTATTTCATAATTACGTAATTTTTTACTATAAATTTTAATTTTAATATTTTAATGAATAAACTTTAATATCTCTTACTACTACTAATGATGTAACACGTAGGGTTGTTACAATGTATATATTTATTTTCCTTATACGTTTGCTGTTGACTTTCAAATATAGGAATAATTATGTAAAAAAATATATTTTTATATATATATATATATATATATATATATATATATATATATATATAAAGATATTTTATTTACATAATTATTCCTATATTTGAAAGTCAACAGCAAACGTATAAGGAAAATTAAACTATTTGAAAACAACTACAATGGCAAAATACGAACGACAAAATACCCTCATGCAGGTATATTTTTCTTCTTTAGAGCAAACAAGCTCGATTAATTAATTATGTAAATATATTTAATAGAATAAAAAAAAACAGTTTCTTAAAGGTCCGGTAAACCTTAATTATATTTTTATTATTAATTAACAACGTGAAATTCAAAGTGCACCATTTTACAAGTAATTGCGGAAATAAACAATAAAAGAAAAATATTTTCCGTCAACATTCAGTGTGCTCTCGTGTGAATTACACAAAAAAACATATTTTTAACACTAACTGTGCCAGATACCAGACATTCAAACTTACTAATCTTACACAGACTCTCTAGGTGCTGTCGAACGTAACAGCGCCACTCAGAAAACAACAGGAATTCATAAAATTAATCATGAAGAAATGTCATGGTTGAAAAACAAAATCTGCATAGCATGGATTTCAGGTCATGCGAATCTAGGCATCAACGCACGAACCGGCAAAACAGCAAAATTATTATGCTTCATGGAACCTGTTCCGGAAATTCCGGTCTCTTGTGTCGGGACATCATAATTTAATCTACTTCCGCACCCACCGACATTTCGCTAACGAAATATAACGGATGACAGTGAGAAACTTTTATTTTGTTAGTATTTCGCAAATTCAGCTTCAAAACCGTTAAGTCAAAATGTTTTTTTTTTCAAACGTTCCTCATATCCAGTATTCAAAAGCAGTGGACAGAGATGAGCCAACATTCCAATGGAATCAAATTCGCTTCGTCTTCTGAAAACAGTTCCATAAACCATCAGTGACCACTATACCTGGAAGACGAAATGAAGTGATTTTGTCTCGCCTTCGCATTGGTCATACCATGTTAACACACGCTTATTTTCTACAACATGCGAGCCCTCCTCTCCGTCATCTTTGTAACAGTAAACTAACAATCCTACATATATTAATCGCCTACCCTTTGTTAACATACCTAGTTCTTTTCCACTAATCATTCGAAACATACCTTCTTCTGAAAAAAACTACAATGTATGTGTGTGATACAAAATGTTCGCGTGTGCATGAATGTGTTGTATATAAATGTATATCATATAAGCAAATCGGCGTTCGCGCATTACCAATATTAATAAATTTTGTAATTTTATAAACTATTATTCGAGAAGAAATAAATTATTTCATTTTATTATATATATATATATATATATATATATATATATATATATATATATAAAAAATCAATTGGAAATTAGTTAAATCACTAATATTTATTTTCTTAAAGAAAACACAAAGCTTTTCGGCATTTACGCCATTATCAAGTGAAACATTTTTAACAAATCATAATTTTAAAAATATAAATTAAATATAATTAATTAAAAATATTTGATGGTGATTGTGAAAATATACTCCAAAAATGCTGTTCTGCTTCTGTTCTGTCTATTTTTTGAATTGTTGAAATTTAACATCAATATATTTGTTTATTAATTTTGTTTTTTTATATTAATTTTTTTCTTCAATATTATTTTCACGGATTCTGTAAAAGTTGTATACTGGTGGAATTTAAAATTTTTCATTTACTGTTGCGATGTATGATGTCCAAAAGTAAAATATAAAGTATAAAAATATACGAACACAAAATTTAAAAAAAAAACACAATTTTACAATTAAAATGAAAATAAATATTGAAAAATCTGATAACTTTATATATATATATATTAAAAAATACATTATGATGATATTAACAAAATTTTATATGTATCATCATTATCACGTTCTCGTATCGAAGGTAGGCGACACTTACCGTTACATATTTTATTGTACAGTGTGAGTAGCGTACAGGGCAACCATAATATGGCATTAGCGCAGATAGCCACCCACAACCGGGAGAACTGATTGTAATGGCTTATCAGGGCACAATGCAGCCCCACGTGTTTTTGTAGTATACTATATTATTACTAGGGCGCATATTGGCTTGCGCGATAATATTAGGATTGTTTATATTTTTATTTTCTAATGATAATTTTTGCGTCGCGATCGTATTCGAACTCGGTACCTTCCGTATGGAAGTGCGTGCACCATCACAGGGTCACCTACTCAGTATAACAGCATATGAGCATGCAACTGCATTACATGTAATTATGTACCTTGAATACTAGAACATTTTGTACGCATAAATAACACGCAATAGGTTAGTTACAGAAAACAAACAATGCGATGATAATTTGCATAACGCATGATAAATAACAAATTCATAGACAGATGAAATAGCTACTGTTCAATCGTTTAATAGGCCCAGTTCTTAAATTTTTACTTAATCTTCATCGTGTTCTAGCCTGTTGTCGTTTTTAAAATTGAGCTACTGATTCGATTTCATTTACAATTATATATATTTACAATATTACAGAATTAGCTGGGCCTTTATCATTCGGCGTATATTTTAATTTATTTCCGCCTATATGATCAGAAGTATCTACATAGAACAAATTTCTACTATGTAATCAAACATTGAAACCAAAACTTGGTGATACAGCTGCCAATCAAAAAAAAAAAAAACAATGTTGCTATTTTGCACAGGGTTCGAAATCAAATTCTTCGTATCGTTGTCACAGCTACTTGGTATATAATTTTCCTATTTTCAGTTAGTATTATTACTATTAAATTATATATATATGTATATATGTGTTGTGTATGTATGTATGCATTTTTTTCGCGTGTACATAATAAATGATGATAGACTCGATATTGTAGAATAAAAACATATCGAGACGTATTAAGTGTTAGCTGTTACTAGTTAAGTAATTTTTTTTTAATATATTACTTATTGCTTTTATACATAATTTATTTATTATTACTTAATATAATTTTAACTTGAAAATAGCATAACTACTGAAAAGCAATAATTATTAACAATTATTGATTTTCATTAGATTTTTTACCAACATATATCTCTATGGTTGTTATTCATCGAGTATTTGTGAAAATAAAAATCTCTTTTGTAAATCGAAGTAGGATTTAAGTGATAACACTAGTCGTCCCCGACGACGCGTGGTAAAAAATAATAAAATGGCTCGCCGACATTGTCTTTGCTTCGCGTGCACCGTCGGCATGGAACGCCTCTGGGGACGCGCACACGCCACGTCGCCAGAAAATCCTACCGTCACGTAGCCTTCCTTCTGGACGATATCAAACGAACTGTACGTGCCCAAGTTCTTCGTAACGGTTTTTCGTATCGCTGGACATGACGGAAATTTCGTAAATTCTCAAGAGGTGGCCATAGTGAAATATATGGAATGTCAAAAATAGTCCGATGCTCTAAATTTCACGGCGTTTAAAAATGTAAAATTCGTCCGCCGAGAATTCAAAAACGTCACTTTCTTGTAAAATCGCCTTCCTTCATTTACAGGAACATCGAGTAATCTATTAATTTCACTTTCTATCGTATTAATCGGCATTCCGAAATTTTTAAATCGTTTACAAGAAAAACGAAATAGTTATTAAAACTGCGCACAATATTTGTAAATATTCGAATTGTAATAATTGGAAAGCTAAATCTTAAATCGAATCTTACGTAACAAACCAACACACGGAAGAAGTAAAAATTTGCAGACGAAGGCTCTAACGAGTTGTAACAACATAATTATTCAACTAGACGCCGATAATTAGCGCTATCGTCGTTAACCCGAAATTTTAACAAGCAGAAGTCGGGTTAATCGACGATGCCCGGTAGATAAGAAATACGTAACTAAATGATTTTTATACATTTAAATTTGTTCTTCCTTGTAATCTAGTCTAGATAGACTAATAAGTATAACAAATAATAGATAAAAATTTACCTAATGGAATTTCGGTTTTTACCACATTAAGTAAAAATAATAAAATATACTACTTCTTAAAATTAATTAATCTTAGTTCGCGCGGTTTTATTCTGTCAAGCTTACGTTCCAAATTCGGTGTAAAGCTGACGCGTTTCAGCGTTTGCACGATTTTTAAGTCTTATTCGGTGATATTTTGTAAAAATTTTTAATTACTTCATCGATGTGATCGATCTGTACATCTTCACGGATGTGTATAAAGGGCGAACGTATTTCAGTAATTCGTTTTGCTGACGATACAGCACTTCTAGCAGAAAGTATAACAGAACTACAGACATTCCTTGAAATAGTGGCATTGGAAAGCAAGAAAAAATGAATTAGTGTACAAACACAGCAAGAAAACTAGATTCATGATAGTCTCGAGGAAATCTAATCTAAACGAAAAATTACTTTTAGACGCCGAAGAAATTAAAAAGACAGAAAAATATAAATATCCGGGCAGCTGGGTGAGACAAAATAATGATTGTGATGTGAAAATACGAGCTCGTATCGAACTAGCTAGAAATACATTTATGAAACTAAAAAACACCCTTTGCAACAGAAAGTTAAGCTTAGATATCAGAAAAAAAAGTTACTGAAATGCTACGTCAATGCTCTCCTATATGGAATAAGAGAAAATATAAAGAAGAATGTGGGGTGCTATCGAAGAATGCGGAAAATACCGCGGACAAAAAATATCAACAATGAAGAAGTTCTAAAATCAATGAGAGCTGACGGTTAATGGGAATAATGAAAAATTGGACATTTAATGAGATGCGAAAAGGCTACTATAAACGATAGCGATGAGTATGGTTAAAGGAAAAAAAATGGATCAGAATCGATAAGACGGAAGAATCGGTCGAAATAACAAGAAATAAGAATCGGCTATAGCAGATTATCCATTCTTGATGCATGATGATGGTTAAACAATACCCGAATCGGGTTGTACCATTAGAAGAAGATATCCATAATATGGTGCGTTTACGATGTTTCTGAAAACTTTATTTTGGAAACGCTGTTCGTTTAGTCCATAACTGTGTATATACCGTAGATTCCGACGGGTTTCGAAATTCATATATTAACATTTTATTGTAAATTTATAATGGAGATGTCTATCAATCATCCGATATAGGTTTTATAGGTTTTTTCTTATTTCCAACGGGTCTGGTTTTTTCTTTTAGTTGGAAACAACTTAGTTTTACCTAGGTATTTAATCTGCATACGATGTAACACTATTATTATTAATATATACCCGGATACGTGTAATACGTATTAGTAAAGTTCACACGCGCTCATTTAGTATCGTATAATTTTAATATTCGATTTTTTAGTCCAATCATAATGTCTTCCACTTCCAGGATTGCTGTACCATCAGCGAACGTTGTTACAATATTGTTTTCTAATTGAGGTAAGTCCCGCCTATAAAGTACATAGAGTATCGTTCCCAGAACACTCTCTTAACGACTCCAGCTCGGATCGATTTCAACACTGAATAAAACGTTACATTTAAAAATAAAAATTAATTACGATAGCCTGTTATGTAAAAAACGAATGTAAAGTTAATTTTTTTAATAGAAATTAACATCAATTTCTACTTTAAACGTTTCAGTCATAGTGTTCATGCTTAAAAAATATAATTAAAAAAAAATAAAATGTTTATCTTAGTATTTCAGCTAATATAAAATGTCTCAATTTAAAATATAATAATGCTACCAATAATATATAATTAACAGAAAGGAAATTAAAAGCTAAAAAATGTCTAAACTTAAAAACGAAGAATGCAAGTATCTCTGAAACTCACACACACACATACACATAAATATATATAGTGGCATGTAAATCTCCGCGTATCCTCAAAATTGTTTAATATCATTTCCATTTGTTATATATACATATATATCAAAACTCCTGGTATTTTGATATAAACATATACATCAACACGCGGAAAAGAAATGACGTATTCGCCAACAAACTTGGAATGTGAGGGAATTTAACACAACTTCTCGCTTAGTATTTATAAGAGAAGACCTCGACACTGCCTGTAATAAATGTAATACTAACGTTAATCGTACTTTGTAAAATGTTCTCAATTTAATCCGTTCGTATTTTCAATAATCCAAACAAATTTTTCATCACCACAGATGATCAAGACGTATTGATGACCTCGCGTAACATTTAAGTATTCACAATGACACACATAAAGATTCCGGCGCAGTGGCGTAACCAAGGACGGTTTTGGGGTCTGACCTCCCTGGAATCAATCTGATAATAAGAAAATATATACTCGTTGTTAAATGCAGTTTTCTATTTGTTAAACCTATTTTGATTTTTTTTATTTTCATTTTTTTTATTTTCATTTTTTTTATTTAAATTTCGTTGTTTTTGAAGTAAATAAATAGTTTTAATATAGGAGGTACTAGAAGAATTTTGCAGAAAAACGAGAAGAATAGATTTTAAATTTTTAATTTAGTTAAGTATTACTATAACATTCCTTCAAAAAAATAAAATCATTATTTATCGTTCATTTTTTCGCGGAATTTATTGTACTTTGTAACTATCTCCCAACCTTCATCTTATTATTTAAACTCCTTTTTTTTAGTGTGTTTTATAGAGGGGGGGGTTTTTAGTGGGTAAAAATCCCACACGCTGATTTTGGATTTCTTGCAGTGCATGCTTGTATAAAAATAACTCTGTTGAGTTGGATTGCTTTTGGGGTTTACCTACTTGAGTTTTGGTTATTTACTTAAATGTTCAAACTTGTGTTTACTGTTATCATTTAGTTTTGTTTGAACCCCCCTCTTCAACCAAGTCTGGCTACGCCACTGTTCCAGCGTATTAAATTTACGTTTTTTTGCGTACTTCAGTACATTAGCCATAGAAGAATGAAGTAATAGGAAAATTTATAATTTTCTTATATAAGAAGGTAACTTTAATTTTATTTGGATATTATCATTAAGTTTATATATATCGTTGAATGTAAGTAGCAAATGTTTATTAGATTGTCGTTTTAAATTTTCATAACATAAATTTGTAATTATTAAATAAATATAATATTATGAAACAAAAAAAAAAAGAAACTTTAATGAAATTTCTTTGCGATAATTTTTTTCATTTTTCCCATCTTTACGGTTTACACTTTGTATATTTATTATTCCTTAAATTCCTATAAGAAGAATTGTTACTTTTCACGAATGGAGAATTTGTTCCGAATACATTTATTTCGCGTAATTATGACTTTTTAGATTTATTATAGAATTATGCATTTTGACTTTTTTTTTCACGAAATGTCAAAACTGAAAATGTAAATCGTAATAATTTTATATTAACCTTAACGAGTGTAATTACAAGACGGAATTTGGCTCGTCGGAAGACTATCGTCCTATTCTGATAATTATTCTTATTTTTTACCGATAGATTTGTTTACTGTATAATAATAAATATCGTCTTTATTCATTAAAAGTCTACTCGTATTTCATGCATGAATTTTAAATGTCTAAACGACAAATCAATTAAAAAAATGATCGTTTTAAACCACATACACGCACATCTATTTATCTATTATATAAAACATTGAAATATTTATATATATATATATATAATGCGATTATGGTTTCTCGGCTTATTCATCAGCTAAGCAATCAGTATTAACATCATTGAATCCAATTCACCACTCAGCTCTAAGGTTAGTTTTAGGCGCTCTTCGGTCGACACCCATAAACAATCTGTTTTATGAAGCACAATAATATCCTCCAGACCTACACCAAGCCTATTTACTCCTAAAATTCCACACTAATATTCATACAACTCCTAACCTCCCCATGCCCATAACTTCTCTACCTTCTGTTCTTACTCGACCATACTTAAAATCCACGCTCCAGTATAAAGTCAAATCCATCCTACACAATAAAATATGCACCTCATTACCTAACATCTACAGCAACATTCTTTTCCCAATACCGCCGGTTTCGTCTCATCCTTTATCCATCGATACCTCTCTCTCCTGGAACTATGTTGTCCTACTTCCCAAAGTCGTCTACATTCCTCCTTTGAATATTTAATAAAGGATTTCAATCATTACAACATCCTATACATGGACGGTGCCAAAAGAGACAACCACTGCGGTTGCGCAGTTGTATATTCAAACAATGTCATTCGATTTCCGCTTCCACAAAACTTCAGTGTTCTTTCTACAGAGTTGTACGCAATTTCAATTGCCGTCGATGTGGTTATTGAAGAACTAAAAAACAATGCTGTTATCTGTACCGATTCCTTGAGCTCCATTAAGTCTCCAAAACAGATCACACCATCAACATCCTTTGGCAAAATCCATCTTAGCCTACGCATCAGAATTTACCGGAAAAATTATTCTCCTCTTTTCCAGGGCATAACGGATCAAACGACAGTGCAGATGCAGCCGCAAAAGAAGCGTGTCCAATATCACCTATTCCAGCTATACCAATTCCAACGAAGGACTTCCTTCACACCATACAATCTAAATTATCCGATAGAGCAAACGAAGGATTTTCAAACCTGCAGCAGTACAACGTCAACTGGATAAAGTCAACTACATGTCAAAACTCGAACAGGAGAAGCGAAGTAGTCCTGTGCCGTCTACGCTCAGGCCACACACTGCTTACTCACAAGCACTTATTTACTAATAGTGACCAGCAGTACACATGGGACGGTTATCAACGAAAAAGAAGAAGAAGAAGAAATATGTGGAATATTTTAGTCAGGCGGCGTACTCCGTGACGCAGCGATAATGTTAGAGTTTTGTATCCGAATCCCGTCAGCGATGAAACTTTTTCACGCAGAAGTAAAAACACATTCAGTCAACTCGGTTATCCGTTCAATTGGTCGGTAAATGAGATAACGAAGAAAACATTTATTGAATATTTAAAATTCTTAATTACAATATGTTTAATGATAAGTACCCTATATAATAATCATAGCAAATAATTTTATACATGAACGTGAAAAAATGATAATCCGGATATTTAATTTATGTAGGAAAAACCAAAGAAAAAATCTATAAAAAACAAACGGAATTATATTTTATCAACCAAATTCCTCGACATTAAACTATAGTAACCGACGATATATAAACTGGTTAAAATAATATAAATGCTTAATAATAATATAATTAATTATAAAAATCGATATTTCAGTCGACGATGTTCATACCTAGTTTAACGTGAGCAGAACAGCTTCGTATCATAATTACCAATAGCGTTGATTAATTTGTTCGGATATTTTTTACGGTTATCATATAAATGTTTTCGACGCATTGTTAACAAATGAAATAACGTCGGGGGAGACCTAATTAGAAATTTCTGATATAGCGCGTAACGTTCAATGACATTCTGCGGCAATGATTTTGCACCAGTTGCAATTGTTTGTAGGTACTTTTCGACATCGAACACCAGATAGAGCGCGCATAACGTTTACCTGGGTCTGATAACATATTCATTTTTTATTCGGCGAATCAGTACCAACTTGCAAGGAAAGTAAAAAAACGTTTGAAGTGGCAAACCACTATATATTAACTCGGTCTGACCTAAGTTTCAAATAGATGGCGATCGTTTAAACGAGATTCTCTACCATCTTATGAGGAGTTTATGTAACTAATTTCAAATACAATTATTATTATTATAACACACGGGTAGTAAGAGTCACTTGAGCACACTTTGATCATATCAGTGACCTCAAGGCAACTACTACTGCCTACTTTGATTTTTTTTTTCTACATGTATCTTTATTCCATTTTTTTTTCAACTTTTACCCCCATGAAATTGTGATTTTTTACTTTTTTTCTTTATAATTTTATCACATATGAAATTTTCTCTCAGGTATCACTTGAGCACACTTTGACTTTGCGTGTTATGTTTGAACGTGATATATTCCAAATTTCTTTTTACAAAACGTTTATTACAACCGCGGTTTATGTACTCTACATACGAAACAACTGATTCTCCTACACATTATTTCTCTCATTCAGACTAACCGTTCCGATTATTACTTATATCTACAAGTATACTTAATTTCTTCTATATTTGTATCTTTAAATTGTTTTTGAACACGCGAGATACACGTCTATGCTTATTTACTAACTACTATCCTGTTACAAAACTAATATATATTTATACTTTTGTTCACGTACAGTCCCAAAAATACTAATTCTCATCGTCATTCAACACATATAACGTGTCTAAAAAGTAAAAGTTTAAACAACTAATATTTACTTGAAATATATAACGTTCAAACATAACATACAAAGTCGAAGCGTGCTCAAGTGATGCTTGAAAAACATTTCACATGATAAAACTGAAAAAAAAAAGTAAAAAAAAAGCAATTTCATGGGCTAAAACTGAAAAAGCCTGAAAAAGATATATGTAACGAAAAAATCATAGTAGGCAGTAGTAGTAGCGTTCATATTGGGAACACTTTGACATGCTCAAAGTGTGCTCAAGTGACGAGTAGTACTCATAAGCTAACGAATCGTATTGAAAATAAATTGAATTACGGAAAATATGGACGTGTTCTGCGTTTCCATTTTTTTTTTTCATTCGTCGTAAGAACAATTGCACGTTGGAAAAGAAGGTTTATAAATAAAAACAAAGCATATATATATATATATATATATATAATATATGTGTGGTACATATATTTTTTACCAAGGAACGATTCGTTTGGCAATTATCCATTCAGTTTGGCCGAGAAGTATTTAAACGTTTCTTTCAAATATACGTTCGCCGATGACATTTAACAGTTACGAACTTATAGCCTAGAACGAAATGTTTCGAACATCGGATTTATCTCTAAACATATCTTCAGAACATTATCCGTCAAATCTCAGCGACATTTATTGACAGACAAAATTACAATCAATTATACCGGGTATCCAATATGTTAAAACGAACAATTCTTGCGTATATGTACGTACATAACGATTCGGATGTAAAATTTTGTACATACTACATAATATAATGTATTAAAAGTAATTGAAAATAACCAGTATAAAAATTACGAATTTTCAAATTTCAGGCCTCAACCCCGAATGCCATCGTAAAATTTTGGAAATTTCGATTATTTTTATTCTTCGCCTTTTTTTTAATTATTACATTATGCTTATCTCAACCTACTGCTGGCTGTAGGTTTTCCTAAAAAAAACTTTCAAAGGTACCTATCTTGTACGACACGAATCCAATCGAATCCGGTTACTTTCACAATGTCCTTATCTAGTCACGGGTCTTCTTTAATCGGTCATCGTTGCAATATAGGCTTGATCCATCTATCTTCATCTAGTCTTGCAATATGTCCTGTCATTTGAATTTTACTTTAGTTACGCGTTCTACTGTATCTACTAATTTTGCTTGTTTTGCCTAATCAATACAATGTTCTTGTGATCTCGGAGTCTGGTATTAAACATAAATATCTAAATGTACGCTAGAAATTTCAGCTGGATCGCGTTAATCGTTCGAACGTTACAAGCTTAGAAATTCGCTTTTGACCGCCGTACGTAAATATAATTAAAATTTTATATCTCGCGTAACGTTTTGATTTAAGGTATCGGATCCCGAGCAGATATTTTTTAATTTATGAAAGAATTATTTTAAGTAAACAAACAATTTTTTAGACAAATTTCAAAATTTATTTTCAAAAAAATATTAACCCCTTCCCTTATTTGTAAAAACTGACACTTCTGATTACAACTCCGGGCAACGAAATCGATTAAAATGGTTATAGTTACGTTTGTAACGGTATTTAAACGAAACGAATACTTTTAAATTTCGTCATAGTCATAAGAGAAGAAGAGATGACGGTGCAGATCGATAAAGAGATGAGATACTCAGGAGAAATCTCCTCTGATGTTTGTTTGTTTACATTTTCTAAAATTTTGCAAGTGACATAGCAACCCCATAATCGTAGATAAATTGGATTAATCCTTTATAACAAATAAGCCTTGAAATGGCGGATGCCCCAAGTATTGTGCTGCAATCGAAATATCACATTTGGAATGAACTTTTTTTTAATGAATAAAATATATAGATTTATATATAGTTCTGAGTTTTGTTTTAAATTTTAAAAAATGCGATGGCAGATTACACAGTTTTTGAGTGATATTTAAGGGAGAGGGCAGTTCCTTTGATGTATACACATAGCGCAGAACATATTTAAGTATACTTTTTATAACGTTGTGGGTTATCTCCAAACACACTACTAGAGCGGTACCAATAAAAAGGACAGGATTCTCCACTGATATAGAGAAGACGGACACGGTTTTGTTATTTTTTAAATAACATAAAAACTACTCGATCAAAATTTATGAATGAAATTTTATTTATAAGGAAACGAGACATTAGCTTACAATCATTTGTGGAACACAATATCGTTCACATTAATTAAGTTTAAAAAATTTTCGAAGACTTTTCGAACATAGGTGGTTGAATTTTTGAAATTTCTTCAGAAATCCGAGTTTTCAGGCGTTGCAGATCTCGTGGACGTGTTAAACGCGATTCTTACGCTATTCCTACGAAAAAAAATTTCGGTACTTTGAATTTTTTTCGAAACACTCTTTGTATTGTCGTGATCGATTCACGCCAAAAATTCTCGTTATAGGACACCGTGATAACTCATAACTGAAACTAGACAAAAACAAATCTCTCGTGTGTACACTAAACGCGGAGCACGCAGTTTGCGTTGTAGCATCGTTACCAACTGCACTATTATAAATAGATAGATAATAATAATGAGATACATAAATAAGTAGATACATAAATATAGATATACATTTTATATATATATATATATATATATATATATATATATATATATATATATATATATATGGATAGATATAAAACGAGAAATTGTTACCATCGAAACTGGAAAGATAATAGTCGTGTACATATAGTCCAGGAAACCTTTCAAAGGAGATTTGTCGCTGTCCGATCTTCTTTGCAATACATCGTCAATAATTGTAGCACAGAAAAATCCGGCTTCTATACACTATAAACAGAAATAATAACACGAAAAATTATTAGTAATATATATAAAAAAATTTCGGAGAAAATAATATCGAATTTTTAAAAATAACGAACAGTTTTAATTCTATAACCGAGATTCGCGTTTTAAAAATTGTATTAACGGTTTTTCTATTTTCTACTCTCCAGATTTTTGTCGAGAAATACAATAATTCGTTTATTCGCAATTACTCGTTATTCCTAACGTTTCGCGTAAAAATAAAACGGTATACTTAATTATTACGACTTGTATATAAACAAGCGATTACATTAATCGAATCGAATGAATTTATTTTCTTAGACTACGGTGAAATCAAATAATTATAAACTATATCCCCATTCGCACATCTCTATCGATATATTTTTTTAAAATTTCTGAAAACGACTTCGGTCTCTGTCGAACAGATTGATTTAATTTTACTTTTTGTTTAATTCAACAGATAAAATTAGCGAAGAAGAAATAGAGAAACATTTAAAACGACATATGCGTAGCTTAGTATATCGATAAAACCTAGAGAAACTAAATTACAAACTGGAGATAATTATAGAGTAAATATTAAATTAATCATTGGGCGCTGTAAAACTAACGCTCTGTAACGATATAACTAAATATATAAAATTATTAAATAACGAGAATATAATAACAAATTACAGTAGAAGATGTTTAAGACGGTAATACGTAGCCTAGTCGTATCAGACTAGCCATATCGTCGTAGTCACCGATTGGTGTTGATTAAAAATCGCTGTCGCGAAAGTTGAAATTATAATAAAATTTTGCCGACATTTTATCAACGAATGAGCGAATATTTGGAAGGTTTTAATCGTTTATCAGTCTGTTGAATTTTTTCCTACCTACGAGTATTCGATATAATACTGCAACGAAACTTTTGTATGGTAGCCTTCTGCAAATACTGTCGAAGATTGAAATTCAAACTGGATCGCCATAGGTTAATCTCGATCCAATTGTATAAAGGTTTTTTGTTGACAGTATTAAACAACGACCACCTACATGAAATGTGGAAGTATACGCATGCTTTGAATGCACCATCTACAGCCTTAGACTAATCGAGAGGAGTCCAAAATAATCCCTAAGTATTTTAATTCTTCGGATCACAACTGATATACGCGTCATTAAAAACAATTTGGAAATCTCTTTGTAAATAGTATACCTTCAGTCATACGTGTGTTAAATCGAAAATTCCAGCGTTTGTAATAAAATCGTTGGTACGTGATTATATCAACGGTCGTCGGAAACAAAGCCGCTGTCAAACATTAGAAATCGACGTACACTTATTTCCGAATGTTAACGTAATTAGTAATTTCTACCTTCGTTATTATCCGCCTTTTGGTCAGTTTAATTAAGTCTTAAATATCCAGACATATACATTCTTTATAAACAGATTTTTCTAGAAAACAGATTTATTATTCTTTGTGTAAAACTTAACAGCAGATCTAATACCATTTTTTATACGTTCTATTAACCGTTCGAAACCACAATAATCGCGAACCAAGCTATCGACAATTTCTAAACGCCATAAATGGTGTTCGATGTCCAATACGTAATCTGCGTACCGTTTTTATCTAGCCAGTCCCTCTCTATATTCTTGTTCACATACCGTGAATTCCTATCGACCGTCTCTATTTTACTAATATATAGGTTTCCCTGTATTTTGTGTTTCTACTGTATACATTTGTTTTTTTAATGTCCACCTGACGATGGCTTAATAGCCGGAAAACTTTGTGATCTTTTTATAATATAAATTTCAGTGATTTTAATTAATTTTTTGTTGTTTAATATATATATATATAAAATTAATACAAAAGCATATGCGACAAATCAAATTCATAATATAAAACCGATAATGAGAAAAAAATAAACAAATAAAAAATTAAAATTCGCGCGAAAACGTTATAATTTCAGATTAATTAAACATTTCCTCGTAAAAAAAAAAGAGAGAGAGAGAAAAACCGGTTAATCGGCGAATATAGTTTAAATAATTAGAGTATAGAGAACAGGAAATATATTTTACAACAGACAGCCTCAGTGGTGAAATAATAATTCGTATTCATATCCAGTTTATCTACTACTGGTGGGAGTAAAACCTTATTTTCGCCAAGGTTGGGGTTATAGTAAAAAAAAAAAAAAACTAGTTTGGTTTTCCAGTTTCCTCGAGGACATTTAATTCGACCTCTCGAATTTTTCAACGATTCGAAAACAAGTCGGTCCACGGAATTAGAACCTTTAAATCAACTGAGAAAGGTGGAAACATAGCGTCGTAAATGGGGGAAAAGTGAGTCGCGAAATTGGGGAATTATTTAAGGTAATTTTTTAAATTAAAGTATACGACACTAAACAATACATCCGTTACATATACATAAATATATATATATATATATATATGTGTGTGTATATATACATACATTATAAACAAGGTTGAAATTTGCAAAACAGTGCCCGATCTGACACGTGGTGAGATTTTTTTTAATTCGGACGTATGGTAAAAAAAATCACATTTTAAAGAAATTCACAGGAATGTATTTATATATATATATATATATATATATATATATATATATATATATATATATATATGTATGTATGTATAAATGTATAAATCATTGGAAATAAAATTAATCTATATCTCGGTAAACACAAAACATATTTTGAACATTATATAGGTCACTGCGATAATAAATAGATAAATTGATTTTATACGGACTCGTTATATGAATTCTTAGATGTATAATTTCTTTCATGCTTATAAATAACTACACCATACCCGCCAATATTATTATTACCATTCATCATCATTATCATTATCACCTTTATTTTGTATGAAATATATCTATGTAAATACATATATACTATTGTATCTCTCTATCTCTCACTCTCTCTCATTATATATATATATATATATATAATACATAGCGTCTAGATTGCGATTGTAAAAAGGTATTGATTGAAACATACACAACTACATATAGAAAGATAATTTTTATGTCATTTGAAAATTTATAAAAGAACGTTAAGTGATTATACCGTTTCCACATACAATATGTATAATAAACGGGGCTGTGTAAAACTGATATATGTATTTACGTGGAAAAGTAAATACACGGAAATGAGTTGGAGTGTAGGTAAATTGGCCTGAAGAACTCCATAAATACGCACATATTTGCCGAATTATGCAAAATATTAGGAGACATTTTGAAGTAAAACTTCTACTGACGCGGTTTAAATGGGAGAGTTAATTTGCAAATCGAGCGAGCGAGCGAGATAGCCGAATGAACGGTCGGATATGTGTATATATATACACATATATACGTGTGTATTTATATATATACACGCACAAGCGTACACACGCATATATGTATATATATGTACATGTATAACCACATTTTGTTGTATTAGGTGTGTCAATGAAATGAGGATATATATATATATCACGATCACGATAAGCCTTTATCTATCCACTACTGGATGAAGGCTTTCCCCAACGTCTTCCAACCACTTCTGTTATGTGCTTTCTTCAACCAATTTTTCCCAGCTATCTTTGTTATATCATTGTGCCACCGTGTCATTGGCCTTCCCTGTTTCCTTTTTCTGTTCATCGGCCACCATTGTAAAATCCGCTTTGACCATCTATTATCTTCTCTTCGAGCAATGTGGCCATCCCAATTCCATTTCATATATATATATATATATATATATATATATATATATATATATATATATATATATATATATATATATATATATATATATATATGTGTATGTGTATATATACAGCCGTGTAAAAATTGAAAAAAAATACTCTGTATCGAATTTAGTTAAAACGTCTTTAAGTTTCACTTCTTGCCTGCACTCCGAGGCACAGATATTTTTTTATTTCTATAATTATAATACCCAAAATATTTAAAAATCGTAATAACATTATTATATTAGTGTGTTTGTCGGGAGACAAATAAAACGTATAACAAAATCAGCTGTGAAACACTAAATTATGTTCTAAATGACGTGCTCATATACACACGCAATATAAATAAATATAATATACGTTACTTGTATGAATGTAAATTTTAATATAATACAATTATTTACGAGAGTACGTGCGTACGTAAACATACAGTTTGTGTGTGTGTGTGTGTGTGTGTGTGTGTATATAATATATTGTTAAACGGATAATCGAAAATCGGAAAGCACGTAACAATACAAGGTCAGCCCGTAGTAATTTTGGCGTCATTTTGATAAATGAGCGAAGAAAGAAAATATTTAAGCATTACATTGAAATCATTGAAATAATAAAGCCAACGATAGTAATAACTATTATTATGATAATTTTTTTCGGTTTTTTTCTTTTAAAGATAATCAACTAAAGTTAGCATTAAACATAATGAATGACAGGGTATATATCTATTCATTTTGTAGTAAGGTGTTCTCCAATGAGACTCAACCTCAATTGTTACATTAATTATGACCGAGTAGTAATGGCCATCGTAATATAAACATAATTATAATAATAGTAAAAAGAAGGTTACAATAGTGATAGTCAGGGTCATTTTTGTTACAATAACGCGAAAAATTCAATAAGAATACTAATAATAATAAACATAAATTATTATTATTAATAATCCAAACATTAAGGAACGATATTTAATATGGTCCGGGCAGGCCAGCCATATAAACATAGACCGAAGGGGGCGAACCGGGACAAAAATATGGCTGGAGACGCCGGTTTTTAAAAAATATTAAATATTTTTCAAAATGAACTAATCCGGTAATTCTATGAACAATAAAATTTAATAGTCGTCATCAACATAAATTTTGAAATAAAGAAATAAAATATTCTTATCGATCACCGTTTGTAGATGTCGGAGCTTATTCGAAATAATACATATGTATACCATCATTCGACGAAGTTCATAGGTTCGGCGTGAATTGCATGTGAGAGACAAATGTGATCTCCGACTAAAAACGTAGGAATAATTGAAACTTTTTAACACCGCACTGGCCGCGTGGCGCCTATCAGGAGCCACTACTCCTTTAAAGCATATTTATTACTGATGTATAATTCAGATTTTACCGTTCCTTCATCTACTTTCCTAAAATGAGATTAAAGGTGAACACACAAACGACGAAATACAACACTACTATATTAAAGATAGGAGAGGAGGTTGGCGCCTAGTGGACGCCACACTGTTATTCATGTTATAAAACCAGTATATCTTTCTGGACGTTATGCACGTAATTGTATGATATAGATATGATAGATAAAATGAGTTCGTTATATAATTATTCCAGAAATACAAGAAAATGGCCGATGGTGATATTTTATCAATGCTCAGGTTATTTTATAATTATCGTAGTATTCAAGATTATTCCTGAGAAATGTAGCTACATGATTTTCACAAAATACGAGGTGTACTTTGAGTTGCGTACCGAAAAGTTTAAGAATGAATCCAGAAGACAACGCAAGTGCAAGCATTGCAGACTTAGTTGGGCGGAAACGGTGCTACATGTGCACAAGAGAAAAAAAAACATAATAACTCGTAATTTTTGTAAAAAAATTTCATTTGCTTTAAGTGTAATAAATTAATATGTTAAAATTGTTCCAAAATTTATTGAAAGTTAACTTTTATTTCTAAGTTGCACTTTATTAGATATATATATATATATATATATATATATATATATATATATATATATAAGTAGGATAATTAATATTAGATTTTTTTTTTAATTTATAACTAACTTTTGATACAGAACATCATATTATTCTATAAAACAAATAACATTTCATATGAAAAATGATCAAAATAAGGGGCGCCCCGTTTCATGCGGGGCCCGGGACAATTTATCCAAGTTGTTTGAACCCTTGAGATGAGCCTGTATCCGGGTGACCGAATTAATCAATTTACGCTACTTTGAAACGACTTTTTTAATTTAAACCCCTTGAAAGTATTTACTTTATGAAACAGTTTAACTATAAGAATTAATAAACAATTTGACTAAACGAAAATAAAAACCACGCCTAACCGAACGATGTATCGTACGAGATCGATTTCAGTTCAAATACGCTCATTATTGCTGAAAAATGTTGTTTGATCGGCGAAATAAAAAAGGTTAACAATACTATCGCGAATATAGATAGCGGATGATAACTGACACAACGTATCGATGTGCTTATAGATTTAAAATCGCCTCATATAGAAAACAAACATATTACGGTCATGAACAGCAATAATTTCATCACAATAATCGCCTTGTCGCCGAATGATACACATTAATCGTGTATATATAATAACAAAAACAATAATAATAATAATAGTAATAATGACAGGCGAAATATTTCAATTGTCCGAAAATAAATGTAGTCGTCAATCAGTCAGTCTTAATAACCTCAGTTTACCCTTAGAACCCAAGGCGAAATGCATTTCATAATAAACTCCTTACAACATACTTCAATACACACATACACAGCAATACACGAACGTGCGCTTTGTAGAAAACAAATTATTAGATAAATAAAACAGCTTCCTACAAAATTGTATTAAGACCACATCGATTTGAACGTAAACGTGTAAACGATCATTAATAAATTAAATAAATAAAATAAAATAAAATTGTCCATTAGAAAAATTCGGAAAATCGTTCTGTAAATGAACTAATTTATTTCGCATTAGACGAGGTCAAAATTATTAGTACAATAAATATAAATTCCATAATATTATCGCGGTTTTATATACGCACATTGAAGTAAATAAGTAAAATCCATCGCGACCCATCATTCGAAATAATTCGATCAAATCAAAGTGGCAATACTCCATTACTCGATTTCATATTTTAATGTGAACTTTTTTTTTATAATATATTTTTTTTATAATATATTTTTTTTCACTTTCAGATAAACTGCATAGCTGAAACAGCTAATAAGCAACTGAGATGTGAGCAATAAAATAAAACGAATCATGACGCGCCTCGTCAACGAATACTGTGTAGGAGATCATTGATTCGCCTTCACTATTATCTGGTACATTAATAGCCAGCGGAATAGCGTGCCTATCTAGCCTTTGCACGTACCGAGCGCTGTACGTTCGTATTTCACCTTTTGACCAGTGGTACCTTCGGAGCTCTGTGAAAATGAGTGCGTTAACTAAGAATCTCAGTACCTTAGATTGGATTCGCTGAATAATTTTAATTCTTGAACTGAAAGCAGTTCCCCATAATTTTAGTCCGTAAGTCTACACCGAGCTGAGCATGGTGTTATAAAGTATCAACTTAGAACGCAGAGAAAGCTCAGATTTCCTTCCTAAAAACCAGTACATCTTGTTGAACCCGCGTCTTAGTCCCTTACTTTTCTTTAAAATATGATCCTTCCAACCACATTCCATGGTACTTGACTTTTGTGTCTCGCGGTAGAGATCAATCAAAGTATACAGGAGGACAGGTGTCGCATCTAGTCGTGAAAATCACCTGCACCGATTTAGAAGTCTAACTGGTCGGATTATTCAGCTACGTACAGGCTTTCTGATAGTAAAACTGTGTTATCCGCGAATGCCGTTTTCTCAACATCTTCCTCAAGTGGCATTTCGTGGGCGCATATGAGGTAAAGAAGCGATCCTAATATAGATCCATGTAGCACACCTGCATAAATGGATTAAAGTTGAATGTTTCTTCGCCATGTTTATTTTAAAATACCGCTTAATTTAGTTCCGAATTGAATATTCGTACAAATTTTAAACTGATAAATCCCCCTATAAGAGATTGCATGTTCATTCTTATCTGTCGGTTTCTATCGTCCGCAATGAGTTCTTCGAAATTTTATGAAATGAGTGTTGTTCGCTAGATTTGTCGTTAGGAATTCAAATCGTCTTTTTCCTCTTGTTGGTTTTCCTTGTATTGCGACCATGAAAATACCGTCTACTCAGATTTTAGGTACTGTATATTTCCTTTTTTTTTGTCTTTAAATATGGTCTATTATGTTTTTTGATTTTATTCTAATTTTCCTCAACATCTCCTCATCGGTCATGTAATACAATTTAATTTAATAATAATAAAATAGACTTGATATAATTTTGAATAAATTGCAGCCGAGGCATATGTCGTTTACTACGATATTATCGTAAATTGCATATCGATGTTAATAATACAATCCAAAGTAATTCCCAAGTAACGAACTGTGCCAAACTAATGCTTGAATCTATTCGCAGCTCAGTCGACAATAAAGGCCGCTAAACGAGTAAAAAAGATTGATCAGTTTTAAATGTTTTAACATAGATATTCAATTACGATAATATCGTAGTAAACGGCATATGCTCCGGCTGCAATTTATTCAAAATTATATCGAGTCTGTATTATTATTAAATTAAATTAACGCGCCGTGTAAAGCAACTAAGACTAGAGACGGTAGGAAAAGATTGAGGTAACAATGAAACATTATCATCTTTTTTGGGGGGGCACTGCTGAGGAGCAATCACAACCCACTAACGTGTTGATAAATAGTTATTATATATTGATGTTACAATTGGTTAAGAATTTATAAAGAAGAGGAAAACACGGGTGTCATTAGAAAAAATTAAGGAAGTGATAGAGAAAGGAGGACGATAACCGATGGATATTAAGGAATTCAGGAGTGCGAGTTGGTCAGGTGTGTGAAAACTGCAATTGAAAAGGATGTGGTTTTCATCGGCGATAATTTGTGAATCGGCTGGATGGGAACAATATGGGGAACTGGAAATCCCAATACGAAACATGTGAGCCGGAAGACGATTGTGTCCAGAACGTAAACGGGTGATGGTTGTAATAAATTTTCGGAAGTTGAGGTGTATGTTGGACAAATTAAAGTACCAGGGAGTAGGTGATGTGGCCAGATAATATCTAGGGGTGGAAGAACTAGCCACGATGACCACTAGTAGGATATATCCATGTTGGCAAGAGATATCAGGTCTGTGGTGGAAATTGCCGGCACCAGAGAGCAGAAGAAAATGGCTTCCTTGGCCAGAGTGTCGGCAACCTCATTGCCATGAATTCCGCAATGACCGGGAAACCAGACGTATGATATTAAGATGCCGCGGCTGAATAGTAAATAAGTCAATTGTCGCACTGCCAAGGGAAGATAATTGGAATTAGGTTGAAAGGAGGAATGCTTCAATGCGAGGAGAAAACTTAGAGAGTCGGATAAGATTAAGTATAGGGAGGAGGAATGGTGATCTAAAAGTGATAAGAATTGCAGAGTTTTAAGGATGCTTAGGCCCTCGGCAGTGAAAATTGAATCGAACTGAGGAAAAATGAATGATTTGGAGATATTATATTGCGGTATATAGAATGCTCCCGTAACGGACCGACCGGGAAATTTGGATCCATCTGAAAATATATGTACATGATTAGGCCAGTAATTTTGTATGAAAGCATTAAGATCAGGATGGGAAGACATGATGGAGGAGAAGGAGGAGGTGTCAATGAAGATGTTAAAAAGATTGACATGATATGAATTAGTAAAGTAAATTGTCATCTTTGAAAAGGAGATGAAACAAAGGAGGAAGATCAAGATACGAGGGTTTTGAGGGACAGCCAACTAAAATATGGGAAGATAACGCCACAGTCGGAACACACGATCGAATGTTTAATTCGCCGAGGTTTTGTTGTTTTGTGAAATCAGATGCCACTTCCTTTGCCATAATGCAAGAAGCCCATTTATGATGCATTTTTTTTAAGGTCAGGTACTGGAACCGGAACATCCAGGACCGGCAAGAACGTAGCAACTTCCCTGGTAGCTTTATCAGCTAGTTCATTCCCATGATTCCCAGCGCGAGCTGTGATCCACAGGAACGTCACTTTCTGTCAAGTCTTATATCCGTTACAAAACAAGGCGGTAATAATGCGCTACATGCCTTACGAGTCACAGAGAAACAATGTAAATAAAAAAAAACCCTAACACTTCCTGGACCAGTAGTACAGATTTTTTTTTCAAACTTTAACATCGATAATGAAATCGACGTATTCGAAATTTCCTATCTCGACAGTTTTTTTCAACGTGGTTCTATATATTACATTCGTCTATATTACCATTGACAATTTTCTAAAATTACCGCCGCTACTTTGATAAGTCCGATGTTAATGGTTTTCAACGCACAAACCTCGTTAGCAACTTTATTTCGTACTACTATTAACGCTATTACGTTGTTTACCGAAAATTACCGTGTAGACGAACGTTAAAAGTCTAGAAAATGAATTCTTACCACGTTCCAAAACGTCAGATATTTGAATTTTCCGCTGAAGGCGGAATCGATCGGAAATACACTAGGCGGTATGTAATTCCTATAGTGCATAACGACCGAAAAGGACAGATGTACAGCGCTTACCAAGTGCAACGGAACGTTCAGGTAACGAGCCATAATTATCAATAATTAATTACGCGAAAGTTCAACCGTGTTTCAAAATACTTCTTCGATTATAGCGACGTAAATACTAGTAATAATAATATTAATAAATAAATTTAAAAAAAAAAAAAATTAGAAGATATCAGAGAATAAACAAAAAAAAACACGAGAAAAATCTGTTTATTAAAAATACGTAATAAATAAGCTCGGTTGATAGTTAAAGGGCACTAACGAACTTCAGCACGCCAGGCCAGATGACAAGTAACAATGACGAGCAGTTGGCAATGCGACTTATTCAATAACAGTAATAATAATAATAATAATAATAACGGTCTACGCGGAAAGCAGGTGCACTCACTTCGTTTGTATCGTATCGTAACGTATCGCAAAAGGTTGATCGTAACGAGCAACACATATGCCCACATATTTAAGAGGGGCGCCTGCGCTGACAAAAATATACGTAATATATACACACACACACATATATATATATATATATAATATATACAGCAGATGAAAAATGCAACAATTATACGTATTCGCAGTACACTTACGAATTTTCGATATAGTGACAAAGGATGACGTACGACTGAGTGAGAAAGCGTGTAATGACGATAAAGAAGTGGGGGGGGGAGTAAATAACGAACTTTGAAGATTCACGATATTATCATTATTATTATATACACTTGTCATCGGCACTACTATTATTATTATTACTGTTATAGGCCGCTAGGAAACGCGGAACAGTGATACGTAATAATTAAAGTGGAAGGAAAACAAGAAAAATATGACGTTGAAACAGACAGGCGCCTGGAAAAATAATAACCGTTCAACAACGAACAATTTTGCCGAACGGATTGCGTCGAACAATTTAGCAGGCGTCGTTTGTATAGAATAAATATTTCGGGCACATAATGCGGAATAACAAGTATAAGTGGCTTCAACTGATTATACAAGGTAAAATAAATGGTAATCGCAGACGTGACCGGACTAGAATAATATGGTTAGAAAATCTAAAAAAGTGGTTCAAACTAGATACAACTGAAATATATAGAAAAATTATGGATAAAAATCAAGTCAAGCAGATGGTCGCCAACGTTCTCCGTGGACACGGCACATATAAGAATAGAAGAAGATATTATATATATATATATATATATATATATATATATATATATATATATATATATATATATATATAATATAATATATAATATATATATTATATAATATATATATTATATAATATATATATAATATAATATATATATAATATAATATAATATAAGGCACAAATACTGCAAAAAAAAAAGACAAAAAACGTTATATATTCAGGATTGGTATGTTTGAGAAATAAAATAATTTTAACTATTGTAAAAATATATCCGTAGCGCTTCCTGGATTATAAGGGATGGAATTTATAAAGTAATGAAAGTGTTTACACTTTCTACACATTTCTATAGCATCATCAGGATGAGAACTCGATGCATATTCCACATTCGCGTTCGCCTAAGTTCATTGTGTGTGTGTGTGTGTGTGTGTGTATATGTACAGTTTACATTTAGAGCATAACAAGCTCCCGACTACTGTTTTAGAAATTTATCATATTTTTTATTTTATTTCATATAAGCGCGACTATTTATAAATTTCGTTTACCGCATGAGCTTATCGAGCATACAGAAAAAGGGGTCGTTCAAACGAGCACAGCCTCAGTAACGATTGATATCTCGAGACCGCCGATTAGTCTTGTGTCTGTTGTTTGATAATCGACATTCTACCGAGGCCAATACGAGGAAGTTATTATTTTTGTATGGTCGATAGATTTTTTCATAGCAACGTTTGCTATCAGCATCACATTTAAATCCCGATAGGTCGGTATAATCGACACGAATTGAAGACCATTAAAAGAAACATCATAAGAATTTAGGTAATTTAAGAGATGAAAAAATTTCTTAAAGTTAAACTTTTATTACAACGATTAATTTTATGTACGCCGGAGACGAGTTAATAAATCCAAATTGCATTATAGTCGAATTAATAAATTTATTTCACTTTTCTCCGGAAGAAGCTATAAAAATTAATTATCACAAGGGTTGGGAATTTTGTGTTGATAAATTGAGCAAGACTGTAGTCATTAAATGAAATTCTAAGTGTGGTGATATCTATCTGCGTACCCGGAGTACAGATGACGTAACATAAACAAACCAATATAAATAATTTGTCGATTACATAAAATTCAAAGATCTGATTTTTTTTTACAGACAGGTGAACTGTTATTTATTTTTTTTCAAATCGTATCTTATTGTCAGAATAATTTTTACGTCACCGAACCAGTATTATAAATAAATAAATTTTTTATTACATAATTAAAATACAGTCAGTAAACATAATTTATAGATATATCGTGTAACTCGCCCTCGCGATAGCTTACGAGATTGATTAATTAAGGTAAGTAACAAACGAAACAAGCAGATAACATTGAAACTAAAAATGAAATGAAAACAATTAATGTAACATTAGCTGCCTAGAATCGTAATTACCTATTACGAGGGTAAACGGCAATCATCGAAAAATTTACGCGATATGTTAATAATATATTAACACGAGGTAATTTCAGACTGTCACGCATATAATCTGTTCTAGTATAACGGAGAGCATTTAGTATATGAGCTGCAATTTATTATAACTAGCATATCGAACATCAAACCGGACAAGAGTAAGTAAATAGTGGACGTATTAGTGTTTTATAAATAATAAATATATCGGGTGTATGTATTTAGGAATGATTTTCTATTAAACATAAGATATATGGAACAAATGGATTTACTAGGCTTCGTATTAATATGGTCAATATGTTTAAATTAAATTTATTGTCAAAAGCTTAAATACCGAATCCGACCTGACCAGTTAATGCTGTTTCTCGACATCATCAGATTATTTGGAAATTTTGGTCGTCTGCGTGTAAAGAAAATTGATTCGGTTTTCGATGGATCGATACTGATTTTCCACTTATTATAATATCTGAAAATACATTATACGCCGATTTGAAATCTGTTCCGGATAGTGTGGCCTGGTCTAAATGCACTAAAAAAAAAATAGCCGCATCGCCTGCTTAGAGTGCCACTTGTGCATTCAACACTTCTGGAAAATCGTATAAATATAACGTGAAAAGAAACGGCCCTAACACACTTCCTTGTGGAACAGCCCCCCCCCCTAAAAAAGTGTTTTAATTGAACAGTTACATAAAAAGTTCTATTGTGTAAATAAATACTAATTAATTTAATTAAATAAGGAGGAAATTTACATTTAATCATTTTGTATAAAATGCTCGCGTGCCGTGTAGTATCAAATGCTTTAACAACGTTAAAGATATTAGAGGTTGAATCGACCAAGTAATATAAAACGTAAAAGGTTCATTAATGATCTATACGGAATCAGCAACTATCTGAAGCAGACAGGCTGTCACATCGGTATTGACGAGTGTGTCGGAATTTCCAAGCGCGAACCTAACGAAAATATCGGCAGATTCTGACAATATGCCAACCGAAATTCGGATCTTATATAAATAAAACGAAGCACAGAGGAAGGAAATTAATTTTAGAACGATTAAACAGCTTTTCGAATTGGTAAGAATAAAAACTGATTAGACGATCACGATAGACATATTTTATCACCCGGTGAATAACGATTTAAATGTATTAACTTTGCCATGTGATCGATTGGTGATCGGCGTTGTAGTTCCGGAACCGCATGTGTGAAATGGACATAAAAATGATTACACGCAATGTCAGAGGCCTAAACAAAATAGATAAATTGAACATAATAAAGATACGATGGATTAATGGGACCAGCGGAGACGCATTGGAGAAAAAATAGACACTTTGTTTCATCAAATGGAAATTCAATAATAGTCAATAAATGAAGTAGCGTTAATAATTAATAAATATATAAAAGCTGCAGTTCATAGGTACAATTTAATCACAGATTATCTCGGTGAAATTAAAAGCTAAACCGGGAAATATAAATCTTATACATGTATCAACAACTCAACATTTCAACATTCAGACGAGGAAGTAGAAGAATTTTACAACCAGTCAGAAGAAATAAAACGGCGGATACTTGATGGGGAAATACTGATAATAATGGTAGACTTCAAAGCTAAAATAGGAACAAGAGAAAACGATCCTCACTTATGACAAATAGTGAGACGATATGACATTTAAGTAAGGATGGCAAGTGCTAATTAGAAACTGCCGACCATGTATTGTATGTATGTCTTATACCAGACCACGTAAGAGTACACGATAAAAATAAATTTAACGTAAAAGACGAATGCACTGCTCGACAATTTCAATTATTCGCTTTAGATTAATTACATAAGAAGTTCCAGAGTCATTAAAGTTTTTTTACTAACACTTTGCGGAGCAGCCAGAAAACTTTTAGCGCGAATTAAAATTATATGTATAGACTGAGTATACTTTTGAGCGCCTATATGCCGTGTACGTATGCGTATGTGTCCGTGTAAACTTTTTGTGCAATAATGAAGTGTCAAATTGTTCACACGTGCAAAATAGTATATATATGTACATATAATATAATTATCTCATATAATATTTATAAATGCATTTATGTACACATTCGTGTTACTAAACGGTAAGTACATAAGCATATATATATATATATATATATATATAATATCTTTCTTGCCCGAGAACTACATTCTTTATCACCCGCCACTGATCCGGGCTACATTTAACAATATTATCACTGAAAATTTTCGTACGCAGACCCTTATTTATACGGATGGATCAAAATAGGCTGAGGGAACTGAAGCAGCAGTTTTCATCCCATCTCTTAATATTAGCAGGGCATACAAATTATGTGATCTTTGTTCCGCATGTACTGCTGAGTGTGTAGCAGTATTTCTATCCTTATCATTCTTAATCGATACGAAGCTTCCAGGTATTATCTTATTATCACCGACTCACAAAGCATTTTGAAGGCTATTGAAAACAAAGGGAAGGGGTCAGATTCATTGAATTCATTCATCATGTTGAACGTTTATCATGTGGAAAACTTGAGTATATTTGTGTCTTTATTATGGGTACCGGGACTTCCGAGGAATCTCCGACAAGAAAATTGTAGATTCATTAGCTAGAGGTGGGTCTTCTAGTGGTATGGTATTCTCTTCAATTTCAGCACTTCGTTATAAAGTCGAAACATGAGAAATTCTGGGAACAGACGTATGTGGAGTGTATACAGCAGTCGCCTCTTACTAGGAACTATCAATTGCAACCGTTTCTTCCTAGATTTTCATGGTTCTACTTTTTTAAAAACATTAAGCGGGGAGGAATTATACTTATCAGCAAATTGCGGTTCAGACATTGAACTTACAGAAACTCCTTAATGCCCTCTGTACGCTGGACGTATAATTTGCAATCTTGATCACGCGTTCTTCGCATGCCCTACTTTAATAACATTACGCTGTGAACTGTACCTTAAATTACTGCACGCGTCTCGTAATGGTCCTCCCTATAACGTATTGTCCCTTCTTCATCTTGAGAATTTACATCTGTTTCCGGACATAGCGATATTTCTGGAGAAGTTGTCCCAGTTTATAGAAATATGAGTTAGTAAGTACAGTTTGGGTAGGCTGTAAGAGCATCCCAAAAAAATAAATAAATGTATATATATATATATATATATATATATATATATATATATATATATATGTATATAGGCGACGCTTATAAACAAAATAACTGAGGGTGAAACTGCTGCACAGTCCGCGAAAATGTGAATATTATATTATAAAGTATTGAAAAGGGAGTACTACTCTAATTAAGCCTGAAACGGGGGTGTACTCCACCACTGTAAAACTGTAAAACGTTAATTTTAATAATCAAGTATATAGTGTTATATTATAAAGTATTGAAAAGGGAGTACTACTCTAATTAAGCCTGAAACGGGGGTGTACTCCACCACTGTAAATGAAACAAACTGTAAAACGTTAATTTTAATAATCAAGTATATATATTTATAATTTCAAATATTATCTATTGGCAAATAATTTCCGTTCGTTATGTAGTAAAACTGATACAACATTTACTCTAATTTGTTTTATCGCGTTATACATATTCAAGCATTTTAAAATAATAATAATAAAGGAACGGTTGTTAATAAAAAAAAAACTTCAAAAGACTGTATACAGAAAATAAAAATGAGAGATATTAATGGATTATAGAATAAGGAATTTATATTTTTAAGACACTTTTTATTATTATTATTAAAGTTGTAGAAAACAAGTCTGTGTTAACATGATATGTGGCCCATACGTAGGCGAGACAAAACCACTTCATTTCGTCTTCCAGGTCTAATAGTCGTTGATGGTAGTGGAACTGCTTTCACAAGACGAAGCACATTCGATTCCATTGGAATGTTGGCCTATTTCTGGATCCGTGGCTTTTGAATACTGAATATGAGGAACATTAAAAAAAAAAAAACACATTTGACTTAACGTTTAAAGAACGGGTTTGAAACTTAATTTGCGAAATACTAACAAATTGTTTAGAATTAATAAAAGTTTCTCACTTTTATCCGTTATATTTCGTTAGCGAAATGTCGGTGGGTACGGAAGTCGATTAAATGATGATGTCCCGATACACGATACCGGTTAAGAGTTGATTCAGCATGATCCGGAAGTGACTATATTTGCACCGGAGATGAACGTATCATTAAATACACACAAAGCTACTCTCATTATGCACCGAATCCAGTGTGGATAAAATAAAAGATTTCTCCGCACCCCATAATTGGGAAGGTCCATCTTATGATTTTTTACAATAATGTTGTTCCGTCGTGTTTTTCGAGTGCCCTTCTTTAATAACATTAAATTACTGTGCGCGTCTTGTAATGGTCCTCCTTATATCGTTTTGTCCCTTCTTCATCTTGATAATTTACATATGTTTTCGGACATAGCGATATTTCTATAGAAGCTGTCCGAGTTTATAGAAATATGAGTTAGGAATTACAGTAGTAGGCTATAATGGCATCCTAATAAAAAAAAATAAAAAAAAAAAAACAATTTCACCGCGAATGTACGCGCGGTTACGAAGTGTCCAGAACAGACATTAGGAAAATAAGAATAATTTAATATATCGTACGGAATTTAGATTACGTCATTGCTCGTGTCAATTCTGAACTGCACGAATACTCGTGAATATAATTACGAGTGAGAAATAAGTAGTGTTTAATTTTGGGCACGAATAACGAAATTATTTGAGCGTTATTTAAAAAAAGCAAAATGAAAATAATAACGAACACGTTTAGAAATTAATCGATTTTCAAACTAACGTCCAAACAACGATGTAAAAATGTCGTCACGCTACAGGTCAACAGAGAGGAACTCCGCTTTCAAAGCCAGAGCATGCTTATTTCAGAGATAATCGACGCGTTACAAATCGAACTAACAATGCTTTAAAACGATATGCTCCCCCATATATTTTAATCATCGTAGTAATAATAATAATAATACTAATAACAATAACAATATTCATAATAATTATAATAACGAATGAAAGTAAACATATTATATAATTAGTTTAGAACAGACGACAGTGTGTCGTCATCGTTGTTGCATAGTTTAACAGTTCGAACTAAAACTCATTCAAGTGTAAATTTATTCTATAACGTACATTTTCCCGACGTCGTTATAATATGAAATACGTCATCGAATTAAACTAATTACAATCATTTTCGTTACTGGTATCAAAAATCAATTTAAATATATATATATATATATATATATATATATATATATATATATATATATAATTCCCTATATTTAATACTTTACATTATATGAACGTAGTTCAGTCTGAAATACTAGCCGCAAGCCTTACGCGGTCTTTTAAATCGGAACAATTATCTTATAAATTAATCGGAGATTTCAAAGCCATAATCGCATAATAACCGGAGATACCAGAATCTGATGATTTAAAACTACAAATAATAAAGTCTTGAAATCGGTGATAAAGTTTCTAAATGATTCCAAAATCCAAGTAGAGTACAACATCGATCATGATTCAACATCGGCTAGACTTAACTATGCAATGTAGCAAAAACTAGTAAAAGTCATTTCTCTCAAATAACAAAACTGTCTCCGGAACATCATTCGATACAACGCGAGAAGTGCCTGACAACTAAATATAGAGTGATCCAGAGATGACGAAGGGCGGTTTTGTTGGTTTTTTTTTAATAACTCAAAAAATACTCGACCAAAATTTTTTAATGAAATTTTTTTTAAAAATAGGAAAATGAGAAATTAGCTTACAATCGTTTGTAGAACGCAATACCGTTCAGATGGCATTTACTAAATACGTTCATTCAGTCTTTTAAAAAAAAATTGAACACTTTTTCGAGCATATATCGCTGTGAATTTTTTAAATTTCTTCAGAAATCCGAGTTTCGACTCTTAAAAAAAAAAACTCGTAACTATAAACTCTTTTCGAAACTCTCGTTTGCACCGTCGTGATCGATTCACGTCGAAAATAACGTTTCACGCAGTGCTCCGTCTCGTTATAAGATGCCATGAGTTAAACTGGACAAAAACAAATCTCTGCTGTATACCAAAAACGTGGAGCACGCGGTTCGCGTTGTAGCAGTGTTACCGACTGTGCTATTCAAAAATCAAAACCGTCCGCATCTTCTATGGATCACCTTAAAGTTAACAAAGTTGACTGGAATAATTTTAATAACATCGCGGACTTAGAAATAAATATCATTACAAACACAAACGAGATGAATAAAATCGTTACAAATAAAATTCTTTCATCGGCTGATTCGGATATATCGAAAACTGATTCAACCCATCGCAAATAAATAATAAAAATATCCCCTTGTCTAATGAAAACTGTATAAATCAGCTATACAAAATGTCAAGCGAACCGTCGTACAAAATAAATAAGAAAAAAAAACGTTAATTTTATTTATGGTGTAAAATTTAATTGAATAAATTAGTGAATCAAATATCGAAATAGCAGCTATATAACCGCCAACAAAACTCCATCGATCAACTAGTATAGGAAAACAATAAAATAGTGGACATAATTGCCAAATACTACTACTATCAAGAATCGACGGTGCAACCGCGACGATATAGATATTGCTTTCAATCTCGAATCAAATGATGAACCTTATAATACGGAAATTACACGCTATACAATTTCTACAACAATAAAAAGTTTAAGGAAATCATTAACTAGACCAGATCGGATACGCTGAGACAGGCCGCCACAAAGGGAATTTAATTTTAAAATGATCAATACCGCCAGAAAGGAGCAACTAGTTGCCGAATCCTCGAAACTTTTTACGTTTTTAATGAGAAAAAAAAAAATAAAAAAGTCATTTCTTATACTCCTTTGCTATACGTTTACATCGTACCAATGAGAATTTACTAATAAAAAAATTATTTTCCGAATATCTCACAAAAACCATTCATTTAGCATTTTTTCGGGTTTAACGTGCTGCCATAGAGGTGTGTACCTAATATATTAGTAACAGGTATAAAATAACACGATCCGGACTACCAATATCGTAATTAACTAAAATCAGCCAAAATAACAGGTATGGACGGAACAGTTTAGTAGCAAGCTAATAAACAACGCTCCTTATTGGTTAGAATTATAACGGTACATACACGCTAAGGCTGGTTTCATACCAAGCGAGTCGAGTCGAGTCGAATCAAATCTGACTCCATAAGATTCAACACAAAACTATTGAATGCGCTCGTAATGCTAAAGGTAAAAGTCTTTCACACTAAAAGCATCGAGTCGAGTCGAATAGTCGCGAGTCTTTCAGAGTCAATTGTAAGTCGAGTCAAGGAGTCAGCAAGTTGAATTTATAAACTGTCCTGCGGAGTCATATTTTATTTTAATTGTTTCTTCGTTTATATTTATATTATAATTATGGATATCGATCGTTTGATAATTCTAGTTCAGAATTATTCTGAAATTTATGATCAACAAAATCGTAATCATCGTAATCGCGACCATATTAGTAAAGTATGGAAAGATATTGCAAATGAGTTAAATATTGACGGTAAGTTCCTTCTAATTTACAGTAGAAAATCAAAAGTTTTGTAGCTCTCTTTTATACTTTTCATGTAATTTTATACAAACATTATATTCAAAAGTTTTGTACCTTACTTTTATACTTTTTATATAAACATAATATGGTATATCATTATTTTTAACATGGAAAATGTAAAGTAGCATGAAAATCTTGTCATATATGTTTTTAAAAGTATATTGTTTTTTAATTACAATAATATGTATAAACATAATTTATCAAATTCTTATGCTGTTGTAAAATAATTTAATAACTTTTCTCTGTTTTTTATTGCCTCTGTATACTTGCTCTATGATTTGTAGACGGCATTAAATTTGTAACTTGTGATTCATCTTGTAAAAACTGTGTTTCTAGATTTCGACTTGATTCATTTTGCCCTTGTCTAATAAAATTGTGTAGTACACATGCACTTTTTATTGTCGCTTCAGCTAATGTCACACATCAGTGTCATCCCGACCATAACCACCAACATCTATTAATATAAAATTACAATTTGCATCAACTACCGCTAATAGCACAATTGAATGAAATTCCTTATAATTATAAAATTGGGATCCAGCTTTTGGTGTGGACATTTTATTTTGCAGTGCTTTCCATCTAAACTGCCAATGCAGTTTGGCATTCTGCATATGTCAAAAAATGTTTAGAGATGGAAAGCCATTTTTCTGTTGATGGTATTTCCATATACATAGGCATTAATATTTTCCATATGGCGCTATTAATTTCAGTAACAATATTATGTATCGTGGAAATGCCTACTCGGAAAGTATAACTTAAAAATGTAAATGATTCTTCTGTGGCTATATACCTGAAATGAAAAATTGCATTTCCAAAAAAAAAGTTAAAATTGTTCTAGATATTACATTTTTAATTTATCGTGTTCTAAAATAAAATATAGTTGAGGATTAGTTTTTAAAAAATAAGCAGAAATTTTTCATATAACTATATAATTAATAAAATTGTATTCTATTATTTCTTTTAGAAATAGAAGCCAAAAAGCAAAGTAGCATAATTTACGGAGCAATTAATGCAGAGAAAGGCGGAAATTAATATCAGCAAAAACAGGATCAGCAAGTGAGACTACAAGAATTAAGTGGCCTTATTTTCAAAATATGAAATTTTTGGATTCTTATACCTAGAGAATCATCAGGCAATGTAATAACGGAGAAAGATGATGAGATTTATATTGATGTTCCACTAGAAGAGTCTGATCCAGATATGTCATTAATAGAATCTGTTGATATTATTACAACAGAAATTTTTACATTCCTAAACTATATGCATTTTGGTTTAAAAAAAAAAAAAAAAAAACACGTATAATATAATTTAAATTTACGCAGTCATAAATCCATTATTTACAAATTTTCGAATAACTTATGTTTCAAAAAACTGAACGATAAAAAAAAGGTAATAAATCATTTTTATAATTTGAGTGTCAAAATAAAATATTAATGAAGGAATTAAAAAGTTAAAAATAAGTTGACATTAATTAATAGCGAGCGAAAAAAGTGAAAACTTTAAAACGTCAAAAACAAATATGTGGAACAGACGTTTACATGTATACAAAAATTAAAAGCATGGACAGAAAATATCGCGAAACTTTCAAATACATTTAAAATTGGAGTAGTTTTTTTTTTGTTTAAATTGTTTGTTTTTTATTTCCCATACACACGATCCTTCATTAATTACTTGTACATTAGTTTTACTATGTAACGACAAAACATTTACAAAATTCTTATCTAAATGTAGCTACTTCCGACTACATCATCAGTTTTTTATTTCGATAGCCAATAAACATAATAATAATACTATATTAAATAAGAGTAATTATAACAATGAAAACGATATGACACATCAGTCAAATTATTATACAGGATGATATGCAGATTATTTTTCAAAAAAAAATTAAGAAATTGACTATCGGAACTTTTTATTTCAATTCATAACTTTACTCTACAGATAATACCAATTGAAACGTCTTGAAAATTAAAATTTTCAACTACATCTTATGGTGTTTAATATTTTACTATATTATATATATATATATATATATATATATATAAAGACTTTTCCGAGCATATGTCGCTGAATTTTTGAAATTTCTTCAGAAATCCGAAATTTCATTTTTTCCAGATCGCGTGGACGCGCTTCGTAAACGCGACTCTTAAGGTATTCCCACAAAAAAAATCGCGTAACTTTAAATTTTTGTTGGAAACTCTATTTGCACCGTCGTGATCGATTCGCACCGAAAAGGACGTTTCACGCGAAACGTGCCTTCTTTCTCGTTATAGGATACCGGGATTAGTAAAACTAGACAAAAACCAATCTCTCACACTAAACGTGGAGCACGCGGTTAGCGTTGTAACAATGTTACCAACTGCGCTATTCAAAAAATAAAATCGTCAGGCTTCTCTGGGCCACCCTATATATATTACGAAACATTGCTTAGTGAAACCGAAGTCAAAAAAGGTGAGAAAACAAGTATCAAATATAGCTTAAAGAAACACGATAGAGTCTGCATGACAAATATAACTGTGAGGAAGTGCAGCATCATGATCAGATATTCAACCGTTCTGTCAGTTATAAACGTGAATGCGCAATATTATTGTTAAATATCGGACGTCGATTCATTTATAACTTTGAAATTAACTTATAATTGTAAAAACAAAAAATCAAATAAGAGTAGTCCATTTTAGAGTTTTCCGAATACATCCAGTGTATACTCATGGAAAATTATGTATTTCTAATTTATAAAAATGTTGACAAGACGAGAATTCCCTTCGTGTTCTTAACATTGAGAAAAAATAAGCTAAAAATGTCGACATTTTCAAAAAATATGCTCGTCAAATTTACAAATAATATGAACAAAATCCTATATATATTAAAAATCGCTAAGGTAGGATATACCACGCGGATAGATTGCACATACAAACATATGAATATATGTATATATAAATACCTAAAATAATAAAAACTAAACCCAAGATTGAGATAAGGTGAAGACTTTAAAACATCAAAAACAAACATCTACGGAGAAACGTAGTGTACCGATATATGAAATATTAAATTTTTTTTAGATTGTGTACTATGAATCCAATCTATAAAAACAAGATTCTTAATCGAATAAAATAAGCGCATAAAAAGATCTCGATGACCCTGACAATGTAGCATTTCACTTTTAACCAGAACCGGACGATCTTACAAGGTAACATCGGATCAGACGATTACAGATTAACCTTGGATAATACGAAATCGGGGAAATGATCAAATATAAAACAAAGCAAGAAGGCATCATATATATATATATATATATATATATATATATATATATATATATATATATATATATATAGGTTAACTTTGTGACTATACAAGCAAGGTGAACATTTTAACTCGAAAACGAACTACTTCATAAGAATATTACGACCCGAATTAGTAAAGTTTGAAAATTAATTACAACCGGAATTAGTAAATTTTTAAAATTAATACATTTATTTGAAAATCGGATTTAAATAGGTAATCCCATTTTAATTGAACAAAGTTCAAACGTAATATACAAAATACGCATATCAAGATAACGTACGTTTCTAAGTGTGTGTATTTTGTACATTATACAAAGGCAGAGAGAGCACTGAATAATTCAACATGGTTGAAGAAACAATTTCAAGGTCACTTTTATCATCATGGGTACGTTAACCTTCCAGCCCAGCTTCCGGAGAGGTCAACATCTTTAAGTTATTAAATTCCTGAATATAGTTCCAGATCCTTTTTCTTTTTTTATAGGAAATAATAATTTGTTTTCCCCATCGGACGTTTCCTTTATTGTACTAATACGTTATTTTTAATGTATGTACATATAGTGAAATGTGTTTAACACGAAAACGCTTAAACGTAAATATGGGTTAACACGAAATAATGGAACGGTTCCGACAAATTGCCGTGTGTCTTCGTAAATTTTTTCTCTACCCTAACACGAAAGAATAATCGCTTAACACAAAAGATTTAGCTTCTTAGACTGTTATTTCTTAAGACCAGTGTACAACTTCAATTATGACAGACGAGATATTTTGGAGATTGTTCAAAGCGTAAAAAAAATATCGTCCCTATAGATTACGATGACGAGATGAACGACGCAGTTCCTATTCCAGCAGCATCCGAAATGAAAAGTGCGCATAGTTATTTAGACGCACACATTCCAACGGTGAAATGAATAATAAAATAGATGATATCGAACAATTTGTTTGAAAATTTGAAGTTAAAAAATACAACGCAAAAGAAAATATCAGATTATTTTTCAAAAAATCGATAAATACGTTATACCTTTTTTTAAAAAGATTAAAAACTATGTATGTATTAAATTTCGTTAAGTCCTTGTCAATAATGTTATTGTTTTATTGATTTTTATTAAATGCATAAATACACACATATCTATTGTATATAAAATGTACTGCAATAAATGTAATTTTGTTGAGTATGTTTACTTTTTTTCTAATATCGTATAACACGAAAAAATATTTCAGTCGATCCATTTCGTGTTAAACAATTTTCACTGAAAATATATATATATATATATACATATATATATATATATATATATATATATATATATATATATAAATATATTATATATTTGTGGAAAGAGGGAGAGTAAGATATTTCCAATTAATGTTGAAATACCAAGAATGTTTGTGCGATAAAAGTTACTTTTAAAAAACTGTTTTTTTATTATATTATGACGTATTTTTTAATTCTTTTTGAAACTAAAATATAGTATACTTATTTAAATTTACTCAGTATTTAAAAGTACGAATAAATTTATAAATGATTGCGTATTTAATAGAAACTTTATAATAAATTAGAAAATTTTAAATCGTGAACTCTCAATATAAAATAAAAAAATGAAAATCCTGGCACAATTTTGTTTGCTCTATTCCACAGTCAGTATCAAGTTATTATATGTGGTCAAAAATAAAAACACTCAATGATGTAAGTTCCATACCCACTCCTACGTCATTGAAGATAGGTGGAAAAACTATTTTTTGTCCAAATGATATAGCCAATTCTCTTGACCAACACTTTGCAAGCCAATCTTCATCCCTGAGATATTCAGCCGCTTTTCTTGATACAAAAAAAGAGCAAATATATTTCCTGCTGCACCATACAACTCTGATTTTAGTATCTCAGAACTAAACTTTCACCTCAATCTACATACACCGAACACTGCACCCCGTCCAGATTCAGTACATCCTTATATGTTAAAATACCTTCCATCAAGTGCAAAACTATTCCTTTTAAATTTATACAACTAAATATGGAGATCCAGCATCATTTCCGAAAAATGGAATTCAGCTATTTCCAATATTAAAACCCAATAAAAATGCCTTCTTCACAGATAATTACAGAACAATATCTCTTCTGAGTGTTCTTTCAAAAACACTGGAGAAGAGGCTTAATAGGCGTCTCTTATTTTTCCTTGAAAGTAACAATCTTCGGATATAGATCATCTGCTCACTTCACAGAAGCAGATATTAGCATCATAACACAAACAGCACTTATATAGTGTATTATTTGATTTAGAAAAAGCGTTTGATCGTTTGCGGCGTCATGTACTATTAATAAAAATAAAGTCCGCCGGTACATCCAGTAATTTAGGCAACTATTTAAACAGTTTCCTAAACAACGGAACATTTCAAGTTAAGATCGGTTTGTCAAAATCAACAGCAGTTCAGACCGAAAACGGTGTTCAACAGCGCTCTTCACTTAGTACAACCTTATTCATGTTACATATCGATGACCTAGCAAATTTTATCTCGCAACCTGTAACTCCTCAGCTTTACATTGGCGATCTTAATATATCCTTCCCATCCAGTAAAAAATCCGACAAAAAATCATAGATCGTCTGCAGCAATGGTCTGATACGAAAGGTTTATATTTTTCTACATCCAAATCATCATACATTATTTTCCTTAAGAGGCGTCTATCATCCTCCAGTTTTTCCTTAAGTATAAACAACTTTCCCTTAACAGCCAAAACAAGAGTGAAATTCCTTAGTTTATTGTTCAACTCCAAATTAATCTGCGTTACCATATAACTGAAGTCAAGAGTAGGTGCTTAAAACTGCTTCCAATTCTGAAATATTTATCCAACCCAAAATATAATATAAATACCCAAAACCCTCTTAAATATCTATAAATCTATAATCCTATCACGAATCAACTATGAGTGTCAGGTATACTCAACAGCCAGTAAATCTACATTAAGAACATTAGATACAGTACATCACTGGACTTCGATACAACCTTGCAGTACATCCCTCATCCCCATCAAAGAACTTGTGTGCATTAACAGAATCCTTTCCACTTATATACTACAGAAAATACTATACTTACCTTTATTTAAGTCGTCTGCTTAGCTACAATAAAACATTTGTATACACCAAAGAATGTACATCCTATAATTACCATTTTCCAAATGACCCTATACCAAAGCTACATAGCATACTATCAACATATCACATAGGCTCTATTCCAAAATCAACATTGAATTACAATCCCCTTCAAAATCTACTTCCCAAAAATCAACCATAGGACCTTGGTGGCACACAGATGGCACAAGCATAAAGAATACGGTACCCTAAACCGTCTACGTGTAGGTCATACAGCCATATCACGCAATTATCTATATACCAAAAGTCTTCCACCAACAAGCTGCCCCCTTTGCGGACATTTAACAGAACCAACAGTCATACACTTAATATACAACTGCCAAACACACTCCACACAGATTAAAACACAAAAAACAAAAGGGCCCGATACACAAAAAAATCTTCTCAAACAACCCTCAATCAATAGTTAGAATCCTGATTTTTACCAGAGAAAGCGGACTCCTAGCGTACATATAAATCAAACACATGTCTTCTTATGCTGTAATAACCCTGGTAGTTACAAACGACATACGGAAATTTACATAATGTAAAATAATAATAATAATAATAATAATAATAAAATTAAGTGGCATTAAAATGAACAAATATTTTCGTTTTCTTGCATTTCATAGCCGATGCATTAAGATGAAATCTACGCGTATTTTAATGTTATTACTATAGTTGCTTTTATCCGATATATTTATCGATTTAATTGCATAATTATTAATACATATATATATATATATATATATATATATATATATGTATATGTAAGTGTGTGTGCGTGTGTAATGAAAGAATTGCCGAATTTAATTTTCCTTGACCTATTGAAAATTGTTATTCAATGTAAGAAAACGATACAAATATAAACGAATTACTCAAAGTTACGATTATTTTAGGGAATAATTAAAAATACGAGAAAATGATAACAAAGGCTATTTACAAATATCCCAAGGTGATTTACAGATTTATTTTTCGTCGTATCCAGCAGATAGCGCACCGTTCGTTGGGAAAATAATTCGGGACTTTACAAAAACATTTTACTGTAATAGATAAAACTTCATAATAACATAAATTGTTATTATTTACTATTAATTAAATAAAATTAGGACGTTATCGCCTGTGTCAACGTCTCTAAAAATGGGCAAAAATTTGTAATATTATTTATTAACGGAATAAATCTAACGCTTCCAATTTATTATCAATTTTTTCTTCGATTTAATTTTTTTTTTAAAGAGTTTACCGTACTCGATCGTTTTAGTTTTAATAATATTTTATTTTATTTCAGTTTTTTTTTTTTAAATTAGGTTTTTGAAAAAATTATTTTAATTACTGCTGTACAATATAAAATTATTTAGTTACGTATCAAATCTAATATTCGAGGAATTTTTTATTACATATATGTAACACTAATAAATATTTTTTTTAAAGAAACTTTATCGCGATACTGAAATTAATTACGGACTAAAAAAATGTGCGTTTGAAGAAAAACAAGGCATATTAAGACGGGAGTCAATATCGTTAAAGCTCCCAAAAATAATATCCAAAATTCACGTGTGTTCTATAGCCCTTTATGGTGCTGAAACCTGGACATTGAATAAAGATGAAACTGATAAGCTGAGTGGAAAATTTCCAAAATTAATTGAAGAGAAAAGGACGTTATTAAATCCGATAATAAAAACACGATTAACATAGAGATGGTTGTTTACTTCGGCATGGGAGATTACTTCGAAATATTCTCGAAAAGGAAAAAAAAAAAACGCTGAAAATCGAGAAAAACATTTATAACAACCCTGTTAAGACAACGGGTTAAAGAAATACGCTGAATTAAAAAGAGCTACGTAAGACCGGGAAAGATAGAAGCATACTATCAACTTATAAGGAGAAATGGCCGAATACGGTGGGCTGTGCTCGAACGGTATCATTAATGATGAAGTGTGGTCTTCCAGGAAAAAATAGACATTTTCGAAGAAATTTTGTACACAATTGAAAACGACATATATAAAAATTACAACTTTAGAAGTTTCGGGTTCCAACTCCGAGTACACGCCATAAAATTTTGAAATTTCGATTCATCGCTTCTTTCTCGATGATTTTCTAAATGTACGTTGAAAATTTCATCTCGCTCATCTAATATGCGTCTTTTACTACATGTATGTTAGTAAATATTTCGAATACCATTTCCAATGAAGGTATCAGATCTTTCGGAAACGTGTTTTAATTTATAAAAAATTATTTTAAGAAAAAATCAGATTGAAAATTTTCCACACATTATGGGTCGTCCTTCAGATATTTGTCAAGAAACTGTCAATTTTTGCTTATAATTCTGGAAATTTACGAAACGAAATTCTCTACAATTATAGTTATGAACTTAATAGTTTTTAATAGTGATCGATTTATATCAAAATATAATTACCGACAAAAAAACACGATTTTACACAAAAAAAAAGTAAAACTCAGTAGCCCCACATGCTATACATATATAAAAATTGCTCGTTTAATTAGATCAAATTTTGCACCATAAGGTTAACGTACTTTCAGGGGCGTATTTCAACTTTTGTCGCCCCTACGCCACACAAGTGGTGCCGCCCCATGTAAGGCCATCGATTTTCCAAAATTTTGTTACTCAAATATGTTGGTTGTTATGCATCGAAAATGATTTGAATCGACGAATAAATTTTGAAAATTTGATCGAAGAATTCGCCCTAAGAAAGTCAAGAAAAATTGTACTATAAAATAATTACTTGTATTTTTTGTGATAAATATATCTGATTTAAAACTAAAAAAATTAATTTTTTTGTTAACAAAATTTATTTTTGGTCCTACATGCCGCCCTCCCAAAATTTGCCGCCCTATGCCATGGCATTCTTGGCATTGGGGGTAATACGCCCCTGCGTACTTTACGTAAATTAGAATCTGTCGTAAATATTTTTTTTCATTTTCACCACTACAATTGTAAATAATTTTGGAGATTTCCTTTCCAATTAACTATACCCGTCACAATCACATACTCTAGATTATTGTACACGCACAGACTGAAAGTAATGAGAAACTCTGGGAGAAGAAAAACAGATTATTATTAAAAGCTATATAAACAAGTCTTCCTTACAGCGATTACTAGCAGACGCGAGGTAATACAAAATCTGTTCAACGAATTAACGATTGCCTACGCTCTTGAACGAGTATGGCACCAACCATTATGATGACGACAAACTTTCTAAATCGCATTTTTTTTTTAACTTCTCAACTTATTGGTGAAATTCAATTTTTCAAATCAATCTTAGAAACCGCGTATATAGTGAAGATTAAAACGGGTAAAAAAAAAATTATTATATATTCCAAAAGTTAATTATCAGATCTAAAGTATGCATATTTTAAAATTCGTCTTTCCTGTATGTCATTGACCATTCTTAACTTCTCCACTATACTATTTGACTTTGGTATTACAGTTCAATTTGACCGAATTGCTGGGTATTCCGATACTTTAGGTAATTTGCCAGTATCCTGTAAAAATTTGTTGTCTACGATAAGCAATGAATAAATACTGAAATTGTTCTTCATTCAACTACTTATATATATATATATATATATATATATATATATATACATAAATGTTATATGAAGACTCACCATGCGCTATTCTAAATACAAAACTTCGTAGAATTAAGCATAGGTTATTTTTATAATATTTAGCATTTATTTCAATTATTTTTATTTATACAATTACATGTACGTGTATCCGCATGATATGCATGTACATGTGATTTATGTGTGTATATGCGATTGTACATACATATCTAACTATCCTCTACCAAATTACCTTATTTTCAAAAATTTTTTCGCACGGTTTTTTCAAATTGACTTTTCCTTTATAACCGAATATTTATATTTTATTGTTGATTAATATAATACAGCGCAAGTTTTCACATAAATGTTATATATATATATATGCTTCGTAAGTATAATCCCTCAGGTAATTTCATTCGAATAGCGCTTTCTGTACGTGATAGCTGAACACGAACTGACTATAATTCCCTATTTTGTTCTCAGCCGACTAACTCAGACAAAATTGTCAGTGCACATTGTACGATCCCAGTAAGAATCGAAATATTCTAAGCACTCTGAGATATTACACACACACACGATTAGCCAATATGTCTCTAATTTTAAAGCCTGCTTTTTTTCATTATACACGTTTATAAGACATTAATCTTCGTACAATTATCGTAATTATAACCTCCCCTGCGTGTACGCAATAATAAAAAAAAATACGTAATCTCTATTTCGTGATACTTCATATATACCTTCACGTTAACGATCTTTACAGTAGACCAAATAAAGGTATAATCATTTTCGTGTCGTATAAAATATAAACTATATATATATATATATATATATATATATATATATATATGTATATAGCGGTCTAATATGAACTTTAATCTTAACCGTCATTAAACCAAAGTTATTAAATTGTAATCACCTTAAAACCCAGGAACAAACAAAATCAAATTCTATAAACTTCGAAAATTTCAATAAATTTCTAGAACCCATATAATATATATATATATATATATATCAATATATATATATTTTTTCTTGTCTTTACATACCGCATTCCAAAATGTTAAAAATCTAATCTGTCCTCTTGTAGAAAATACCGGATATACGGACCCGGAAGCTTTGCAATAGACCGCGTAATTCAAATGTAAAGCCGCGACCGTCCTAATAGCGATATTCGTACGCAGATAAGATCTGGAAAACATTTGAAAATTTCTAGCACCGAAAGAACGATATAGATATTATTTCTTCAACTTAAACATGATAATACAATACGATCAAAATAACGACGCCATCCGAAATAATACGACCGTGTAAGATTTTTGAGGCTCGACCATCGCTTCGTCATCCAGATCAAAAGTCGATCGTCATTAAGGGATGGGGGGGTAGAGATTATTATTTAAAAAGAGTCTTTTGGAAACAAGGAGAATAATAATTATTACCGCTACTAACCGAACGTCGATAATATTCAAACGAACATCGTCGGGACAATCGTAATGATCAATTAGACGATAATAAGAGGACGGAGGAGAAATTTTATCGATCGAAGAAATTTCGACAAAAACGGCGATTAATATTTCATACAACCGGTCGAGCACGATGGCCGTTTATGCGCGTCCTCGTTAGTCAAATTAAAACTGAAGAAATATTCAAAAAAAAAAAAGTCAACAAAATTAACGAGTGAAATGGCTATAAATATTTCAATAATCACCGATCGAATAGCCATCTATATACGAAATAAATAATAGGAATATATGATATATATACACGAATATCTCCCGTTGCGTATACTATATTAAATATGTATATTTCAATAATAAATTAACGAGAAAGAAAACTATATGATATATAAAATCGTTAAGAACATTTATTATTTCGTAACCATCGAGATATCCACCATCTACAACCATAAAACGAACAAATATAATAATTTTATAATATCTGTAATTGTAATAATTATTTTAATATATACATATATATATATATATATATGTATATATATACGAACAAAAAGCGCTGATAACCAATTATCTGACATATCCGGTGTATCATATGAGTTCGGGCTCCTATCAACTTATTCGTCATACTCTCGATCGTCATAATGATGATGATGATAATAATAATAATAATGTAAACTTTACTTGGATTGTAAGTTAGGAAAAATGTAAACATATTTATTGCCGTAAAAAAACACACACACAAGCACAAATATTTTATCGGCGTATTTTTTTTTTTTATAGATAATTTACGATAATTATAAAATAGACTGGATTCACACTAGAATCATCTTCGCGCAATATAATTGACGAATTCACATTCTTGGCGATAAGTAATGACAAATATATTTATTTTTTTGTCTAAGTCAAGTTAAACCTTTGTGGCTAGTAGATTCTAATTTAAGGATTACATACTAAATTATAATTTTAAATAATAATTTTTCACCTTAAAATAAAAAGAAAAATGAGAAATAATACTTTGTAGTCACAGCTTAATAGATAATGTATGGAATATGGAAGGAAGACTGCGAAATATATCACAGTTTATTAAAAAATATTTGTTTATTATAATTAAATTCTGGACAATTAAGGAGAAGGTGATATATATCTTCCAGGAAATTTATGGAAATATGACTATTGTCTCTGATTATCTCCGTTTGAAAAATTTAACTCTATACGGGAATGACCTATAGCCTACAAATTATGGTAACAAATCTGCGAAGTTGATGAAGGGGGGATAGATATTGGGATACGTAAAATAATCGCCATATAATGTTACAACAGGTTATGTTTGAGCCTCCTATGTTTATATTTACTATACATAATTGCCTGAAATCGTAATTACCGATGGTAGAAATTAAACTGTTATCGTGGACTAAGAAGTCATCGCAGAACTTACGCAATTTAAGATATGGTCCTTAATATAAGGTACTTTTAAGGTAGTATGCATGTCAACGATTTTGTAGTATCTAGAGACATTAGCACACATCTGAGACACCTATTTTGAAATACTTGTAACTTGTTAAAGTTTGTATTTGAAATAAAACTTCAAGCTGGACAACAGTACGTCATTATGGGACGTATAAGTGTTTTATACATGATTAATTTATTATTTACATTAAGAAATAATTTTCTGTTGATTAGTGGATATATGGCAGATATACTCCTGCTAGCTTTCAAGGTAGTATGACTGACATGTTCGGAAAAATTTAGTCTGTTATTCAAGGCTACCCCGAGGTAACGAACATGTTTTGACCAACTCACAATGGTAGAGTTGACCTTTAACTTCAGCAGGTAACGTGGGACGCCTGCGGGTGAAAAATATAGCCTCCGTTTTATCGCAATTAATATCAATTTGCCATTTTTTATAATAACGCAAGACACAATTTATTCCTGACTGTAATTTATTAGTAATTGCTTTAGGTATATAAGAAGTACAGAGAAGAGCTGTATCGTCTGCATAAAGAGCAGTCTGAATATCAGGTAGGTTTGGGAAATCAGATAAAAATAAAGTAAACAAAAAGGGACCTGGGATATGAACGTTATCGAATGCACCTTTAATGTCCAAAAAGGTGGCAACTAAGAACTGTTTATTCAAGAATGACAGATAAATCATTAACTAATTGGGCAATACAGTCTAAAGTTCCAAGCACAGGTCTAAAAACAAACATCCTATGAGGGAGAATCCTTTGATTTTCAATCCACCACAGTAGTCTGTTATTAATTACCATTTCAAAAAAGTTTCTAAGGCAAGATGCTAATAGGCCTGTAGGATGAAGCTTCCCGTGGAGATTTTCCTTCTTTTAAAGTAGGTAGAATTAAAAATTCGGACCAAACTGGTGGAATTAAAGAGCTGGATATATCAATTCATTGAATATACATACCAGAGTATTTTTTACATTTAGTCCTAAATGTAATATGTGTAATGCCATCTAAAAGCGGAATTCTTACCTTTATTCATTATGAGTAGGAAAAGTTCATCTACTTATATAGGCTGGGATAAGACATGGAAATGTTCATCATAATTTCTAAATACCATACCATTCGTTTCAAAAAAAGAAGGGGCGTAGGCAGGAGCAATAAAGCTTGTGAACTGATCAAACTAGAAGTCGTCTTTTAACGGTAAAGGTTGATGTTTTTTATTTTTGAACCGTTTAGCTAAAGACCAAATTTTAGAAAGAGGAGTGTTGCGATTAAATGTTAAACAAAATTCTCTCCAGGAATCTCAGTTTTTTTCAGTAATGTACGAGTTTCTGCGCTAACTCTTCTGTACTCAAGATATGAATGTATAGAACTGCCAGAACGGAACGCTCTTAACATATCATTGCGTCCTCTAATTTTCAGATGACGTTGATTGTTCCACCAAGGAGGAAGGATTTTATTTCCTAGGTAAGGGAGATGATTTAGGGAATGAATGGTCTAAGGCGGTAGTTACCATACCAAGAAATAAGTTATATTTATCTATAGGGCTAATATTTACGGGAATTTTGGTTATCTCTCGTTCCATAAAGTATTTAAATTTATTCCAATCACCATCAGAAAATTTTCATCGTTTTCTTGAATTATAATTTCGGTTCTCGCAGTATGTAGATGAGTTCGAAGTATTATTAATTTCAGTTAAAATGGGAAGATGGTCACTTCCAAGAGAGTTGGAAGATATTGACCAAGAGTAGTCAAGTTACATGTTTGAAGACACTAAGGTTAAATCAACTGAATTCATGGTACGTGATGGATTAGGAATTCTAGTTCAGGAACCATCGTTCAATAAACAAAAGTTGGAATCGGAGAGAATTTGTAATATAGCCGCTCTCTTATTATTGTCAACATTACAACCCTACAATCATCTTAATGCATTGAAATCACCGCCAATTACTACAGGGTAACGAATTAAAACTGTCAAGAGATGATAAAAGGATGATACATTTATTAAGTGATCCGGGGGAGAGTAATATGATATAAAACAAATCGAACTGTTTTCGATATCGACACTAATCGATACAGCATTGGATTCAGTGTTATTGTTGGATGATTTTATGATAATTTCTTCCCGGTTATCGGGAATATTTGTTTTCATCAGAATGGCAGCACTACCATAACCATCAGACCTATCATCTCGATAACAGCTATAATTTTCCATACAAAACTGTCTCCCAGGAGATAACCACGTTTCAGACAATAAGATTATATCGATATTATTAATAGATACAAAGACTTCCAACTCACATAAATTACACAGTATGCTGCGTGCATTCCATTGTAGTATCCTAAGCATAGTGTGAAGTTTTCCTGAAGTTAGAAGAAGGAAGATATGAGAGACCGGAGACGAGACGTTTGTTACTAAATAAATACATTGAGATAATATGTTGGAAAGATATGATTATACAATAAGGGAGGAGGAAAATAAAAAAAAATACATCTTAATTCCCGTTCAATTAGAAATATTATCGTCAATATGAAAGGAAATTATAAATAAATACTACTGGCCGAATCTCTCTAATCGAACGATGCTCGCCCACAGGTGGTGGATATGGAAGCGACCTGCAGATATAAAGGTTAGCTATGAATAAGACATTAGTCAAATAAGAAATCGCCAAACAAAAGCTGCAGGCGATTCCAGCAGTGACTGGGCAATGAGACAGAAGAATGTGGATGGACAACTTGAGGAACTGCCTGCTAAAAGTCCGCAAAATCCTACGACTGTCTCACCTTCGGCGAGGTTTGGTCGCTATCAAAACCTTACATCGCTACCTACTCATCAGCAAACCGCTTGTAAGAATTAAATTCCGAACGTCCTAATATATTACAGCAGATGCATCATCAGGCAGTAAAAGCGAAAAATAAAGTATTGTACTCGGCGATACTGCTACATCCATAAGCGAAACCAGAACGGTCCAAATCGATTATTGTATTGCGTCATGGAAAGAAAGACCTACCGTGACATCTCCCACGAAAACCAACAAACAAAACATAAAAAAAAATCCAAAATTAAATATTATTACGCCATGTAATCCAACTAGCAATCAGTGATATTGCGATAATCGCTATTAGTGATAAAGAACTAGCAACACTATATTAGATGGAATCGAATATTTCAGGTCAACCTCACATTACACCGATCAAAGTGCACAATAATGACCGCTGATAAAATACCATCCGAAAAATTTGATTCAATAACCAATATTAACCAGCGACCTACAACTTTATATGTCGGTGCTTATGTATAACAAAGACTTAAGTATACAACGGAACACAATCGAAAACAACTTTTCTATAAACAAAAAATTAACGATAAATTAAACAAAAAATCAACGTAGAAGAAACATAATTTAAATAATACACAAAGTGGCTATATTTTAATCTTCTATAAACCTAAAATTGATGATAAAAATATCATAAATAAAATAAGAACAATAATAATTAAACATTTACGATAAGAAAATTAACCACTATTAATAATTAAACATATCCGATGCAAATCATTAAACGAAAATTATTATTTATATCGAAAATACGCGAATTCGCTATTTTAAATAACTTCTTTATCCTATACAATCTGGATACAATTGATTATTATTATTAAATATTTAAATTGAACTTTAGAATTAACCAATCTGTCCATGAAAACAAAAAAAAAAATAACATTATAAAGTAATTGTGTACATTCTGAAATAAATTTAAATAAAGAATAACATATATAAGGATCATCCGAGGAAAGTAATAAACTTAAGATATAAGGAGGCCAATGGCCTAAAGATATAAGCCTAGAAAATAAACGCGATTTCTCTACAGAGTACGAGGAACAGTTAAAAAACGTATGATTCGCAGAATCATATCGGTATCATCCGTGTGAGAGCAGGTGCTGGTTTCGGCCATTCCAATTCTGTGCAAATGAGCAGGTAGGCAACAATCATTTAAACGAAGCCGAGTTAATGTCGTGATCATGTGACGAGAAAGTGGACCGTTAAACTTTTTTAGGAAAATACCTTTGAAAGAAACTGGTTTAACGCTATTATAAAAACTGCTGACTTTATTGAGATAGAAAAACTTCCCAATCTGAACTTTCACTACCACACGGATATCTGAATATGGAATGCATGAACAATGATGGCTGATGCTGATTTTGCGTCTTCATCAAAAACAGTATTACCATGAATTTCAACATGACTAGGAATCCAGCAAAAGTTGACTGTAAACTGAATTTGTATATTTAATTGTAAATATAAAATAAGACCCTTTGGTAACATGAAAGTTCGATATAGTATTAAGGCAACGAAGGGAATCCGATAAAATAGGAATATTAAAATTAGCAACGCGAAAAAAGCGTAAAGCCTTAACGATCGCAAAAGCTTCAACGATGAAAACCGAGCACGCCGATAGTAATTTAAACTTTTTGATCACGTTTTCGCTTGAAATCATAAAGGCCGATCCTACCAGTCCTTGAAAATCATATTTAAATACATCAGTGTACATATAAAAATTCTGGCCACTTGTTTTGAATGATGAAGATATGTTCTAAGTTGAGAGAAGGACCAAGATACAGTCATTGCCTATATCACGTTTTCATAAGTGGAGATTTTAAATCCTGTTCTTTGCTCGCACGCTCCGCCAATATATTTCTTTCAAACAAATCCTTATTATTTCCCGTTTCTGTATTACCTTTGCTGGCAAATTTTCAGTTTCTACGGTGGATTTGGATACAATTATTTATCTATTGAAACTTTCATCATTAGAAATTCCCGTACATTTTCATTATTATCATTAACGTTGAAAAAAAGTAGTCAAACGTCAATCGTTTTACCAGCAAATAAAAAATGACGTATAATATTTTAGGAAAAAATTAATCGACGTATCTGCATTACAATGAATCGCCGAAATTGATTTATAAAAAACATAGAAATCTGAGAATTAGACAACTCAATTTTTTAGCGACTTATAACAACACTAGAATTTTAAAATACACCACAAATGAATGTATATTACAACAATCTCAATTATTTTCCGCAGAGTTCTCGTATTAGAAAATAAAAATTGTAAGCCCGCAAACACGTGTGACAAAAAAATTATGAATTTAATTTATCGCCGTATACATTTTTTTTAAAAAATCTCATCAACCTGAAAGTTATTAGAAAATGTCGTCTACTAAAGATTTCCAATGAAGATTCATAGAGGACCAGCCAGACGACGCACTCTATGCAAGCTAATATTGGGTGGTATATTGAGATTTTGCGGCAATGATTTTGCACCAGTTGTAAATGTTTGTAGGCACTATTTAGAGTTAACCCGGGTCTAATAACCGTTGAGTACATATTAATTTTTTATCTGCAGCGCTAAGACCCGAGTTTCTGCGAAATATCGAATATAATGTGCGCATGGCTTTACGAGCCTCGCCTATGACGCATTTAATATGACTGTTAAAATTTAACCTGCTAGTATTGTACCCCTTTCACCCACCTAACTTGTTGTTCGTAATTTATAGTAATTTCACAGGTAAAATAATCGTCTTCTCGAAATAATACCTCAGTTTTTTTCTACGTCTACGTGGAACTTCCATCTGTTATAATACATTTAAAATCGTAACTTTTCGTAAGCAGTTATATATTGTGTCTGTCCTGTATGAAATATAATACTAATAAATCATCCGCGTACAGCGCACAAAAAGGTTGCAATGTTTGTGCTTATATAATATAAGGCATACTATACATAATGTAAGTACCTGATTCCAAAACGTAAAATAACTAAACGATCTTCCGGGCGGAGTACGATACACGTCTGGAGGAACCCACACATATGCCAACTGATAATAAACGGTAAAACTTAAATGTGTACCAGCCAAAATTCTCAAAAGACAATTTACAAGTTTACGCGAATTCATCATTACCGCGTGTATTCCAGCTAACGAGTAACTGGTAATTTTAAAATTTTTATTTAAATGTAGTAAATACGCGATGAACAGAAACAAGCCGGCGCAATAACCAGTTTCGTGTATTTCAATTTTCGCGATATAGGCATCACAAAGCGTATAATATTATAACCAGACACTTATCTCTCTAACAATGAAGATAAGAAAAAAGTTCAGATTAAAACTTCAGACTAGGTCATATATAATTTCCTTATTAGTCAAAACAAAAAAAATAATATCATCTTCAAAAGAACCACCCGATAACGATTTGACAATCGTTCGTTCTACATATTTAATTTGTTCAAATTTTTTATCAATTGTTAATAACACTTCCGCGTTGAAATTAATATAGCTCTCGCTGTGATGTTGAAACTGATAACCTCGAATTAAATTATACAGATGAACGGTACAAATCGAATTTTTAAGATGAATCACACGAGACTACTACGCATAATTTATGTTAAAAGTTTAAAGTACGACGTACAGCATAATCATACATAATAAGTGTACGGCGCACGCGGCAACAAACAGAATTAACTTGTACTGGGTTATTTAAACTAAGAAATAGCGGGAAAAAACACTCTTAGATACACATAGATTATCAATCCTAAGGTAAAAAGTTGTATTACGTTAAACCGAAATATATTTAAAAAAATTTATTTTCGCACGAATAAGTACAAAATACGTTCAATCAGAAAAGTATAAAATTTTTAAAATACTAAAACGAAATAATTCTATAAACTCTACGTATAATAGTTAAGTATTCTTATTTTTTCGCAATTAACACAAAACAACCTCTGAAAATGAAATGATCAATAAATAACAAAACTTCAGTAAGAGAAATAATCTACATATATTAACATAGGTCAGCAATAATATGAACAACATAAACTGAAGAGAGGCAATGAAGCGGAAATGTACACAACAGTAAAAGAAAGAAACACCGACAGAAATTCGAAGAAGAAAAAGTAATCTCGGAAAGAGATGAAATATAAGTCGTAGACTTAGTAGGCCGGTAGTATATACGCATGCAACCGCACCCGCGTACAACGTATGGAGGAAAACCTATTCTGCCGCGTCAAGTGTGTGTACTTCAGAACTTTGGTTGCAAATATAGTCCTATGTAAACTCTACACACATTGTAGCATTATACGGAAAATCACCACATACGATGCCTTCTTCAGGTTGTATCCAGTTGTAAATGGGGATTTCAAAGCACTTTTTAAAAGGTATTCTACGAAAAATATATAATTAAAATTTACTTATTTCGTTTAATCTTTATAAAAATAATTAGTATTTTTAACTATTTCATTACATCATCAATTTTTATGCCGTTCTGGATATTTCTGGTGGTTGGGCAACCGTGCAACATTTATGTACGAGCCGCCACTGGATAAACATCAATTCGGTCACATAGAAGGATATTCCGCAGAATTGGCTTTACATAAAATGGCGGATACCGTCGAAGAATTTAGGAACACGTTTAAATATACAATATTAATAAGTTTTGATGTACAAGGCGCTTTTGATAAGATAAAATGCTCCCGTTGTATACTGAAGATAATGGAAACTAGTTGCGTTAATTTACAACCTTTACAGCTGATTAAAAGTTTCTTAGATAATAGGAAAAATTCGATGAAGAAAACAAACTTATCATTGAGTATAATCTTATCGCGGGAGTACATCGAAGGTATACAATACTATTTAACATCGCTATGTCAGCTGGTCGTAATGCAGTCGAATAAAATAAATGCATTAAAATAATACGCCGATGATATTCTAGCGATCGCAGGAATCAATGAAATAAGAAACGTCAATATAATTAACGATACGATAGAAACAATAAATTCCAAAAACGAAATAATAAGAAATTCTAACAGGATATCGAGAAAAAAATTAAATTAAATAATAACAATCTGACAGCGATGAAATTAAATATCTTGGAATAATAATAGACAAAAATCTTAATTACAATAACTACACATTGCATAAAGATCTTTAGATACAATATGTGGAACAAGTAATCCAACGAGCTGCTCGCGATTACCTGGCGAGAACTCATGAAAATCCGCTGGCAATAAGTTTGCAAGTTCAATCGGCGATAAGAAGGCTGAAGAGAAATTACTGACTTCAGATAATACTTTCTGGCTGCCATCATTCATAACTTGGGAGTTCTGTCGCTGGACCGACTCCTTCCAAAAGAATGGTTTTTTTTGTTTGTTTTTTTCTACACATTCATTACATCTGGCAGATGACGGGTTAGACACGTCAGTTCTAAATCAAAAGAAGTTATATAAAATAAAAAAAAAACATGTATATAAAATTAGAAAACTTTACAATTAATTGAGATCATCGCATTGTAATAAATTTATATATCACCCTAGTAAAAAAATTATACTTTATAATGATTTTTTTAGATCAATCACGGAATACGGATCCTTAACATACTTTAATAAATTAAAAAAAAAAAAAAACTGATGTCAAAAATTAAAATCCTCGCAAAGATTAATTCTCTATAAATGTCAGCATAATATAGCAGTGTACATGTAATAGCAGGGATAACTCCGGTAGACATCTATTTGAAACAAAATCAGTGTAATTAAAATGCTAAAAATTAAGGACGTTATTAATGGACAGAACAACGAATTACTGAAAATAACTCAAATTAAAAAAGAAAGATATACTACCTGCAGAACTACATTAATCGGTTAGTTGTCATTTAAACGGCGAAAAGCGATGACATAAATAATGTTAAACCCATTATTTACGCCGATAACATGTTCCACAATTTATTTGTATCCGATAAGTAGACGAACTAATGAAACAATCAATTTATTCCGATAGTTTAACGGTGGACCTATACGAAAATCCAAAAAATTAGAAGTGAAAACATCGTCTAATCGATTCTATTGATAGACGACCGGTCAAACGGCTTGTCCCGAGCAAGCTAATATAGGGTGTTTTTTCCTTAGGTTTCTTTACTTTCTCAACAAACTGGTACATATTTACCGACCAACTGGATGAACATCTAGAAGCTTTTTTATCATGAAAAATTCTCGATCGCAGCGGAATTCGAACATAAGTCATGCGAGCAGAACGACTGAGGCATTACACTACGAGAATCTCCGTACCTAAAAGACGAGTAAAAATTAGATGATAAATAATTCTGTCGAAAAAGTTCGATTATTTTGAATTATCAAGGCAAGAAACTATCATAACACACTAATTAAAGAACTATCGAAATCTATGCATTTTTATTGCGAAATAATTGATGCCACTGTGAGACGAAGGGATTTCTGGTTTATTTACCTTCAGGTGGTGAAAAAACAAAATATATTCAAAATAAAAAAGTTTATATCTATCATCTAAAATTAATAAACAATTCTTAACATAATTATCGGATATTTTAAAATCTACAATATGTTATATTACCGTGTTATCCTTGGACCATTTCTCTTTATTATTTACATAAACGATATCCCCAGCATGAAGGAAGTTAATATTAACCTATATGCTGATGATACTGCTATAATGACTTCATCATATCGCATTGATACCATCAGTAATAGACTAACTGCTGCAGTTGCAAAACTATCCAAATTCTTCTTTAAGTGGAAAATCAAATTAAACGATAGTAAAACAGAAACAATTCTTTTTACGAGACGGAAACCCAACATAAATAGTTACGTTAAAATTAAAAATCCTAGATTGGAAATCAAGCATTCGTTACTTGGGAATTACACTAGAAAACATGTAAACGAATCTATATGCAGAGGACACAAAAAAATGAGCGTACTATTTCCATTATTTAACAGGAAATCTACACTGTTACCAATTAATAAACTCTTACTTTACAAGCACAAGTAATATCGCCCACAATTTTATACGCCAGCCCAGTGTCTGGTCTAGCACCAGCTTAAGTAACATTAACAGACTTCAACGATTACAAAATCATTGCCTTAGAATAGTTCTTAACAAGCCTAGATTTACACGCATTGAAAGAATGCACGAAATAATACTAAATTATCCCTATATAGAAGAAACAATAAAGGTTAATACAAGAAAATTTTTTAACACGTGCTCCAGGTCTACTGACGTTATCATTAACCAAGTTGGTAACTATGATTATCAGTCTCTACGGCACAGGTACAAAAAATATATAACGAATAAAACATATTTTACTTGAGTAGTATATCTGTAACTAATGTTAATCCCAGCATTCTACTTACATTAACTCGATTTTGTGCTTAAACTCATTTTAACTACGATTATTATTCACACAGCTGTTTATTTTTAATCACTTATATTACTCTCATCGTTAGTTAACGAGTAAGCTATTTCATTTGTCCTTTTAAATTTTAAGATGCAGGTTTTTGTGGAATTTTTTCCTGTAATTTTCTTTAACATTGTAATTCTAGTTTAATTCTTTGTATTTATAATTAACAATAAGTGTGTCGGTTAAGGAATTTCATTATTTTTTCCGGAACGATATTACATAATTTTAATGTTTGTTTATACTGTACCCTACAAATAGCAAATATAAATTTTTTCTTCTTCTTATACTATACATAAACTTTTCCGTCGGAAATTAAAAAATAAAAAAATGAAATAGAAATAAAGAAATCGTTTGGATAGTTCTGGATGAAGGTTTTATCAAATATATAGATATTAAATTTTTTCATGCGAAAAGTAAAATAAAATATTTACATTATCATCAGAATATTTACAAAAATCGCCTATAACACAGTACACTCGATAAGATAACAAGAATTTGACAAACACGTGATTTCTAACGACATATAATTTATACAATGCGGATAAAACGATGTTTATCTATACGTACTGAAGGAGAACTATGTAATGAAATTGATTTTAGTGAAACCGTAATCCGTATATAAACAAACCTATCGGATGTACATTCCACATAACGATAAAGTCCTCTTTACTGTTTATTCAACATAATTTCACGCAAAACGCCGTAAATTTTGTTTTAATAAAAATTTTAAAGAATTACTAAATTATTTTATACCATTCAACAATGCGTTTATTGTACTTTATTGTATAATTTTTCTCCTTTCTATGTACCTGGTAAAACATGTAAAAAATTCTCGGGTAATAGAAAGTGAAATAAATTATTTATGTTATTTTTTTGGAAACGTACAGATATTTAATAAAAATTAATTTCAATCCATAATTTCTCTTAATATTAAAAACATATATTACTGACGTTTTTTACACTTTAGCCAAGTTTCTTAACACATGAAAAATGTTAACGTAAATAACAAAACAACTATGATTTTTTTAGACGGATGTTCTATTTTTATAATTATAAAACGAATAACAATGCCCTATTTATATATTACATAAATTTAAGTACGTATGTTCGCAAATTTTAAACTGGACAAATTTAAATAAAACATAATAAAAAACAATTTTTTTTACTAATTCCTTAATACATTATAGTTTGAGGTTTATGATTTTTGGCTATAGATAAAACCTTAATGAAATGATAGCCTTTATTGACTAAAATTAATATTAAAATATATTATTTCATAGAAATATTACACAACAAATGGGAATAATTTTCTAACTACAAGATTTGTTTTAATTCAATAAAACTGATTTTTAAATTGCTACTTCAATTTTTTAAAAAGTACAAATATACAAATGAAACTATTCCGTATTAATTCGCATTCGTGTATTAGGATATAACTTGATAAATCCAGTAAACATAATAATTATTAACTCGCGCACTTTTCTAAAAAATGAAGCGCCCACTTCATTACATAAATATATGGTTTTAAAACGTACCTCATTCCAAACCGTCAAATACTTGAATTTACCACCAAATCCCCTGGTTACTGGCAACACTACATACTTGAAATCGTAATAAGATGAATAAGTTAAGTGCGCCGAAGCTACTACTCTAATAACGCTGTTTAAATTACAGTATGGATAACGTTCAGAAAATAAATACATTTTCAAATTTTATTTCAAAAATGTATATTACAAATAAGAAAAAAAAAATAATCAACTACAGAAATTAACCACAACCGAAACTATTATTCAAACGGTGGCAATTAACCCCAAAATATAATCGATAAATAAACCGGGAACCGGCAGGTGCGTCAGTGTGATTACGTGTTACGAATAATAAATATTGTACAGCTAACGTACGAATTATAAAATTATTAACTTAGGAGTTATTAGTTGTTTCAACATTCGGTAAATACCCTACCAATGTATACAGCGAGTAAACAACTTTACAATCAAAAATTCGCTTCTAAATTTGACGAATAAATCCCATATATTTTATGTTTTATAGGACAATTTGAGTTCACAAAGTGTTTTTTTTGTTTTCTTTTCAAATGCAAATATTGCACAAATTATTTATGAAACTAATGAGCATATTATTTCCATAACCCACGAAGATTTATATTATTCACTTTAAATTAAAAAATTGTTACCATTGCAATAAGTTAAATATATTTAAATGAAAAAATCACTACGTACTATATAGATACACAAGGCTAACGATACGCTATAAAAAGACATCCAGATAGGATTTGTAAGAAACGAAATTCTGTAGGCTATTTTAGTAAGACTGAAAGTTTATGAAAACCCCCGTATAAATCAAGATACTAACAGAAGAATAGAGAGAAAACGCATCACCGACTTTAAGTAGAATCGATAGTGTTAGTTAATATGATCTAGGTGTTTAAGCGTTGAGCTGACTCCTGTTATAATTCATTATCCCACATCTAGTTGATGAGATTTTGGTCAATTGTAGATTAAATTGAGATGAATGAAAATATGCGTAAATTGATTAAAGTTAATACAGTATTGAATAAAATATAATAAACATAATATTAACATTAAAAAGAATGAAAGTAAAGTGTAAATATTTAACATAGAATTCACCGTTATACATTAAAATTGATATAATTTCTCTACATTTAGATCACAGACTACGTGAGATATTTTTTCTTTTCTTAACTTTTTTACGACAAAATATACAAAATACTCGTGTCTGATATATTTTCTTGATTTAAAAATACAATCTCATTAAAAACGGGTACCTAATATTAATTGTTTTTTTTTTTTTAATTGTCAGAAAATAGAATAAATTTAAAAAATCAAGGACATGTAATGTTCACTTGGTGGTGGTAACCTATTTATACCGTAAAATAAAATTAAAATGACATTCACTTAGTAGCGGTAACCTATTTATATCAAAATTGAATTGAAAGGACGTTCACTTGGTTAGTTATACTACAAAATAAAGACAGAATGAAAAAGCACTTATTATAATAAATATAAAAAATAAGGATTGACCAGATCAGTAATAGGAGAAAAAAAACATGATACCACCAAATACATCATAACTATTAAACATAAATATGAAACTTTAAAAAAACACACTGACAAACATTTAAGACTGATAGATGAAATTAAAGAGTTTTATGAAAATGCGCAAAATGATAAATTTATTCCTATTACATATGAGAGAAATTACGCGAATGTGGCATGTTTAAGTTTGTTATGTTTTGTATTTTTTATAACGTAAGGATAAACATTCTTAGTAATAATTACTTATAGGTGTAATGGTGAGAGGAAAACTACTCGCACATTTAAGAAAACATTTCATTACATTGTGCATGACCATATCTTGCATATTCGATAATGCTAATTTCCCATATATTTAACTTATTTTTGAATATCTAAGATCATTAGAATAATCCTACATACAACATTCATTCTCTACAACTTGAAGGGCTTTATAAGTTGATTAAATATTAAAAAATTAATAATCGACAGCATTTAGTGTAAGTTTTAATATATAGGCCGCGTTCCAGTTTGTTTAATTAGGTTGGTTTTATATAGTTTACATTTAAACTTACATTGTTTAAGGTAATTCAATAAATCATTTTAATACAATTAGTAATAAAAATTCAACATAAATTACTAACATACTTTCAAATAGAAGACGCGTATAAAATATGTGGCTGAACAACCGGTCTGTATACGATTATTTTATTAGTTGCGCTGTTTTTTTTTCCATTAAACACTACTTCTGTCATACATGATGTTCAATGCTAACTTTAGCGGATTATCTCAAAATAAATATTTGGAAATAGTCGCTTGATATATTTAACGCTGTCAATTTTCAGTTTCTTTTATAGTCGGTATATCAAGATCTTTATGCAGGTCACCTTTCCGGATGTACTATGGTGCTCCAACTAATTTTAAAAGACATATAAATCGCAATATCGTCAACAGGTTGTAGTGTAGTCATTTTTGAAGACAGGAATATCGTTGATATTTAATAAAAATAATCGTAATACGCTACCCTGAACAACGCCTACAAATAGTTTTAGATGAAAATTCATCACTTTATAAATTAAGCCGCATTAAAAGTTATGAAATTGAAGCTATTTCTTATCGTATCACATATAAACAGTGGAGTAATTATGCCTGAAACTCAACTGTGCACCTGATAGAATTATTATTAATATCCATAAATGCTCTCAATTCATTTACAATTAAGGTTAGCTTTTACAATTTTGCTTATATCACTTAAGAGACTACTGATATTTTTTAGAATAGAATTGTCTTCCTTAGGTTTTGAATAGTGTATATGTTTAGTAATTCTTTTAAAAGTTCTGTTTATTTAATATGAATACAGATATATTAGATGATGTACCGATTAAATTTACAATAAACGTGTTTCTCTACAGTAAATTGAAGTATATAACTATTTCATATAATTGTATATATTTTCCCAGTTGAAAACCTAAAATAGCATAAATTTTTATATTTTAATGACATTTCAAGGATAACATGAGCATTTGTTTAAGAAAATGAACGTATATTTTTGTATGTATAAATCAAAGAATTAAACAGATATACATAAGTGTTGATTAGGCATGTGTTCTGAATACCGTTACCTTTCATATCAAAACGATCCTGTTAATAAAGACATGTTATATATATATATATACATACATACACTTATACCTATACGGATAGATACACGGAGATTAGTAAATTGTTACAAATAAAATTGTATATAACATATATCAAGGTCTGTAATGAAGTTAGTGTAAAGTATAGTAAATACCTTAATAAAGCATATTACGCTTCAGTCTTCTATGTTTTTTTTATATTATGTTAATGATAATGATTCATAATTGAAGTTTACTGTTGTTCTGATAGTGATAAATAACTTACTGTTACATCTGCAGTAGAAATTTTTTAAATATTACAAAATAAATGTAATCTATCTTGCATTATTTTGACTTTAATAGGTATATCTAGGTGCTTTTAATATAATTATTTGTCCTATTTGAAGTATTTTGTATTAAGTTCTAGATATATGATTCTAAACCGGGCATGTATAAGTAACCTATTGAGCGAATAAAGAATTTATATAAGATTAGTTTATTATTTATGCTTAGTTTAGATGTTTTATTGAATAGGCTAAATAAGGAAAACATTTTTGCTCTTGCTTTGTTTATATTATGATTTAAATGATTTTTAAAATTTATTGTTTCGTCTAAGATAACACATAAATATTTAACTTCATTTTTCTAGTTTATAATAGAATTATTCAACATAATTCCACGAGTAATTAAGGATCTTTTTATCCAGAAAATTATAACTTCAGGTTTGAAGTATTCAGAGTAAGTTTTCATTTGTCTAGAAAACTCTTAACTTTTTTTTTGAAGTCTATTTTCAATGACACTGATTCTATAAGATGACATGTACAGAGCAATATCATCAACATAGAGTATTGTATTCACACTTAGATGTGTAGAAATGTCATTGATATATAAAATGAATAAAAATGGATCAAGAACACTACCCTGCGGTACCTTTGCGAGAAGAGTTTTAATAAATAATATATCGGCTTCAATTTTAACACGGAAGTTACATTGATCGATCTAAATAGTTTTTTTCAAACAATATTAATGCAGGACCAAGACCAGTGTGCCAAACGGTATCAGATGCCTTTGTCAATAAGTAAAAGCCCAGTACAGTATGTTTGTTAAGATTAAAATCATCAGTTACAGCATCACATAAGGTAGCTATAAACAGTTGATTGGTTATAGTTTAAAATACTATTGTTTCCAGAATTAAGTTTATCTTATAATTTAATACATAGTGTGTGATTTCGAGTTTTTTTTTTGGCCTGTACCATAGGTCGCTTTGGCCATTTATAGGATGATTATCTATTAAAATTGGGTTATTATATTTATATTTCTATACTATTCTGGGCTATGAACTTATATATGATTTTGACTGGTTCTGCATTGTTTAGGTCACTTACTATTGATTCTACATTTAGAGGAAGTGTGTATTTGTATTTTAATAATTCCCGTATCATATTATTTCGATTTTGTTTGTATTTCTCGCATTTCCATATGATATGGTTGATATCCTCTTGACATTTATCGCATAAACTATTTTGGATTATGTGTATTCGGGTTAGATGTGCCGATGTTTTATTATGTCCTATTCTTAATCGGATAATTGTTGTTAAAAAGTGTTTACTATATTGTAATGAGTTATTCCAAAACCATGGGGTTTTGGGTATTCTTATCTGAATTTTATGGTATTGTTTCCCTATTTCTTTTTGTTTATTATATTCTTCTTGCATTTGTTGATATTTCATTATTTTTAATTGTGGAATATATTCTGTATAGTGTCTATTAGTATTATCGTTTTTAACATTCGTTTCCGATTTTGCTGCGTTATCTACTATTTCATTCCCATATATACCGCAGTGCCCCGGTATCCACATCAATAATAAACAATATTTATATTCCTTCTTCTAATCGTTCAAAACTTACTGTACACAAAACCCATTATATATATAAAGTACAGTTTAGAAAGTATGTAAATTATCTAATCCAACTATTGTTTGTTGTAAATAACGTCCATCTAAATTACAAGCAGTACCTTATTTTGGAAAATTTTGGAGTAATAATTCGTATTTATAAAAGTTCACTTTTTGAATAATTTTTGGCGCAAATTCATTATTTATGTAATGTTAAATTAAATACCAATTTCGTCCAATATCGTAATAAAAATCTGAATTTTACACGATCTATTTTTTGTTATAAAGGCAAATAGACTTCATATAAAATTATCTATACTTAGTATAATAATTTAATGCAGTCTGCAGAGATTTACAGATAAATAAAATTTCAAATTAAATACCTAAATATGCCACATTTAACGCAGATCATTGTGTACGGCCCTCTATTTGGTAATATAATTATTTTCGGAAATTAATTTTGATGATATATAATTTTAACGTTAATTATTCATAAAAATATATTTAACATTTACATTTTGAAGCATTTGATTCTGTCAGCTTATATATAGAAATTTCTCGTCCATCATTTTTCTATTTAAATAATAAATCAAATTTTAGCTTTCTCGCCGTATTTAAAAATAAACTACTAAATAAAAATATTTACTGTATAATATTAATGTTTACATTTTAAAAATACTTTTTTCCGAAAGTGTGTAACCACTTCATTCCGTTTGATTAGGTACGATATAATATAGAAATTTTTTCTCACAAGTCGTTTTTTTTTATTTTATTTAAGCAATAAATCAAATCTTAGTAACGATAAAAACTGATTATAACCCAATAATTTATCTAATAAAAAACCTATTCATAAAATTTCTACTCGTTTAGAAAAAATAATACTTTTTCTCTTGAAATATAAATCTGAAATAATATGCGTCTGGACACAAAATTATTTAGTAGATGTTAATAATTTATCTAATAATGTAAAATCTAAATTTAATGCAATTAAAGAAATTCACGAAACGACTGTTGGAAGTCTCCCTATATTTAAATGTACAGTTATAGAATTTCAAGAAGCAACTTGAAATTCTCAGAATACTTTACACTATATTTAAAAATGTACAACCAGTAAAATGTAATCTATAATTCGATTTGACAGAAGTAGATTTACTATTTTTAAATCACAAAATAATTGTACCAACAAAACGCCAAAACCGGTTACTAAAAACAATTACATGAAAGCTATCTCGAAGTTGAAAAAATTCGTCATCGAGCATATTCAATATTATATTGGCTTAACATGAATAATGATACTAAAGCGTTCATACATTGTGAAATTTATGGAAAATTTGAATGTAAAAATTGTAAAAAACATTTAGTTAATTATGGTATTCCATTAGTGACACGGATAAAACGGGTGTTAAATGTATTAGACTAGGTTAGCGATTTTAACGAAACAAAGACTTCATGATAGTCCGATAGGATGGTAACCAGATGAATAGAAAATTTATGTTCAACAAGTTGGATAGTTGGCCGAGTAGATTATGATAGTCGAATTTCAGTTTGGACATAATGAGATAGATAACTGCGTGTTATTTTGGAGTGACCTAGACGGAGTCTTATGATAATGATTTCATTTCTTTGGTTGGCAGATAATAAAGGTTCCCATGGCTGGATAGTGTGTCGGATTTGACAGAGCTTATTTGTGTTTAGAATATTGATTCGCTAATTTTTATCACATTTAAAGTGATTTATGTATTATGCGAATATGTTGATTTTCGATGTTTGGTACTGTAAGAAACAGTAAGCCTTTTTGAGCCACAGTATTCATGAATGAATTGTTGATTTCAATATGTGATGTACTGCAGAGTGCGAATAATTTTTTTTGTTATTGGACATTGTTGGGGATTATATGTTTGAAAGATATAATTGCGGTTAGTGAATATATACATGCGAGTAAGGAATATTGAGAATCCGACTTTATTATACGTTCCATAACGAGTTTTGTAGCAAATAGTTCTGCAGAAGTATAACATATAACTTGCAGATAATAGCAGGAGAATAATTTCTTGATCATATGCTAGTTCACAACTTGTTCCTCGAGGTATTTTGGAGCTATCAATAAATAATATTTTGCAGCTATCTCATATTCGCTGATCAATGCGGAGCCGAGTTCTTTGCCGGAATTATATTTTGCGGTGTAAATTTTGCCTATGGATATATTGTTATCATAGTAGATATGTTAGCGGTAATGTAAGCGGTATCAAGTCCAAGAATTATAGAATAAATGTAATTATTTAAACAGTATCTAGATTTTCAACAGGATGGTGATGAAATTTGCAAAACGGGAGCGTAAATTTAAAAATTATTAATAAAACGATAAAACTTTCAACTTATTAATTCCGTGTAAAGATGAAATTTCATAACAAAATACGTAGTAAGTTATCGAAAATAATAAAGTGCGCGATTTTACCTTCGTTATATTTCACGCCCGTTTTCAACAGACAAGCAGCTACATCGCTAACAGTGTCCAATAAGGACTAAGTTAAGGAATAGCACTCAAAATGCCAGGCGTTGGTCTGGTCCACTTGATCAGATTGATATCGGCCCTGCGTCGGAAGGTATAAGTAAAAGTAAACGTATAAACGTTTCGGGTTATTGTAGTGTGATTTCATCGTTGCTCTCGTAACAATGAGAAAAAACCAAAAAACTAAAAACCAGCAATTATTTAATTTAAAATTGTTACTTTTCAAAAGATGGTACTACATTATATATTAATATAATTGGTTAAACATGTATGTTAGTATTTAGATATTTAAAATATACGCAGACAATTTATTTTATCGCGTGAGATTTACAGATATAATCCGAATTATTGTTATTAAAATAGCAGTAATTAACGAATATAATAAAAGATTAATAATCATTTAAATTCGCAGCTTAAATTAAAATAGATATTCAGTTTTATCATTTTTTCCATACAACCGGTTGCGTGTTTAACCATTTTCATGGACATAAATTATTTGAAGAAATGAGTCCCGACTTCTCGCTACCTAGAATAGTTTTCCTATTTGTGACTTCCAGCCCTTATCATCATATTTTCGAGAAAAAAATTCGTTATCCATTTTTTCTTTTGTTGACTCCCATTATTAGTTTATTGAAGAAATATGTTCTAGTCTTTTTGGAAAATGTTCAAACATGTTTTTAATTTTCTAATCATGTCCATTAACATCGGATCCTTTTTCGTTAGCTGTATCTCATCTTTCGTCTTTTTTTTTTTTTTTGGTCCACGGTATCATATTCGAATAGCAGTTTTCACAGGTTATAATAACAATCGTGAAAACATCATATACTTCATATACTTTTACACTAGCGCAATTTTCAAAACTAAAATCAATTTTAGACTTTTCTTTTTTTTAATGAGTTTCAATTACCCTTCAAATTTTGAATAATATATTTTTAAAGCCGCTGATATATATATTCGTTTAGTTAAGAATCGGCTTTATCTTTCGTATAAATAAGAACAAAATTTTTCTTTATTGCAAAAAAAGTAATGAACTTTTAATGCTCACAAAATTGTCTATTTTCATAATGAGTGACATTTGGTTGAATATAAATTCTAAAAATATTTATAAAACAAATTAAAAATTACCTAGAATCGTTTAAAAATTAGTAACCCATAGAAAGCGCTAAATAAAATGGATAACTGGTACAAAACGCAGAAATAAGTGTTGACGAGAACAATTAACGATGTTGTCAATTTAGTATAGTATTAGACATCTAGATATGTATTTGAACAGTGACGTCATCATAAAGTTAACAACGCAACTCTACAATTATCTGATATATTATAAAACAGTATGGCTAAAGCCATGCATGTAGGCTGGAAGACCATCATAACAGCTTCGCTTAACACATGTTGGATACTTCCAATGACGCGAGAAGATTAAAGCGCAGTAAACACTGTTTAGGGTAACAATTATCGGGTGAGCACCAGTGAGTGTGCTTATTCCCCTCATGACAGATAACAAACACCAGAAACATTTCTAAATGGTGACGCTTGGCAAGAATGTAAATAAAAAATAAAACATTTAAAAATGTTGTTCAAAAATCTCGAAAAACTACATATAGGGGGGAGCACTCCGCATTTCAAAAACAGATAAGTAACTATATTAAAATACGGTCGTCTTTGATTTAGAAATTTTGAATTATGTCCTATAATAAAATTTATAATTTTGCGTTTAAAATTGACAACGCGCGACTGAATTCTTTAATTTTACCTCAATCGAACGACGAATTAGAACTTCATCCATAAAATACATATATATTATATGTATATCGGAGAAATATTGGAATTTTTTTTGTCTATCATACGATTGAAAAAATAACGGAATAATAAAAATAATTACAACAGTTAATTTAGTTCTGAGAATTTGTATAGCGTTTTATTACGATTTTAAATGCTTAAAAATTGAGCATTTCTTTCCAATCGATACGTAGAGACTAAAGTTCAAAATTTCAAAATTTACAATTAAACTCGAACGAAGGTACACTTCATTCGTTGTCGCACTTTCATTATTTTCTTTTAAAACATTCTTTTATTTATTTAAATTATATTTCGTATAGTTAAAAAACCGGTTTTCTCTTCTAAACATACCGTTTTATACATGTTATAATTTACAAGTTATTGTATTTCAGATTTCAGGGGTCGAGAAGAGGCGATTTTTTAATTATTAAAAACGTTATATATATATATATATATATATATAAGAAAGTTAACGAGTTAATAATTTTAAAATGACGAATCGTGAAAAAGGAGAAAAGGAACGTATACGTAAAATAGTGCGAGTAAGTAGTTAAGGGATTAGAGTCACTGGCGGTAAAGAAAATTAAAATATCGATCACGAAGTATCGGACGACGATGCAGTTCCAGTATTTATAATCGACCGATCAACCCCCCGTCGTTTTACCGTTTTCGGCTGTCGAAATATTCAGAAGTGCAACGAGTGTATCGACCACGGCTTTAGCCTCTTCGACTGAGCAATCGTGCCAGTTAAAGCTGGTTAATAATTCCGTAATTTCTTCTTCCTTCTCGGGCGACACGTCGCATTTATCCGAGTACATCATAATCGCTTCGCTCAGATTTAATGCTACAATTTTACGCAACCAAGTGAATCGATGACAAAGCAACGCGCATAGTTTACCTAAACACTTTTTGGAAACCGTCCCACGAACCTATCGAAAAAAAAACGACATTAGTTGCGTTTTTTTTTTTTTTTTTTTTTTAATTGTAACGTATTATTAATGCGTGTTTTTTATTCTTTCTCTAATCCGTATAAATCGGTTGCATCGACGAGAAAAATAGTCGACCTATATTAATTTTCGATATGTTATACGTCATTTCGACGTATTATACGTAAAAATGAAATGGTATCTGGCCTATCGCACAACGACGTTGTTTCGTGTCCGAACAGATCACATTCGTTCGACTAAATCCTATACAAAACCAATCTACTTGCTCAACAGTAATGTTCAAATTGACACTTTTCTAGCGCCCTTAATGAAAAATACTTTTACCTAAAAATGAACATTCTTTCCTTATTCTCATCGAGCTATCTCCACATTTATAATAACAAAATAATAGACTCGTACGCGCTTTTAGCCTGTGTAATATGGCAAGGCAAGTTAAAAAAAAGTATCTCACCTACTACAAAATTATTGGTAGGCGACGTTTAACTATAAGATTGATATCGAACCCACTAACCGACGGCATTTCCGATATCGTGTACAAAATATAAGAAAGGATTTTGATGTATCGTTTGAAATTGAGTTTACTCGGTTAATGTTTGTTATTCCGGTTAACAAAATCAACTTACATGATATTTTAGTTCTTTTACATATATATATCACATCACGATATGCCTATGTTAACCCAATGCTGATGTAGACATTCCCCAAACTTCTCCAACGACTCTTATCTTGTGCAGCTCGGATACAATTGATACCTGTCCATTTAACATCATCTCGCCACCTAGCCAGAGACCTCCCGCGCGGACGCCTGCTGTAATATCTGTTTAGTTGCATCCTCTTGTTTCGTCCGGCTCATTTCCATTTTAGCCTGGCGATCCTCTCCACCGCGTCTGCCAATTTCGTCTGTTCCCTAATTCACTTAACCGTCTTACGATGTTTGAGCTTGATTCCAAGAATAATCCTCTCGTGAGCCGTTTTGGGTTTTCCTAATTCTTCTAGCTATCCCTTTAGTATGGCCCCATGTTTCGTCTCCGTATGTCAAGGCCGGCAACACATATTTATTATACTTCACTTGTAAGGAGGACGATGTTACTATGACGCAAAAGCTCTGCCAAAAGCGAACGACACTACCGACGTCGCTTAATAAGTTCGAAAATTAATTATGAAAAATAAATAAAAATTAAATCTGTTAAAACAATTTATAAATAATAATATTACGGAGAATTTTCTATTTAAAAAATATAAATTAAAGTTTTTCAGGTTTTAACGAGACCGGCGAACGAAATTATCATCAATTTTTTCCCTGGATACGATCCACGTCCTTATTACGTGTAAAATTATTTACTAACGCACGTATATTACAGGCTTACCTGAATCAGTTGACAATATACGTCAACCGTGAGCGACAATTTTTTATAATCCTTCGTGCGAGATATTTCTTTCGATGTCAAATTATAAATGTCCTCCGCGAACGTATTGCGCGTATTCGAAAGTATCGGTTTTAAACACGGATAAGCCAGAAATTTTTGCAGAAATAAAAGCAACGATTTTACCTTCGTATCGTTACCAGCACTACTTTTAAATTCCTCAACAATACCAACGCAAAGTGCTTCGACATCTTGTACAGGGCTAGCATTTAAATACGTCGTTAAAGCTGAAGAAGAAGCTTTTACCTGTTGGTAGAAGTTATAAAAATGTAACATTATTACTATATATATATATAAAACTAAATTTTCCACGTTATTTAAAAAAAAAAAAATCAAAATAATAATTTTACGCCTTAAGGAAGTCTTATAGAAAGGATCTAAAGACGTCTGTGCTAAACTTATCTCGTGCAGTTTGTTACGACTATGAATGAGTGGAGGTAAATTTTTACCAAACCAATATTTATTATTGCGAGCTTTGTACATATGAGTAAGTTGTTTGTTGATTATGTGAGAGTTATCGCTGCCTCACTCCAAGGTAAAATTTGTCGGATATAAATTTCTGCCTTAAGATTGTACGTGCAAGATATTAATGGGAGTAGAGCGCACGGTGCCCAAACATTAGCGAAGGGCAGCATTCTGCATCAGCTGTAATTTTTTGCTGTGTTCTATTAAAAGTAATGAACGGCGCAATGTAATCTATATGGGATCTGATGAGTGCTTTATAGATTTGAAGACCTACTACTGGATGGGCACCCCACTTCATTCCGGCAATGGCTCATTAAGTCCTTTACTTTTTGTAACAAAAATCTGGTCTCTTCATTCCATGACATTTTAGGGTCAAACATTACCCACAGGTATTTGGCGGACTGCTCAAAGACAATAGACTTTTTATTAATGCGCAGTAGTGGTGATGTACGGAAGAAACGTGAAATGATTACCAACAGCTTTAAAAACAAGAAAATTGACGAAATAATAAGAAATATAAAACATGTTCATGCATGTCATCTGTTGACGAGAAAAATCTATTAGATGGAATTGGAATTATTGCATTATTCATTCTAAATATTTTTACTACTAATCGTCAAATATAGATCGGTTTAAACCGATCGTTATACTTATGCCAAAGTAATAAACGAACATTGTCATTTCTTATATTACAACGATGAAAAACACATTTATTTGAAACATTTACGCGCAATAATTTTTCCTTCTACAAGGGATAAAATAGTTCTTGGTTATATCGATAATACTCTTTATGCGACAACTGTATCGGTCACTTCAAAGAAAAAACCAAACTACATACAAAAGAAGTACACTTCTCGTTAACGAGGTTTAACTAGGTAAACTTTATAAATTAAAGAAAAAATATAAATAATAAGCGACTTCAGTTTACCAAACTTTCTGTAATTCCGCCGATAGTTTTAATAATTCCCGAAAGAACCGGTGCCAAAAAAACCGGATACTTTACCAACGGAACGAACATATTAAATATGGCGCTTTCGCTATGCCATTCGTTCGATTTCGTCTGAAATATTTGTTTTATTTCGGCCGCGTGAGATATTTGCGGAATATCGCTGTGAAAAAAATTATACGATTATTACTCATTTATTTCTCACGTAGGTGATTAAAATTAGATAAAATTAAAAATCTGAAAAATTTCAAATTTATTACATAAATTTACTCTAAATTTAAACAACTACTTAAAAAAAAAAAGTAATAAATGAATATCGGATGTAAATAATTTAACTTTTGTAATAATCGACAGGACACAGTAAAAACAGGTGCATTTTTCTCTTTTATTAGCCATTGTGAATCCGCTCCAAGATGTAGGCCTCTTCCTTATGTTTCTATTTTTAGCATTGATCTACTAGTATCCTGGTTTATATATGGGTTTTGAAAAATACGTCATGAGACTATATAAACGACGTCGAAATCAATGCAATGAGATTTTAAAAATCACAATAAACGAAATAAATTGTAAAAGTAAGCAACAAATAAAGAACACCGAAAGACAATTACTGAAAATGGACAACGCTAATTTATTCAGATTAATATTTGTTCATAAATCCATTAAAAAGAATTAGACATATACGTATTAACGTTTTGTTTTATTATTTATATTATTACTGTGTTATTGCGGTAAGGTGTTCCCGGTATACAATGTTTGTAACCCATGTTATTTTTTTTTATGTTTATAACTTATGCAAATATATTGTTGTTGTTAGATATATGGATTATGTTAGAAAATATCGAAGATTTTAAATATTTATTAAAACAATTAAATATAGCTCGGCTGTTGTATTTTAAAAGTTAAAAACTTTATGTTAATTGAAGGATTGGAATGATGACATCTGAGTAAGTGCCTAAAGGATCAATAATTCATGCTGACGGTACTGTCATTATATGCGGTTCTTCAAAGAAACGATCATTGACTTCGCGGAAAGACTAGGATCACGGTAATATACATTCGTGATAAGGTAAACTGTGTAAACGCTGTAGTGTATAAAATGTTATACATTTCGTGAAAGAAGACGGACCGGTTTTTTTTTTTTTTAGTTAAGAACTTCTAGACTAAATTTTTTAAAAGAAATTTTATGTAGGAAAATTAACAATCACTACGATATGCAACAATACGTTTATTTAGTCTTATTACAGAATTTCTGAACACTTTTCGAGCATAGGTCCCTAAATTTTTGAAATTTCTTCAGAAATCCAAATTTTTTGATCTTTCAGATCTCGTGTTCGTGTTTGGTAAAGGCAACTTATAAGGTATACCAACAACAAAAAAAAAAAAAAAAAATCTGGAGCGGTTAAATCTAGCGAGCGCGGAGGCCAAGAGAAATCCGTGCGACGCGACAATATGCGGTTATCAAATGTTTCTTTCAGTACTGCGAGCGTTTCTACCGAACAGTGAGTAGCGTTGTGTCGCTCCGAAGCGAGTCGCCCAAATGTGTTCACCCTTTTAAGGGAGTGGAGCGCTCACGCTCTTTATTTTGAACGACCAGTTAATTTTTTGCTATTTGCGCAATGAATGAGCACCGGGTCCCAGTACATAAATGTATTAAAATACTGTACAGTACGAGTGTAACACAAAAGCACATTACATAATTTTATTCTTAAGTATGCTACAGAAAATCAGCAAACATTAAAAAATTTTATACAAAAAACGCGAAAAACGAATTTTTAAAAATGTAATTTTAGAAAAAGTAGTTTTACATCTTGGATAGCAGCTTTGAGAGAAGACGGAATTTCGAAACCCATGTACGGTCCAGACGACGACGAAGTGAGGGAAGCAAATACGAGTTTATTATCTCGATATAGCGCTTTCCGTTGACAGTGCCAGTGAAAAAATAAGGCCCCCACTATTCCCCACTTTCCCATTCAAGGCCAGAAGGTTATTCGCTCGCTATGTGACGGCTTCTTTCTGCTGGACTGAATTCAGTAACGGTAGTTGTGTTTGTTTACGAATCCAGATAGCTGAAAATGAGCTTCATCGCTCATCAGAAGATTGTTCAAATCGATCTTTTCAGCATCGTTTTAGCAAAGTTTTCGTTGTGCATGATCGGTACTTTTTAATTCCTGAGTTATTGTCAGTTTACGAGGGCGAAATTTCAAGTCTTCCAGTAATATACGGCGAACAGATTCTCTCGACAGGTTTAAAGAATTAGCATGATGACGAGCAGAGCGTCTGGGACTCCCGCAGTATACAACATTCCCTACAGCGGCGGATAATTAGGATAAAAATGGACGAAAAGAGAAAGAAAGGAAAAACACACTAATTGCATCTCAATTATGATAATTAATCGGTTTGGGGACTCTGATGGTTGTTCAAGATGGATCAACATGAAGAAGGGCGATGATAATACTGTTGTTCCCTTTTGGGTGTAGGACGAAAAAAGAAGATACAAATTAAAATATATATTTAAAAAAAATACGATATTAAAATGTGTCAAAATTTCTTTTGATTTATTTAAATACCATTTCGTTATTATTACTTTCAACGTATTAATAATACCCTAAGAGTTCGGCGATAAGTCGTATACGATACGAGCGTTGTTATCGCGTCCAATTTATTTTTACCGGTGTTCTTTTAATTTATCGTAATAATGAATGAGGTGTTTTTCGATAAGTTTAATGAATTATGTGCTAGTGTGTTCAGGAACAAGCTGGTTTTCGGAATGGATTTTCTACAATTGATCACCTACATGTGTTAAATCTGATTACAGAGAAATGTAAAGAATTTCAGTTAGGAATAAATTTCGCATCTATAGATTATAAAAAAGCATTTGACTCTTTAGATAATAAATTTCTAGACCGCGCATTGAGGAATCAGGGTGTGTCGGATAATTATAGAGAACTTATAAGAGATATGTATACTAATATGAGGGCAAGAATAGTTACAGAGATAAAAGAGGAATACTTTGCTATAGAAAAAGGCGTAAAGCAAAGAGATCCATTATCTCCATTATTATTTAACGCAGCTTTAGAAGAAATATTTCGAGAATTGGATTGGAATGATAAAGGTATTAACATCAACGGAGCAAGGTTAAACAATCTTAGATTTGCTGATGATGTAGCAAGTCATGTTAAACGAATCGAATGAGATGGGGAAAAAGCTGGTTTAAATATAAACCTCGATAAAACTAAAATAATGTCGGCAGATAAAAGAATAACATGAGTCTTAATAGATAATAAGGAAATTAAAAATGTAGAGTATAGTGTACTTAGGACAGATGGTAACCCTAAAGGATAAAACAAGGAGAGAAGTAGACCGTAGAATTGCTCTTACCTGGAAAAAATATTGGTCGCTTAAATATATTTTTAAGGGACCTTAGAGTAATAGACTGAAAAAAGAAATTTTAAACCTATGCGTTGTACCTACCCTAACTTATGGATGTTAAACATGGTCACATTCGAATATTACCAGAAACAAAATTTTGACTTGCCAGAATGCAATAGAAAGATCAATGATGGGAGTTAGATTAATGGATAAAATTAATATGAAAATAATTAAAGCAAAATTAAAAGTTAATTATAACTTCAATTGGGTAATAAGAAGGAAGAAATGGGATTGGGAAGGTCATGTTCCGAGAATGGATTCTCTAAGATGGACTAAAAAAATAACAGATTGGATTATTTAAGGGTGGCTTGCGACAGGTTAGAATGGGCTCGGTTGAGGGAGGCCTTTGCCCGTTTTCAGGGCTATAACATATGTTAAAGATAATTTTATGTTAATAAATATAGATTATAGTATTTATGTTTTGTGGCTAATAATAATAATAATACCCTAAAAGGAATATGGGATGTCCGAGACGAAATCGATGTTATTATCTTAAAAATAAAAACAGACAAATAATATATTAAATAAGAATAATTAATTATTGCATAAATTCAGTCAAAAATTACCTAAAAAGTACGTCAACGAATACAGACACTGCAATTACTCTAACCCTGCTAATTCTTTCTACAGCTTGTTTCGCTAATGCTGATAAAATGTTTTCAATCAACCCTGGCGTAATTATATCCTTTATTTTCGAAGAATCGCTGGTAATTATTATCTATGTAACAAAAACACGAAACATTATATCATCAACGTAATGTACTGCGAATTAAAGATTAGACGAATATATCTAAGTCGTTGAAAATAAAATTTCATTATCGCACCATATTTACACGAACGGGACAGGACATATTTCCATGAATAACACTATATTTAGAAATGTCTAGCTAATATTTGCACCTTATATATATATATATATATTTTTTTTTTATATTACTATTTTCTTTCTAGATGAGACGTTCATTTGTTAGTTCATAATTAGTGTCACTTTGGTGACTTTCTTAACGTAAACCGATGTTTATTTTATTCACTAAAGACAATGCTTTATTACTACAGCTAGTCCTATTGGTAGCCAGTGTCCGAAGTTCTTGATGTTTACTTATATTCAAGCTATAGATGTTCTAATCTTTAATGCATTTGATACTACATGGCACGTAGACATTTTATACAAAATTATTAAATGTAAATTTCTTCCGTATTTAATTAAATTAATTAGTAGTTATTTACGCGATAGAACATTTTATGTAACTGTTAGTGATTCAGTCTCTTCAATTAAAATCTGTTTAGAGGATGTTCCGCAAGGAAGTGTGTTGAGACCGTTTTTTCCCCACATTATACTTATATGAGTTTTCAGAAGTACCGAATGCACAAGTGACACTCTATGTAACGAAGCGGCTATTTTTTTTATAGTGCATTTACTATCCGGAACAAACTTAAAATCGGCATATCACGTATTCTCAGATATTATAATAAGTGGAAAATCGGTATCGAACCATCGAAAACAGAAGCAATTTTCTTTACACGCAGACGACCGAAATTACCAAATAATCTGATGGTGTCGGGGTACAGCATTAACTGGTCAGATCAGATTCGATATTTAGGTGTTGTTTTTGACAACAAACTAAACTTCACTAATACTATATTAATACGAAGTCTAATAAATCCGTTTGTTCCATATATCTCACGTTTAATAGAAATCCTTAATACACAAACGATAAACTTATTATTTATAAAACACTAATACGTCTGGTATTTACTTACTATTGTCATGTTTCGTGCTCGATATCGAATATTAGTTATAATAAATTGCAGCTCATTCAGAACATATGACTTAGGTGCATATTAAATGCTCCCCGTTATACTATAATGGATTATATGCATAATATGGTGAAATTACCTCGTGTTAAGGAATACATTCTTAACATATCGTGTAAATTTTTCGATGATTGCCATATACATGATAATGAGTTTATCTCGATATAGGTAATTACAATTCCAGGCAAGTAGTGTTTACGTATACAAAATATTAGTGTAGACGTATTAAACACAATTTATTGTAATGAGTCATTCGTTTATTAATATTGTTCTAATTACTTGTTATATTATTCATTTTCATTAGTAATGGCTTTATAACCTAAACTCACTTTGTGTGACAATAAAGAATATTTATTTTGATATTTAATTTTTTTCCCTTTTTCTCCCGCGTTGTAATAGTTGTACATTTTTTGTTTGTTACTTACCTTAATTAATTAATCTCTTAAACTATCGTGGTAAATTCCGGTACACGATGTATCTATAAATCATGTTTACTGACTGTATTTTAATTATTTAAACGATTTATTATATTCTTAGTCTTCCTCTTGTGCATTTTCCTGTAACTTTACCCTCTATTATATTTTTAAATAAAGTTATTATGTCTTATTGTATGTCCTGACAGTTTTATTTTCCGATTTTCAATACGATTTATTAAATTTCATTTTTCGCGTATTCCTTATAAGATTTTTTTGTTTGTTTTCATTTCTTTTGAAGCCATTTTCGTCATTCTGCGCCAGATCCACGTGTTTCCGTCGAATTCAGTTTATTTATTTCTTGCATTTTCACAGTACACTACGAACGTATGTTTTTGCAAATTTTTTACGGAATATTCTTATTTGTTAATACTGAGTTTTGTTATTAAATTCGCCTTTGAATCGATCTATTCGTATTTTAATATCTGTTATAATTCTATTATCCTCTGTTATCACACTTCCGAGGCAATGTGTTTCTGTGACTTGTTCCATCGAGTATTAATGTTTATCTTTTTATTTAGCGTGATTTTACCGATGTTTATTACTTCTGTTTTTCATAAATATTTCTTTTCCATTTATTTAATTCTTTCGATAAAACTGTATTTTATTCATATTCTTCTCTTATTCCGCCAGCAGAGAGCAATATCATCATCCGGGAAACGCATGCAATGGATTTGCATCCCATTTACTTTTAATTCTTTCGATTTATTCTTCATCCTTTTAATTGATGATTCATATATTACTCCATCGGTAATAGTAATTGACTGTATGTCGCGTTGCTCCCAGAGGCAAAATTATCTAGTATTGGTAGTCGCGGGAGTAGAGGTCGATTTTGCAGTTTCAGTAATAAAAGCAGATATCTTTTGTATAAATAACTTAATTAATTTACAATAAGAAAATAAAATTTTAATAATGACAAAATAACCAACCCGGTACCTTTCGTATAGAAGTCCGTGCTCTTAGCCACTCGGTTATTACGACGACTATATATATATATCGTATAATATAACTGCACTACATAGGGATCCTCTCGTTAAAATAAATCGTACAATTATAGTATTTTGCGAAATAGTAATAGATATGTAAAAATTAAATATATTGAAATTATAAAATAAAAAGAAAAATTGAAACCTGAATGGCTTTCATCGAAGCTTCTCGAACCATTGATCCAATATCGCCACGTTTATCTATCGTGTAATCTGATAAACCTTCTAAAAACGTGTTCAATAACGGTAAAGTATAGTGCAGGCATTTATCTAGGGGGAAAAAAAAATACATGATTATATATACCTTATTAAAGTATCTAATTTAGTGTCAACTTACAACTTTCATTTGACAAATACAACCGTGTGTTCATTTAACGTTATTGATCGAATTTGCTTATATTGACATTACACGAATCGTAAAACATTAAGTGCTACAACATATTTGAATTCTGCATTTATTATCAATCGATATTCGATACGCTTGTTAAGCTGAGTTCACTTAAAATAACTTTCGTATAAAAATACGACTTCCAAATTAACTGTTTAAAATTTGTACGCAGTCTTTTATAATATGGTAGGCATTTCATAGTAGACAACGATAAAAATATTCACAAAACGCTATTACCAAATACATACATTATATATATATATACACACTAAAGTTACTCACGGCTTCACCTGTGTAATTATTTTAAAAAAATACTATATGGCTGTCTCTTTCTTTTAACAGGTTTATATATTAGTGTAGTATAGTATACATACATATAAATCTATATATATATCAGTCCGTTAAAAACTTTAAATTATTGTAATTACGAGCTATAAGCTGTGCAAACTTCATCGTTACTGCTTTAATAGTTTTTGAGTTAAATCGGAACAGACAGCTAGACAGACAGACAAACATTTAAAAAAAATTGATTTTCTGTTTATGTATGATAAAAATAGCCCAATGCAGTGATTATAATGAAAATATTCGCAGACAGATACTACAGTTTTATATATATATATATATATGTATATAAAAAATATATATATATAAATATAAATAATATATATATATATATATTCCACCACGTAAATTCTAGCAGAATTGTGTATACTAGTATAAAAAATGAACATTTTTAATTAAAAATTAGAATCAAAGTTGTAGTCGTAGTATTTATATTATTTTAAAGCAAATTAACTTTTTATAAATTGTAATTAAAAAAATGGATACATAATATAAATATATATATACAAATAAGAAAATTAACTACCTGCGTAATCATCCGTATCTATACAAAACTTTTTCCATATAGATACCAAAGATTCGATGGCCTGTTTTCTAACCGGTGTACTAAGCATATTTTCACGAGTGACCATCGTATTATCTATTAAATAACTGATAACAGTATCCAAATGACCTTCTAACAATACTGGGGATAACGAACCTAGAATAAATCGTAAATATTATTGTCAGGGAACGATTAAAATAATAAAAGTATTAGTAAACTCGAAGAATACTTATATTTTAATAATAATTTTTTTTTTTTTTAAAATGGGGATGCCTTTGCAACTTACCCAACATGATATTGTACGTATGAACAAATTCATATTTCCATAAAGGCGGACAACTTCCCTATAAATATCGCTGTTGTTTTAAATTCTCAAAATGAAGAAGGTATTACATTGCATGGAGGGCCATTACATTTTTTACCCTAAGAAGTATTTAAAACTACTTTTACGTCAACAATAGATAATGCGCAATATAAAAATAGTAGAATTAAGCATAGGTTATTTTTATAATATTTAGCGTTTATTTGAATTATTTTTATTTATACAGTTACTTGTATATATATATATTATATATATATATATATATATGTGTGTGTGTGTGTGTGTATATATGTACACAGTATCTAACTACTCTCTATCGCATTATTGTATTCCCTTTGTTTTTTGTATTTACTTGCTCCTGTATAACCGAATATTTATATTATATTTTATTATTGTTTGCTTTATTACATCGCCAGTTTTAAGATTAAGGTATCGTCAGGTATTTAACACTAAGAAAAAGCTAAAAGCTGCACAGGTATTATACGCGAATCGTGCTATTAAAATAAACTTCTTTCTTCTCTTCCTCTATGTATTAATTATTTCCCAAAAACAACTGAAATTTTGACAAAAATTACGGAAGAAAAATGATTATCGAATTAAAAAAATAAATAAAAAAGACGTAGTTTTACCCAAGGCCAGCGCGTATCCTAATCTTGAATTTTCGTTATTTTGAGCGACTTGTTTAAAATAAGTATCTAATTGTTCCATGAACGAGCTCCGTCTTATAGCATCACTTACGTAATATTGTTCCGATAAAGCGTTTAAAGCTTCCGTAGCAGCAGTTCGTACTTTACTGGATTCGTAGGGTAAACACTCGTTTATTAAACGTTGCCAACATTCTTCGTACGGACCGGAAAAAAATGAATACTCGTTAATTAACGTATAAAAAATAAAATAAAATATATATGTCAGACGATACGGGATAGGCAACGGTGGATTAACATTAAGAGATTTAAAGAATTGGTTTTACGCAATAATTAAACCAAACCGTTTTTTTTTTTTAATATTTTTATTATTACACGTATATTTAAAACTGAATGACTTGAAAAAAAATGCAAAGTGATAGAGGAAATGGAAAGGAAACATAATTTAAAAGAAATGCGTGCACGAATAAAAAATGTAATGAAGGAAATAGCGAAAAGGAAATCAAAAATTGTTAAAAGGTGGCATCCTCTGAGGCAGCAAAGGAGAACAAAGAAAAATATTGCTTGAATATATTACAGAGTTATACGATGATAAAAAAAGGCCATAGCAAATATACAATAAAACAGAAGAAGAAAGATAGAAATGGTTGAATTAGAAAATGAAATTAAGAACGCCAGAAACAATAAAGCAACAGGAGAAGACTAGATATCAGCGGAGATTTTTAAGAATATTACACCAAGATGTAAATAAAGCTTACTGGGTATTACCTAATAGAATGTATGATGAAGGAAAAGTTTCCGAACATATTAAGACCGTAACGTTAATTCCAACTCCCGAAAAAGGTACATCACAAACAATCGCACGGAGTCACATCTTTAATATATTACTTTCGATCATAAAGGATAGTACGAAGGCTAGACTAGAGACACATTTCAGTCAAACACAATATTGTCATAGAGATGCAATAGCTCTTCTGAAAATTATAGTTCTTCTTCTTCTTATCGTGTCGGTCATTTATATTACTTTTTCCCCAATATTTCACTATCTATTCTTGTCATATCTTCCATCCCGCATCGCACTGTCAGCAATGAGCAACTTAATAAGTGCTCCGAATCTTGTACCATGCCACAATCACATCTGCCATTATCTGTAATTTCCCATCGTTTCATGTTCTTTGCTGTTCTACCTGTCAGAGTTCTTATTCTATTTAGAGTTTTCCATGTTGACCATGGCAATTTATTACCGGGAGGTAGATGTTCGTCCGGTTGTTCCCATAATTTTAATCGGTTTTCTTTCAGCCTTCCTTTCCATAATTCCATCCTAGTGATTTCCGGCGTTTGTGTCAGAGCGTTTGCTGTTTTAACAAAACTTTTTCTTGACTTGAGTCGACTTATTGCTGCATCTTTTGCATTCAATGGATGTCTTATGTCTTGTTCTTGTTTTGTTTTTTCCTTGCCAGCCATCACTTCCCGTCTTATATCTGGTGGTGCTATATGGGATGATATTTCTATTTTTTCGATCAGTGTCGGCTTCAAACATCCTGTAACTATACGATCGGTTTCGTGTAGTGCTACATAAATTCTTTTTACATGTGCTGAATTCCGACATACTGCACTAGCATATTCACCTGCGGAATAACACAGAGCTAAAGCTGATGTTCTTAATACATTTGGTGGGTTGTTACAATGTTCCAGCGATATCCCTTGCCATTTAACGTTTAATTTGCGTTTTGCATCCTTATTTCTCAAATGAAACGCCGATACTTGGGTTTTATTAGGGTTCGATTTGAGGTAATTTTTCCAGTCTCCAACATTTCATTCAGATTCTTCTCTACCTCGCAAAACGTTTTCTCTTGAGTTATAATAGCTAAATCATCAGCGTATATAGTGTTTTGTTGAACTTCCAATTGGTTGATCATTAGTATATATGTTAAATACCATTGGTTCAAGTACGTTTCCTTGTGGTAGACCGTTGTTCTGTTTTCTCCATCTGCTCTTTTTGTTTTGTAGCGTTACATAGAATCGCCGATTCCTCAATAATGTGCTAATAATTTTGATTAATTTGTAATCGGCAGTACGCTCGTATATTTTTTTAATTAGTATTCTATGATTTACTGTGTCGTATGCTGCGCTTAACCATTTTTTCATATCCATTTTCTATTTCCTGGACGAGGCTTAAGATTTGCGCTGTGCATGACCTTCCAACTCTAAATCCGGCCTGCTGTTTAATAAGTTTGGAGTCTATTTTTTCACTTATTCTATTTAATATTATTCGTTCAAATATTTTATAACTAGAGACAGGCCTAAAATTTCCAGCATCTATAGCGGTTTTTCCCGGTTTAAGTAATGCAACCACGTGCGATTTTAACCATTCTTTAGGAATGCGGTCTATGATAATACAATTATTAAACATATCTAGAAACCATTTTTTAGCTTTAGGTCTTATATGTTTAATTTGTTCCGTCATTATGTTATCGACTCCGGGTGCTTTCCTATCTTTCATTGTCTTAATTGCCCTGTCTAGTTCATCCATTCTGAGCGGTTCATTAAGCTGGCTCATACTAATATCAGTTTAGGTTTATCTATTCTACCTTTGATTTTTCCATTCATTAATAATATTTGGTCTGGTGTAATATTTATATATTCTGTTTATAGTGCAGCGAGTAATTAACGCAAACCAGGAAATAATTGCATGCTTCAAAGATTATGAAAAAGCTTTCGACTGGATAAAACATACGAAATTTATAAATATAATAGAACATAATATAGGCAATAGAAATTTACAAATAATTAAAAGTATATACCGGAATCAGATAGCGAATATAAAAGTTGGAGAACGATTTGAAGATAATAGATGTAAAATTCAAAAAGGGGTAAGACAAGGCTACCCACTATCGCCTAGACTATTTAATATATATTCGGAAGAGATCATTAAAGAAGCAAAAATTTATAACTATGGATTCAAAATAAACGAATGTTCAATAGGATGTGTAGGCTATGCAGATGATCGAGTATTACTGGCAGAATCAACTAAAGAATGCAGATGATGCTAAATCGGCTAAACAAAGCAGGAGAGAAATATCGCATGAAAATAAACGTTAGTAAAACAAAGGCCATCAAATTCACGAAGACGATTGACAACATAACGTGTATATTTATTTAGAATTGACACATTTCTCGTCAATTAGAAATATAGAATTTTGTTAACATTCATCTATCATACAAGAAACATAGCGAGTGAAAGGGTTAATAACGTAAATAAAAACCTATTTTAATGTAGTTTGTTTTAATTATAACAAAAAAATATTATTGAAAGAAGATATTCGAAATAACAGAAAACAAAACAGAATGATAACACAGTTTAATCACTATAAAAGCTCTTAATTCCAAAGATTTTTGACAGTTACGTTATTATCCAGTATACACAATAAATGTTAAATTATCTGAAAAATTCATATAACGACAACTTGTAATTTGATATATATATATATACGATTTTGTTTTGTTTATAATTCATAAAATCACTACTCTCCGATATATTCAACATTTAATGGAACCTGAGCCAGATGTGAAGATTTATATCAATTTTGACGAAGAATTATTTTTCAAAATCTGTTTTATAAATAAAATTTATCGTGAAAATAAATCTAAAAGTAAAATTACTAGTGAAATATGTATATCAAATTATAAGTTGTCGTTATATGTCAGGTAATTTATATGTAACATTTATTATTGTCGAAAAATTTTGCAACACAAAAGTTTTATAATGATTAAACTGTGTTATAATTTTGTTTAGTTTATAACTCATAATCATTACTCTCCGGTATGTTCAATATTTAAATGTATGTTTATCGGAAAGTTGGGACGTAAAATATAATGAAGAAGAAATATATATATATATATATATATATATATATATATATATATATATATATATATATATATATATATATATATATAGACTTGTTCAGCAGATCGGTTCATAAGATTCACGATGCTCGGATCGAGTGATCGACGAAGAAGAAGAAGAAGAATATATATATATATATATATATATATATATATATATATATATATATATATATATATATATATATATAGATATATAGTGATGAGCGGGCTAGTAAAAATAAATAAATATTAGGTCGTTCTTACCGATGACGTTTGAAGCAACTGGAAGTTTTCCCAGAGAGCATTTCATAATAACGAAACATGAAGCTTCTTTGTTTACATCGCCACCGACACCGCGAAATTGTCCTAGTTCGTAGTATCTAGGAATTATACCCGATATTTTACCGATAAGTTCGTCGCCTAGTAGAGAAATATGTTCATAGAAAAATGATACGGCATTTACAGAGCCCGTCCAATTAATTTTGCGGTGCTCTAATCAGCCCATTTTACAGTTAAAAATTATATATAATTTATATATTATTACGATAAATATAGGGGAAGTTTACGGTATGTTATTTCGGATATTGTAAAATTATTAAATGTTGAGAACTCTTAATTTACTACGTAAATTATATTAGTAATTTTTATTAATAAGAATTTTGTTGACTAATTCTGCTTTGGTTATGATTACGTCCTGCTTGATTTGTCTTAGAAATATATTATTACCGATCATAATGTTGCAACGCTAGGACATTCATCATCCTGTATTAGTAAGAACTTTAAACACACACACATACATAAATTATTCGAAAAAAAAAAAAGAATATAAACTTTCAAATTATGGTGTTGGCGAAGGCGTTTGAAAATATTCTACATATACGATATTACAAATTAAGTTTTACAAAAGATATGCGAAAAATGCAACCTGGTATCGATGATGAGCTCTATCTCGGACATGTTATAAGCAAAATCACTGGTCAATTAAAACTCATATTGGAATCCAGACACCAGGCGTAATAAGACTACAAAAAAGAAGATGCGGGTGTGGTACTAGATCTCTGCATCCAGAAATGACAATTATGACCGTATGTAGCAGGTTGTGGTATAGAAAGTTGTCAATGGAGTAAAGTAATTCATGAAATAATTGACTTATCGTGATCACAACGTTCTGCGGGATTTAACACTATCACACACACACACACACACACGCGCGCGCGCACATATATAAAAATAAATAAACGGTCAACGTATAAAAACAAATAACAGACTATAGTATTGAAAAAAAAAATACTTAGTTGGACGCTCGAATCAGGAATTTCGGCTAATGCGTGAACTATTTCTCCGACGCTAAGTAAAGCTCCGTGACGTGTTTGTATATCGACATCTTCGGTTAAAAGTAAAATTTTATCTAACGTACTCATCATATAAGCCGGATCAATGGCCGTCATTTTATGCAATGTCTATATATTAGCAAATTAAAAAAAAATACAACTAATTAAATAAATGACGATCATCGCGTAGTAATTAGTTGGTCATTCATTAAAATATCATTACCCCTATCATGTTCCGTCTCCCAACCTTGTTGATCTATTATCCCATAAAAATTTTCTTCCTCGATATCTTAAATTTTTGTTTATACCAATCAAAACATGAAGAAAGTTATTCATCCCGTCATTTATTCAGAGTGATCACCATGACACTTATTCTGAACCGGTTTGCGCTATCGATCGTTATGTTCGGTTTCACAGCGTATTTAAATTTGCCTACATTACAACTTAATATTCGTATCTTCATCAGCATAATCATTAGAATGCGCATTAAGCATCATCGTCTGCCGTCTCAATTTTACAGACTTGTTTTTGTAACCTCTTTAATCTATCATTCTTGGGATGGCGGATAGATAATAGACTTGAAAATGCTCACGTGGTTGATCATCTCTTTACTGAAGACAGTTAATGTCTCTAACTTTATATTCTCTTTGTTGTCGATCCTCTTCTATCTAATAATAATAATAATGTAAACGTTTATTTAAGTATGTATAACTTTGTTATTGATTGTAGCATAAGTATCTTCGGCTATCCTTATTAATAATCACATAAATCGATTGGCTATATAGTCAAAGTTAAACAAAAAAATGATGACAATAATAAGTAGTCTCAACATTTATTAAAAGTACTGTTAAACACATTACATTTAATATAATACATACTGGTAATCATTTCATTTTGTTATAAAAAAAAAGATGATTTATTTATATACTAATAACTTGAAGGAAAATGGAATACCTTTCATTCGTTGTCAATGTGTGAAGAGTGATTATTCTCCACCATGGTTATAAAACCATAAAGTTTTCCTTGCATTAATTTGTATATATAAAAAAACAGAAATATTTTTATTTTCCAAAATAAATTCAAAACAATAAGATACAATTAATTAAAATAACGTACAGAATTCGGACAATTGTTAATAACTACGATTACAGTTATCATTACCTTCGAAGCTAAATCTCTAATAACGGCATCCCAGTGTCGTATTTTGCGGTTAAATAAATGATCGATCATCGTTCTCGTATATTCCGGATATCGTGCTATGTTTACCCTATTTGAAAATAATGAATACATTATATATATATATATATATATATATATATATATATATACACGCACTCATATATCATACCTGTAATTTTTCTTTTTCGGGTGTAGCGTACACCACTTTTCGTGGACTCCATTATTTAACGAAATGAGTCTTGACTTCGTTCTTCGTGGAATAATTTTTTTACTTTTGTCAACACAATTCGTGTCTGAATATTATGGAACTAAGGTTTTTATCAACTGCAGTAACTTCATCGTTAATTTTCTTAATCCATGGATCTTCTAGATTTAGCGATAACATCACTTTTCGAACGATAGATAATATCCTATGCTGCTCATTTATTAGACCGATATAGCAGTATCAAACATACATAGTACAGAAATTGAGTACGCGTTTTTCAGAACCAGGATGGTATTTGCGACTAGCATTACTGATTCGTAAGAACTTGTGAATGCAATGATGGTAGTAATGTACGTGTTCACATATAAATGTTAGAAAAACAAAATGGATGACTATTCGGAATATGCAAAATATTAATAGTGTTCTACGACTCGATAACGTGGAGACCGCGAAGACAACTTCTATAAAATATTTAGGATGTCCTATTAACGGGGATTCGTCTACTGAAATAAGGCGCAGAATAGAATGGGCGAGGAAGTAGTTTCAGAAAATGCAGAGAATAATAACGAACCGCACTTGAAGAGAGTATACGTCTCCTTCGGTGTTATGTCTTTAGTTCTGTCGTACGATGCTGAATCCTGAACTAGATCTGCGGCATCGAACAAAAAACTGGAAGCCTTTACCGCAAGATGTTGAGAATTCTTTGGACGAGTAAAGTTTACACCGTCTGAACAAGAAGACGGATTAAATTCTTAACACTATTAAAAGAAAAAAATTTGAATATATCGGTCACATATAATAAGAACTAGCAAATACGAAATGGTTCATGTATCAATAAAAGAACAACGTGGATAGATGATTTGAAAAAGTGGTTTAAAATTAACGCGATTGAAATATTCAGGAAAGTCAAGCAGATAACCGTCAACATCCTTGAAAGACAGCGCGTATAAAGAAGAAGATTAAAAAATACGCCTCGAATCGGGAACACGTTTTATTTTCTATGGGCGCATATCATGTTCGACAATTTCACAATGTCAATAAAAACACGCGATTTATATGCAAAACAATTGTCAATGAACATATATTTTTACCCGATATTTAAATAAGCATTGCTAGTACCGCCGACTGAAAAATAATCCGATATCGATACTATTTCAATGCCGTGTGGAAATGTACCTTGTCGTCCAACATGCTCTTGAAATGTAGCTGAAGCAGCTCGCCTACACGTAACCTACAATAAAAAATAGAGATGTATATATAACAGTAAATCATCAGTTCTAGTTGCTAGATTATTTACTTCACACCTAAGCTGCGGCTTGATATATTTACTGCGATTCTGATTTACCAATTCCGTCGAAGATACCTTTGATCTCATTTCATCCGGTCGCCATTTTGTTTTCAATATTCTTTCAATAACATAAAAATTCTTACATTTTCAGTTTGCCCCGTCCGCCGTTTCGACTTTTAGTTCTTTTATATATATATTTTTAGTCGGAAAAATTTTATATTTCCAATCACTAGTTTAATATTATTGTCAGCAGAAACACTATTTTCATCACGTAAAGTATTTTATCTAGTTGGCTTCCATTTTCCATCGCAAAACGTAACATGTTTTTATCTTCTCCAGTAATTTCTTAGTTGTTCTCAATTTTATTTATTTTCTCAAGCATCTTCGTCCAATAAATTTCAACGTCTTTATTTTTCCGATCGTCGTGTAACTAAGTATACTGTTCGCGTCCATACATGTATACTTATATAATTTAACTGTATATATTTAATATAAAATAACCTAAAATAATATAAACATATGTAAGTTTATTCGTTAATACAATAGCTTTTCGTTTTCGGATTAATTAAACATTAGAAATTATGTACGTGTAGTACATAGTATGGGGAATGTTACAAACATCGTCAATACCAAACAAATACAAGTTTACACGTTCCCTGATGCAGATTACTATCACGTTTTTTTAAACATGCTTACAAACTTTGCACACATAAATAATTAGAACGAACACGTTAATTTTATATTCTAAGTAACAAAAAAAAAAACCTGTCGAAATATATATTAATGGACATACTATTAAACTAATTGTTTCATTTAAATCATAGTTGTTTATTTTTTTCGAACAGACAAATATTTATTTTATTTTAAACGTAAATAAATCGAAAACACTTTGAAAATAAATAGTACACAACTTCCCCAGGCTATTCCTAATACAAGTAACCGTTATTACGCATATATATATATATAGTAAAACTTCTTTTAACGGTCACTCTTTTATCCGTCATTCTCTGTTATCCGTCACTGTAGCAACAGCAGCTAGAAGTTTCATGGAATGTTTGTTGTCATCTGACGATACAACAATAAAAATTACAATATTAAGGAAGCCATTTTTAATGTGGCCAATGGATGGGTGAATTTCAAAATGTTAAATCTATAGAATGGGTGGAATAAACTATAAACAATTTGATACAGAGACAGTTTTTCTAGGTAATTGTACTGCATTGCACTACGTTATACTAAATGTTTATATAAAAATACAGTACTCTAAATGTTATCCAATTAAACATGTATTTTTTTTTTATAATTCGGAATTTCTGTTATCCGTCACAGGCTCGTTACCGAGGGTGACGGATAAAACAAGTTCTACTGTATATATATTTAATGGGAAAACGCTTAAGACGAAATATCCGTTAACGCGAAATAATGAAACGGTTATGACAAACTGCCATGTTTCTTCGAACATTTTTTCCTCTTAACAAGAAACAAAAATCGCTTAACACGAAAAGATTTCGCTTCTCAGAACCGATTTTACATTTATGTGATAAAGTATTACACGAAACTTAAAATTTAAGCAATTGTTTCGGAAAATATTTACTGGCAATCAAAAGAAGATTTCTCTATCAATTTATTACATGAACTTTATACGTGTTGCACTCCGCATGAAATTCAGTGACTTCAAAGATACTTTCGTCATGCAGGATTCTCAAACGTAGCAGATTATTTGATGTCTAAAGGGATGGAGAAGGAAGACATTGAAACTGAGCCGACATTTAATGAAATGTTTGAGAAATTTTTTATATAACTGAACTGTGCTACAGTATCATCGAAAGAATTTGTTGCAGTAGACGATGATAATGTATGTACGGTCCCAATTATGGCAAATAAAGAGATTTTGTAGATTGTTCAGACCTTAAAAAATATCGTTGGCATATATTCCGACGACGAATTAGACAATGAGATGAACAATGCAGTTTCTGTTTCTAACATCATGAAAAGAGTGCGCAGTTATTTAGATACAAGCATTCCAATGGTTAAATGAATAACAAAATAGATGATATCGAACAATTTGCTGAAAATTTGATATTAAAAAATACAATGAAAAAAAAGCATTAGATTATTATCCAAAAATCAATAAATATTTTATATTTGTTTAAAAAAAATGAAAACATGTATGTATTTAATTTCATTAAGTTCTCGTTAATAATATTGTTGTTTACTGGTTTTTATTAAATACATACATACACGCATACTTATTGTATACAAAATATACTCTAATAAACGTAATTTTGTCGAGCATGTGTACTTTTTTTAATATCGCTTAACACGAAAAAATATTTCAGACCTTTTTATTTCATGTTAAACAATTTTCAAAGTATATATATATATATATATATATATATATATATATATATATATATATATATATATATAATAAGTGTGTTTTCGAAGATAAAGATATTACTAAAGAACTAACATAGAAATCAGTTTGACATGTATATGCGCGAATGTATGTAGTAGAAATTTAATTTAAAGCGACTTACTTCTCGATCAAAAGCGACCACAATTAGTACATTGGACGATATTTTGTCCACGTACGGTTTTAATATGTTTGGATCGTACGCTCGTGCTAAAGACCATGTTGTATAACAGGCGGCATCTCTAACCGCATTACCGGCGGTAATACTTTTTAAAGGAGCTTCATACACCAATGCTTTAATCAATACGTCAACTACCTGTGGCAATCGTTTAGGCAGCAAAAGTCCTCTGCGGCCTAAAAATTATACACAACATTATGAATTATATATATATACACACATATACATAAGATCTTTTATTTTTTTCGTGGATTTTCCAATCTGAATTTAAGGATAGGGGGGATTTATTAGGTAAAAAAATGTTTTTAGAGAGGAGAATGGTTCTGTAAATAAATGAATTAAAATAAAAAAATAAAAAAATCAACAGTTTGTGTTGCAAGATATCCTGTTAAGTGTAAGAAAAAAACATTTGAAGGAGAGATAGGATGAAAAAATTCTAGTCCGAACTTCCTTAATACAAATGAAAATAGTCTGAAGAAAAATTAATAACAAATAATACAGGAAGAATTGTGAATAATAATAGATAATACAACTTTAAATTGAAATATAAAAATACAGGGTGTTTTATAATTGACGTTAGTGAAAATGAAAAAAAAAAAGTATTAAAAATAGAAAGACATAAAAAATTATTAAAAATATGATAATATATTTTGTCAAACCTCGTATTTCACAATAAATGTTAAAAATGATATCCATCGATCTCATTCTCTTCGATTTTTTTTCTCTGGAGTTATCTAAAGAATAAAATATATGAAACCTCACCGCAAATATCGAAAACCTAAAAAAAAATTCGAAGTAAATATTTTAAATTTCTGTTGGAACATTGAGGAAGGTGTTTGCCAATTTAATTGAAACGAGTTCGGCTCTGATTGGAAAATGATGGATATCATTTTCAACATTTATTGTGAACTACGAGGTTTGACAAAACATATTATCATATTTTTAATGATTTTTTTTATGTCTTTCTAATTTTTTTTTTTTTTATTTTCACTAACGTCAATTATGAAACACCCTATACACATATATATATATATATAATTTGAGGAATATGCTTAAATTTTCTAAAACATATTCCGATAATAAATAAGACAAATACAGAATTACCGCTTGACAGTTGTGTTTTAGTTTAACGGACACGGTTAACGATAATGTTGACTTATATCAATAAAAGACCTGAGATAAAACTAACCATTCAACGTGGACTTAAAAATACATCGAACTTAAGGCTATGAATGTGTGCACTCACGTACTGCATTATTAAATAGAGAAAATATATCGAAAAAAAATTATTATAAAGTCAAAATAATAAAAAAAAACTCGAAAATATAATACGCGAACGCCAATAATTACCCAGTTCAGCTAGGGTCAAACAACCGCCATTCCAAGCGCAACTACTTTCTCTAGGACTAAATAACGTTAGCACGTTATCAACTACGTCATCACCAAACTCGGATGTTAAACGATCAGTAATTCTGCCGACTCCTTTCGCTGCTGGCCATCTGCAAAATATCATACACTAAAATACTATTGCCACAACATTTTCTGATGATAGAGCTATACTATCTCTAAATCAAGATCCAGTAGAATTGGTATAAAATGAAGATGAAAACATTATTTTACGTACAATACTGATTTCTCGACGATTCTAGGATAATTGTAGGTAATTAAATGCGTTATATAAATATTTTTTAATTTAAATATTCCACTTCTACTAAATATCATTTATTTTGAAAATATACAATTTTGTTAGTACTAAAAAAGTTTGTGTATCACGTAGGCAACAATATAACAGAAAGTTCGCCGAGTAAGTGAATATATATAGATATATTAATATAATATAATGAAGAGAGAAGTAAGATATTCTCACCTTACAATAATATCTGTATCTCTCAATGCTTCCAATAAATATGCCATGACTTCTACCACCAGTTGAGGTATATCCTCATTAGCTGATTCAAACTCGACATCTTTATTTATGTCTGCATTATGGTTGTCAATGAGATAATGGTTATCATCATTTTTAGAACTTAGAATGGTAACTAACGATCTAGAACCACGATTATATCTCCATGTAGCTATTCTAATACGTAAACAAGTTAAACCTAGTACAGATAAAGATTAAAATTATAGTAAATTATTTTATAATTGCATTCGAGAGCATTTTAAAATATTTACTATTATGTGTACAGTTAATTAATGATACAGCGTGCAATGAAAAAAATAATCCAATTATTAATAAAATTTTATTTAACATACTTGAGAAAAATTTAAAACATGTGAATACCGTTTTAGTATTAAAAAAAAAAAAGAACTGGTATAAAAATGCAATATAAATAATAATCAATTACACACCTGAACATCACAATAATTTAAACATAGTTCTGTCACGCATAAGCAAAATTCCGCATTATCGTCTATTGTTTTTATAAAAATTAATTATTATTTGTTGTTAAATTATTAAGTAATTTATATATCTAAGGATAAATCATTTGGTTCAATCGTTTAAAAAGAATTCGCAACATCCAAACGCCGAAAATATAATTACGTTAAAACAGCTATACGTAATTTCTAACTTGCACATAAAATACAATGTGCTAGGACCGAATATTGCGAATTTCGTGAACATCATCCAAAAACAGAAATATAGCAGATTCAGAATTTAACTTCTGCTCAGTTTCATGCACCTTAGCCGGTACTCAAATAACAAAAATTTATTTTTCTTCACGATATCGAATTGAATCCACCCCATTCTTATTGTGTTATCTCCTTTTAATTCTATAATTCGATGAGAAAGCCTATGTTAAGCTCATCGTTAGCATTTACTAAATATCTCATTAAACATTTTGCAAACAATCTTCATTAAAGAATTACAGACAAAATATTCAGCGGTTTCATTTGGGTGTTCAGTTACAAGCGGCATTATTTTAAATTCCTGATTAGGATATCTCATTTAACAAAAATTAAAGTTTGCGATTATATTGAAAAATATATTTAAAAAAAAAAAAAATACGAGACGTATATTACTAATTAGTTTTGATATATCCGGAGCATTTGATCAAATAAAAATCGATAAAATCTTAAAAATCATGAAAAAGAATAATATATCTATCCAAACTATTATTCAAAGCTATTTAACAGATAGAAGAATCGGGTTATTCAGTCAAGAAAACAAATCCTATATAACAGAACCACAAGGTTCGGTAATCCGGACCACTACTTTTCAATATAGTAATGAGTGAAGTTCATAACTTACATTTCAGTTAATACTTCAACATGATAAGCTATGCAGATGCTAAAATATTGATCTCCGGGATAAATAAAACGGAAGACATTCACAAAATAAATGAAATAATAAAAAAATTGAGTAAAAACATACCAAATCTAGGTTTACGGTTTAACATAAATAAAACCCAAGCACTATTAATGTGTAGAAAATAGAATAGAAAAGAAATGATATATCGTATTGAACAGCATTTATATGCAAAAATAAAGATAAAATATAGAAAGTAAATGAAATAACATACTCGGGAATAATTATAGGCAATAATCTAAATTTTAGTAAACAGGTCGAATATATATGATAGATAAGATCAAGAAAATTTACTACTGATTAAAAATATTCAAATATCTTCGGTTTCACATATACAGAAAGGATAATACTTTACAAAGCTATTTTTTGAACCATAACCGAACACTGTTCCATAGTATATTTCCTAGTTTTACGATAAAAAGATAAGAATAAAATACTAAAATTACAAAAGAAAATATTAAATAGGAACAATTTCCGGATATCGCGCAATATAATATGCCTCAGTCAACATTAAAGCAGGAATAATACATAATAGATTTGAAGTTGGAAATGGTAAACCAAATCAAAATATTAAAACAAGGAAAAGATATAATTGATCGGGAAAACTTACGAAAACATATCAGTGAAATTAACTGAAATGGATTACGACATTGGCAAGACAGATACGACAAATCGAAACCAGTTAGACACGGGAAATAGTTCCAGTAATAGAAAAAAAATTACAAATGAAACATAACTTCGCAGAATTTTTAACCGGGTATGGAAATAATGAAACTGTTAAATTGGAAAGTCTGCGAAGAACATGATTCCTTCACGCGATTTTTGAATGTAGAAATTTCAATAATTGAAATACACAAACAAAACTTTTTCCATTTAATCAGTTTTGTTAACCACGTAATGAAAAATAAAACAAAACACAATAGTTAATAATAACGAAAATTCAATTAACATTTCACAATAAATACAAAAGTATTTACGTAACAATTTAAAACATCGTCTGAAGCACTTTAAAACATACGATGCATAATTCTCATAACATTAAATTGTTTAATTTAACACGTTCGAATATTTCGTTGTAACAACTTTAATTTTTCACTGACGCACTATCAACTTCTTTTTAGACGAATTTTACACTATATGAAATAACTGAAGAAAATAATTCGAGGAAGTGAATATAGAAAGTAATGTTGAGCGTAAAAAGTGAAAACGTATAAGATATTCGATTAAGTTTTCTTACCAACACGTTGAATAATCTTAATACCGTATTTTCGAGTCAGTCGGAATTTATTTTGTAAACAATTTGCCTCAATTATACAATCAAATATTTGTTGCGCAAATGGTTGCAAATCTTCTCGTTTTCCGTGTTTTAAAATCAGCGCTAAAGTTGACAACGATCCGAACTTTCGCCACGTAACGCTTTTACTCTCTTTAATTACAGCCTATATACGTACAAAAAAACGATATCAACGAATGGAAATAAATAAAACAAGTCGATCATTTGATTAAAAAAATCGCGCGCCATGTAAAACACAATCAAATAATAACTAATATTTGATAAATATTAAACGATCTTACATTGCACAACCAGTTGATGACGTCGGATAAGTATAATTTCTTCATATCGATTCTAGAAACAAATCTAGCGCATAAATATGCGGCCACTTCTTGATTTGTAGTCATATCGCATATGAATATTTTGCAGATATCCAGTATCCTGAAATATTTTCGATTAAATTAGAGCTTCAACGCAATTAACAATTGAGCGTATTAAATAACAAAAACGTTTGAAAAAACATTACCAAGTTTCATTCGTAATATAATGATTAAAAAAAATAACCGCTATGCAAACATTAAAGTTTCATTGTTTTTTTTTTTTTTTTTTTTAAAATTAGATACAAAATACCGAATAAATCGAAAGCGCAAAAAATAAATTCTATTAATAATCGTGCATTTCATAAATTCCGGAATAAAATTATGTACGCGGAATATTTTACAATATCAAAAATCATTTAAACATCAGTCTTTGACTAAAAAAAAACTGTTTAATCATTTATTCATATTGCAAAAAATTATACCAGGTTGAAAGTAGTTACAATTAAAAGTTAAAACACATTTTCCACCGAAAAAATTATAAAACGGTTTTAAAATAAAAATTAATATGAACAGTTATATCAAGTTTAAAAATTTATTTAATAAGTTATTACGGCACGAACAGCGTGCTAATATTTTCGATTATCTTTGTGTATTCGTAAATGAATATTAATATTTTAATGGAATGAAAATTAAGTAAGCCCAATAGCCAGGTGAAAGTTAATAATTATACAGCGTTAAAAATTTAAACATACAGTCTAAAATAAAAATCACATTCGCACTATAACAAGTTGTTTATGACTTGTAAAGGAGAATCTTACAAAAAAGTAGAGTACAAAATCTAAACGTCAACGAATAAAAACAAATCTAAATAAATTTGTTTTTTCTGTGTCTGTTCGTAAAAATGAATATATGTGTGCGAGTTGTAATGGGCATACGTTTAGGAGCCTGTTTGTCTGTTTATTTAAATAGTGATCGGCATGAATATATGTATTACTATGGTTTCAACTTTATATAATGGAAGTTTATAAAAAGTATAGAACACTACTGCTCATCGATCTGGAGAAAGTTTTGGCATTGTGGCTTAATTTACAAAATGATTAACTTCGTTCCTTGCGTAATACTCCTTGTTAAAAGTCATTTCGCTGACAGAAACTTTTTGTGTAAAAGTCAAAAATGAATTTTTATCTCTTAAGAGACTGTTATCGCGTCTCTCAGGGTAGTATATTAGAAAGAAATAGCCGATAAGAGATTAAATAAACTCGTACCAAGATGTTATCACTTTTCCGACTATTTAATAAAAAATTAAAGCTGAGCGTAACTAATAAATTAATAATATACAGTCGGGTTTTCAGCCACATATTTTATACGCATCTTCTGTGTGGAAGTTACGCCAGTAATTTAATTGATTACAAAATGAAAAAATTAGGGTCTGATTCTCGGAAGTACCTACAATCAGATCTGTACCTCAAGATAGTCTATTAGGACCATTGTTATATTCAATCTACACTGCTGACATACCAACTTTAAAACCTAACTTTATTAGCTACATTCGCCTGATAACGCAGTACTCGTATCAAACGCGGATGTTGTACGTGCTAATACTGCGGTTCAAAAACATCTTAATCGTTTGAAATACTGGGCCCGTCTTTGGCACATAACCTTTAACCCAGAAAAATACCAGCACATAACATTTACAAACAGATTTACAACGTGTCCTAAGTCAATATTTCATAAGACTGAAACTCTACAAATAGATTCCGTTCGATATGTTGGTATACATATGAATAAACAACTAACCCGGCGAGTTCGTGTGAATTATGTAAGAAGATAAATTATAACTCATGCCAGACTATTATCGCCATTGCTTAGACGAAAGTCGATTCTTAATCTAGCGTCAAAAAGACAGACTTACCAGTCAAGTCTAGCTCCTGCGACATGTCGGATACACTAACATAAGATATAACAACAGCAGTCCAACATACTACGCACTAATCTGTACCATACTACATGCCGAACTATGTACTACACGCTTCTTTGAATATTCCGTATGTAAACGATGTGTATGCGAAGCAGTACAAAAATTCGAAAAATTAAAATTATAGACTAAATTCTCTAGTGTACAGAATGTTTTCTGTAGAACATCCAATCAGCTGTAGTGGACGACTGGAAAGTAGAAAATGGTATCCTGATGTTCTTCCGATCACTTAAGCAGTCTAATGGTTCACTGTGATGATCCACCGTACGCTGGCATACTGGAAGAACCTTTTTTTTTTTTATTATTTTCTATTGCGATGAAAATTTAGTCTTGAGTTGGGCCAGCTACACTAATTTTCAATTTTTTATAAATGTTTTTTACGGGCAATTATAGCCGGTATAACATTTTTTTGTTTTTAAATCAAGATTATTCTAAATGCTTATAAATTTGCAAAAATAATCTAAATGCATGAGAAATTAACACTATCAAATATAAAATATAATTCTATAAGCGTACAAGTAGTCCAGGTCTGTAAATAATTATGATTATGAATATTTACCCCGCATTATAAGAAATACGAACATAAAAGAATTAAACATGCCGTATTCACATCTCTCCCCCTATAAAATATGAGTAAATTTATCATTCAGTGTATCTTTATTTATTAATGGCACGTGTTGTCATCAAACTTTTCTCTTGTTACCAATCCGTTCAATCTATACTTATATTTATTATAATAAACGATTTTTTTCCTTCTTAAATATTTAATTTCGAAATCTTGTATTACACAAAATACACGATTTAAATAAAAAATCTAGTATATCATTTAAAATAATCAACATAATGTATTTTCGTCATTTTATATTGTACGCTAAATAAATATAACACGCATTTATCTGCCAATAAAAATGGCATATTTTAAAATCATAAAACAGTATTCACTTCATAAAATGTTTAAAGACATCTGTAACGTGCAAGTTATACTAACCTATAGTGACAAAAACAGCCTTATATTATTTTTAAAATTATGATTACTCTTTCAAGTTGTTAGACGAGATTTTAACGATATATACGGCAAAAATGCTAGATAATACGTTTTCATTAATATTAGTAGATTACTGTTTATAGAGTAAGAAAATGTATAGCAAAAATAATAAAATAAAAAATATCCGTGTTAGTCGAAAACTGTGTTATATTTAAATGCAAATTTTTAAAGTTGTGTAGTTAATGGAATCAAATCTTTTAAATGTTAATCTATAATAATACAATTACAATTTTCAACGTCTAATCCGCACAAGAAAAATGCAAATAAAATAACATCTCCTTCAAGTAGCGTGTAGAAAATTTAAAATAATTAAGGTTTTTGATTTATATTTTTGTATTGGTTTTATTATAGTTCATGTTTTAAAATACCTAATTATTTCAATTTTTCTTTTTTTAAAATTAATTATACGTTTTTATGAAATTGAACCAGGAAATTCAAACACTGCGAAATAAATCCCTATGCATAAGCATAACAAAATAATTGCTCGTTATATGTTCATATTTTATAATCACGGATTTTGGTTTACTCAATTTGTAGTGATATCGTTAAAATAGTCATTTTACAATTCAACGTTGTCGATTTATTGTTGCGATATAAAAAAATTCAATTATGTAAAAGTACTTACCTTTCTGCGATACTTTTCTGGTCACTAATTTGTGCGACTTTACTTTCTAAACGAATCATGTCAAATGGTATCATTACAATAACTGACATCCATAATATCAAGAAATACAACATTTCCCATCTAGTTTCACGGTTATTTGCTTCTTCCAGTAATTTTAATGATATTTCAAGATCACCAACCTAAAATATTAGATTATCAATCTTTACTACCCAACAGGTTTACTAACGTGCTTCACAATGACGTATAATACTGAAAAATCAGCTACAAATAATCATTAATGTTAAAAATTATCATGAGGTACATTTAACTTTTAAAAAAATGTGGCTTACTTCATGCGGCAAATATCGCACTATATGTTTATGACCGCGCATGTTGATTATTTTATACAAATACTGAGTTACTAGTTGCTTTAGATCATATGGAACATCTTTATTTTTAATAATATCAAGTATCTGACTCAAAATGCGATCTAAATATGGATCTATCAAATGTGGTTGATCTACATACTTATCCATGATTCGCTTTAATGTTTCAAGCGATTCTTCAATTGATATCGGGTGTAAGTAGTAATTTTTTGCGTCATCTATTAATGTGGTGACTACTTCATAATCCACAAAATAGTCCAAGGAATAAGAGACATTGCAATCATCTACTTCGCTATTTTCAGCCATAATTATTTTCAGTACAAATTTTAAAAATAGCTATAACTGTAATTGTAAAATAAAAACTAAATCTAAATTTCACAAGAATTTCAATAAAACTACTTTCTTTTAAGATTACAAACGGATTTTATTATTGGATCACAGGATAGCCATATGTAGAATATAAACAACCACTAATTAAAAAATTATTACAAATAATTACAGTTATTTAATTCATAAGAGTTACACATGAACATTATTTTCGAAATAAAATTAATTTGAGTGCTAATTATTGGGAAAAGAAAGAAAAAAGTTCATGTCTTAAATACAAAAATATTCACTTATTTTCTTACAGTATATTTCTTATCAAAATATTTTACTATTCACTGAAATAAAATAATTCATGCGCTCCTAGCGGTGAATAATCACATTTCATTTTCCTAATAAAAGATACCGTGTATTTGTTTCTTTTTCAGTATTTATTGTTTTAAAATATGTTTATATTTCTTTCGGTAATTTTTTTTTAGTTCAGCTTATGAGTGTAGCTTAATTTTGTAACAAAATGTGATGAGATGTGTTATAAATTTATAGACTTTACTGAAGGATCTGATGAATACTTCCATCATTAAACAAATGTTATAAGATTGTAAGACTTGTACATACCATGAAATTGTATCATATGGAACTACACGTCTTGCCATCATACCGATATCGGGTGAACATGCGAATAAGTAATTGACTAAAAAGATCAAGGTTATCATATGTTTTTGAGAGACAATGAGTTTGTATACATGTCCCCAAAAATCGACATTTTCATAAAAACGACTAGTTACGAAAAAACTTTTATCTAGTACCATTTAAAGAATTACAAAAAAAACAGTGAATGTACGAGTGAAAACAGCGATGCTAGCGCTAACAACAGAAATATACACGTTTTTTGTTTAAAAATTTGGCGGGAAAATTTTCATCACTAATCGTACTATATAACACAAATGTGATTTGTATTTTTAGACGATAAAATAAATTTTAATGTAACTAAACGAAAACAGACAACTAAATTATAAAAAACATGATAATAAAGTATAAAATAACATACATGTAAGAATATCAATATCATTCATTTGAACTATCCTCTGTATATGGGTAACAAACAGCAATGAAACCAAAATAAATAGCGAAATCCGAATAGTTGAATAACAAATTGTGTACTACACCTCGCATGGTTATATAATTTAAGGAGTTGGGAGCATTTCGGACATTTGTATTCTCTATCTCATGGAATAAACTCCCAATGCATCAACCGGTTTAATAAATGGTCTTTATCAATGTACAAAGATACAAAATCAAACACATTTCCCATACTTTATAAAAATATTTAAAAAGTATTATAAAGTAACAAAAAAAAGAAGCATCCAAATGAAACACGTGCAGAACAAATCAGTACTATAATTATATTAAAAAAATAGACATCCTAAATTTTTCATACCGTTGACTTAACATAGCTACAAAAACCTGCTATATTTAAATAACAATAATTTTTTTCTGAAACATTATGTTTAAATAATTTAAAAAATTTTCTAATTAATAATAATAATTTCTAATGTAATTCATTATAAAATTTGTTTGCAAGTAATTTTAAAAATAAAAAATATTCATCATCGACCTAACTAATATTGTCATTTCGGCAAGATGAAGGTGTAGTATTTATTCATGTTTAAATTATTTTAAAGTCTATGTAATGTCGCTTCTCTTTGACAGTTGGGAAAGATAAGAGTGTAGTCTGTTCTTATCACCTTAATATCTACCAATATCACCTATCACTTATCAGTAATTTGTGTTTTTGATAGTATCACCTATCGTCAGTAATTTGTGTTTTTGATCAAAGCAGTCTTTTCTTCATGCGTAGATGTATCTTTTAAAAGTAAGTGAAATATGAAAAATAAGGGAAAGCTTGTATAGCAATATTGCACTTAATTTCCAAATGTACCGTTCATCACAAGATATGGATGAAAAATTGGCCATAAAAACTAACATTATTCTCACATCAATCTGTTATGTGAAATACGTAAGTGATAGTGAAGATTACTATTTTCAAATGACCGACGTAGTATTTAAAAAATTAATTAAGATGGTACTATTATGTGAAATCCTGTTAAGTGATAGTGAACCGACGTAGTATTTAAAAAATTAATTAAGGTGATAGAGCTGTTTTTACAAAAACAAAATAGTAACTTGTGAAGCTGTAATTCGGTGGAAGAAAAGTTTCAGCCGTGATGTCACCGGCATTCATTAGTGCATCAGTTTTAGATACTTGTGATGCATTAGCATATTTTTTGCAAAGGTATATAATAATAATCTGCATAATGTTTATGTCTTCAGACCAATAATGTATTTGAGTATGTTTTAATAGCTTGTATAAACGTATTTTTATGCATTTTTTGTATAATTTTATGTTTTTAAACTGTTTCTTTAATATATCTACTTTAATTATTTTATATATTTGTTTATTATTAGCGTTTTATTTTTCCTGATATATAATTTGCATAACATTAACAAACATTTTTTGTTTAGTGTCAGAATAAATAAAGTTTTTTACTAATTTTAATAAATAACTTATAATAGCTAGTAAATTTTTATTTCTTTCAGTATGGTATTAGGTTTTTTTTTTTTATTTTTAATATTACGGTGATCTATCTGTTTGAAGAATATAGTTTTATTAATTTGAATACAAAATAAACTATAATGGTAAGTACATTTTTATTTCACAAGTCCAGAATGTGATAAAATTATTAAAATTTTAATTCGTAAATGTGCACGAATCATCTTAATTTTTATTGTTGGTTATTTCAATTGTTTCACTATCACAATCGTTCATATTTTGTAATATTTGTGTAATAAGTGTTTCATATTGAACTGATTCAAACAAATTTCATGCACAACAAAATGTGTAGGTGTAAAATCAATTAGATGACAATGTAAACCTATAATATAATCCGCAAATTAAAATTTTATATTAATTTCATCAAATTCTGAACTTAGAAAAAGAAACATACAGTTACTATTTTTGTGAATTTTGTATTCAAATTAATAAAACTTTGTGTATTCTTTAAACACAAAATTGTCACCGTAATATTAAAAATTAAAATAAAAGCGTAATTGCTAACTGAAAAAAATAAACATTTACTTATATAAATATACGATGATATTGACGAAGGATGAACCGGAGTTGACAGAACTGCTAGGAAGAATAGAACATTTCAGTGGGAAAGCCTAAAGTCGACTATTTACGATGCGAAAAGTTGTAGTGCACAGGGTCACTGATGAGTAGTTGTGCCAAGCTAGCTCTTTCGACTATTACCTGCAGGACCCAGCCTTTTGTATTGTGTTTTTCAAAGTATGTTTTCCAAGTCATCCATTTGTATTTTCTGATCTAGAGTAATGTAAATAGTGCAGATTGAGAGGGGGGTTTGGTGTGAAAATGGTGATCACTACTGCTTGCATATGTGATGGAAGGGAAATACAGTTGTGTATTAAGTTGGTTCGAACAGCCAACACTACTCGAGCACATCCACCTGGAACTGGATCTGATTGCTATACATTAAAATTTTTTATCTAGAAGATTTGGTTCGGTTTTAGATGCATCTCTTGAATACGAGAGGATTGTACGTATTGATCAAAAATTGTAGGTCTTTATAGTGGGTATAGATACTGTTTTAGTTCCATGAAATTATTACTTGCTTCATAGAAAACAGATTAAATTTTTATTGATTATTTGCTGGTGACGAAATCACTAGTTCTAATGTTTTTATTATGTTTGTTACCCTAATTTTTGCTCGTCGGTAGTTGATGTGAGAATGACAGAATTTTAGTTGCTGAATTAGTCCGAGAATGTCGTTTGTGAATTCAGCCGCTATGAAGTATGTATTTTGCGACTTCTTGTACATATCTATAAAGCAGATTAAGTTTGTTGACGTTGGTAAAGGCTTTAGGTTATTCTTTTCTACTTCTTCAACAAAACCTTTAAAGATGTCGTTTAGGGATAGTTCTGCTTGCTCCTCCGGCGAAATGTCTTCCCCATTCTCCTCTGAGTCACTAGAACTTTTTTTTTTAATTTTTTGTTTTGTTCTTTGATTTTTCCAATTTTGGTGTTAGGTGCAGCTCTTCTAGTGGAGTTTGATGACGAATCGGTACTGTTGGATGGCTATGGGCGCTTTTGACTAATTGGTATTGTGGCAATGTCTGGAGAGCAGGAAAATTTTGATCTGTTGTTAGGGTGATCGGTTTCAGTGTCATTTGAAATTTCTGCCAGTTTTAGCGTATTTATATCAACTGAAGGGTGGATACATTGGTGTGCATGATAAGTAGATAAGTGCTGTTTTTGAAGAGACTGTTGATCTATTTCAATGTTTAACAAGCCATCGTCTCCCTTGTGTCCTGTCTCATGACATCTGAAGCAAATAAGATCATCTAAAGTTATCTAAGTAGCTGAATTAGTCATTTTGTGGATGTACTTTTAACAAGGAAATATGAGTGGCTAATTGGTGCTGGAGGTTATTTCTTAGGTATTGTTGTTTAACTGTATTTGGAATGATCGGGATTACATTTGAAAGAATTAGTTTCCACGAGGATGAGTTTATTTTATGGGCTTTTATGAAGTGTTGTCCAATTGTGATTCCCGCGTGAGTGTGGATTATATCATTAACCATGTTTTTGTTTACTAAGTCTATAATTGTATTATTACTAATATGCGAAACAGTGAGTTGATTTAATTCGTAATAGGACAGGAAGGAGCTATTGAGGATTGAATGTGTCCTTAAGAACATGTTCAAAATGTTTGGCAAAATCATATACTTTTTCAGAATTGCTCCGAGCCCATGAGTTATCTTCCTTCCTCAAAGGAAAATAAGGCCAAGTAGGATTGCAAATTCACCTAGTGGCAGTCCATAATGAGTAGTTAGCTTCTTTAGTTTAGCCAAGGGATAATAGGTAATTGGAAAATGTCCTCCACTGACGAATGCCATTTGTAGTATCTTTAGATAATTGATTGAAAACCAATTTATTTTCAGGTACCGTGTCTTTACAAGGCTTTCCTTGCTTGACATCTTTGATGGACGAAGTGATGAATGAACTTAGGATATCTGACTTCAGATGGGGATTATTCAAAATACAGAGTACTAGACTGCACACAGTGTGATAGCAGAGATGATAATTTTTCAGCTGCTGCATCAATATCTGACGATACATGATATTGTATATTGAGGTTCTTTCACCAGTCAGTACTTTTATTTTTCAACCGTGGAGGATGATTGATATTGACTGGTGAGGATGATAGATATTGACTGGTGAGGATGATAGATATTGACGGGTGAGGATGATGATATTGACTGGTGAGGATGATAGCAGTATGGGTAAATTATTAGAGCTAAGATCGGCTATGCACTCAGCCTTAAAATGATGTACCTTGGTTAGAAAGAAGTCAATGATGTTGGTATCTTGTTGATGTCTGAGGGCCAGTGAGTAGGAATTCTGGATGAAATAATCTGACAGCACAAATTGTTGACTTAAGCAATAATTTATCCATGAATGAAAAGACGGTTTAAAAAACGTAAATTTTGGATACATCCGATAAATCTAAAAAGGTTAGATATTGGCATGTTTTATCATATGTTTCCCCATTTAGTAGATGATGAGAAGAAGTTTTATAACTATAAGATACATCTGATTACAGTAGAGAAATCCGTGCTTAACACAACGATGCTTATATCTAGTGTAACGCATGCTGAGATCAAGCATATTCTAATTCCCGATTACCTGAATTAAGTTATTGTCATGATACTTACATTTTTTACAAAATTTCTTTGATAATTTATAAATATAATCATAAATATGAGGAATATTTAGCGTGGAGTGTATTTACTGTACTTTAGTCCATCGAGGAGCATTTAATGATATTCTGCAACACCCGTTTTGCATTACCTAGAGTTCTGAAGACCAAAAAGGACAAGCGTAAAGTAACCTAGGACTTATAGTGGTAGTGTAAATTAATTTCTTGTTTACTGAAAAAAAATTAGAACGGCAACTGAAAATTGTTGCAAGTATTCGAATGGCTCTTTACGCATCAAATATCCTTTCTCAGCGTATTGGGTAAAATCAATGTGTAGTATCTGTTCTTATTAGCTTAATATCCGATACGCCTTGCAATGCAAGGTCAGTATATTAAACTAATTTTGTAAAGTGATAAACCTAATCTTGTCATGTCTTGTGCCATTCTCATTTTTTCCTTTAATTTTACTTCTAATTAGCCAAAACAAACCTAAACAAATGTAACCTGGCCAACAAACAAGGTTCATTAATGCAAAACAGTTTTACATTCTGTAAAGAAATTTTTTATTCCATGTTAAAATTATAAAATGTAATTTAGAATTGAATTAATTATATAATATAAAATAACTTACATGAACACTATTCATTACTTGATGTATCCTTAGCCCACGAATATAAATCCTCACAAGGTAACTGAAGTTTCTCTTGCAGAGGATTTTAAAGTTTGACCGCAAAATGAAAGAATTCACTTGTCCAATCTAATTTTAATAGTCGATTAACTGAGATAGATTACCTGGAAAGTGAACTTGCATTTGACCACCATAAGTAGCAATAGCTTTGATTGTTCTCCATGTACTCTCAATACCACTGGAATGATCCCCAGTTACCAGGTCCTTGAATGTGAGTGATTCACTTTTAAGTGAACGTAAATATCGCAAAGGCGGTAGTACACATTCCAGAAATCAGATATGATCAACAGTACCAGGTCACTTATTGATAAGTGGAATAAGAGCAGCAGCAGTAGATCTATCAATGACAACTGAAATGAAAACACATCCAGTCTCACGTTCAAAGGCCCCAAACATTAAAGCACCATTTACTCAACAGAAATCTGCCGCGCCATATATAACTATATTTCATTAAAAGTCAACAAAGAACCATGCACCCACAGATCAATAAATCCCAAAATCTAAAATATAGATAAATAGAATGAAAGTACCCATTCTGAAAGATACTTGAATGCAACTGAGTTTTTGTTTTTGGTTCCTTTGACTTAAGAAGTTGTTGCAAAAATAAATATGTTAAAAAAGCATCATTAATAAAACAACTGTTGCAAGTTTTTTTTTTCTTCCGAAATTATGCCACTAGCTTCAGGCTATCTAGCAATCTTTTTGAAAAGAAATTGCGATTGACTTGTGACATTCCTTACCCAACGGCAAGGACTTTCGCTAATTGTATTTTAGTACTTTATATTATTGATGCTTATTCAAAATAGATCTGTAGGTTTAAGTCGTTTTAAACGCCGGGTATCTGTAGAGTTGTCCAGTAAAGCAACAGCTAAAGCATTCGTGTGATAAGAGAGTTTGTCGCCATATTTACGAGCCATTTCTTGAATTTTATCTTTAACGGATGTTATCGATCTTTTAAAAAGCACTACACAATATTACAAAATACACTGAAAATCAAAATAAATCAATATAAAAATGAAACTACACAAAGGTATTTGAAAACAATGAACACTGATGCTTCAGTCTTGTGGTATAATATTAAGAAACTATTAAAACGCGAAAAAGAACAGTTTCACATCAAATTAAATAATGGTGGGCCAGAACCGACAAAGAAAAATCAAACGCTTTTGCAGAATACCTCAGTTCAGTTTTTATTCCGCATCCTGATATGTGTCGTAAATACTCCGAATATATAGAAAATAACTTAAATGAACCCTGTTCACTAGGAAAAACAAAAATGTTTACTACAAAAGAGGTATTCGAATGCCTACGTAAAGTACCATTACGAAAAAGTCCTGGAGTAGATAACATCACTGGTGAAATCATTTCACGGCTTCCAACAAAGTCAGCTACTCTATTATGCTACATATTCAATGGAATTGGATATTTTCCTAAAGCGTGGAAAAAATCAGTTATAGTAATGATACATAAACCGGGCAAGCCGCGAACAGATGTATCATCCTATAGGCCTATTAGTTTACTCTGCTCCTTATCAAAGGTATTAGAGAAATTAATTTTAAGTCGTATCCAGCCGATTATAAGTAGTCGTGGAATAATACCAAACCATCAATTCGGATTTCGCACTGAACATTCTACGGTGCAGCAGTGCCATCGATTGGTTGATGTGATTTCCTCAACGCTGGAGAAAAAGGAAGTATGTTCTGCAGTATTTCTGGATGTTGCACAGGCGTTTGATAGGGTTTGGCATCCTGGATTACTTTATAAACTGGAATAGTTTCTCACCGATTTATATACATTACTTTATTCATATTTATCTGGTAGAACATTCGTTGTCAGAATTAATGGAGATTTTTCGGAAGAACATAATATTTTATCATCTGTACCGCAGGGTAGTTTACTCGGGCCTCTTTTGTATTCGGTCTACACAGCAGACATGCCGACTAGCAATCAAACTATCTTAGCAACATTCGCCGATGATATTGCTATTCTTGCATCCAATTCAGAAGCAATGTATGCAAACAGCGCGGTACAAAACCATCTGAATAGGTTGGTTCAGTGGGCACAAAGTTGGCGTATGTTGTTCAATCCCAGTAAATACCAGCACGTTATATTTACAAATAAAAAAAATAAAGTGCCCGGCTGTGAGAATTAATAACATACAAATTCATAAAAAGTAATTCAGTACGTTATCTTGGCTTGTACATGGACAAAAGGCTCACATGGCGACCACATGTGTCACACACTAGAAGAACCATTATTACTCGTATGAAATCACTACGTCCGTTATTGGGACAGAAATCGGTTCTAAATATAATGACCAAACGGACTATCTATCTTGCAGCAATCGCTCCTATTTGGCGATATGGAATAGAGTTGTACGGCAGTACTTGCAAGAGTAATCTTAGAAGAATACAGCAACAACAGTCCAAGATACTCCGTCCTATTGCGTCTGCTCGATACTATGTTTCTAATTTGACACTGCATAAAAATCTCAAGATTCCATATGTCAACGATATTCATGTCATGCAGTATAAGAGGTTATTTGACAAATTTGAAGTCAGTAGCAATCCTAATGTTCGCAGAATGCATTCAGACAGTCTTCCAGACAATCCTCCAAGGCGTCTGCGCAGGAAGTGGTGCCGAGATGCAATTCCAATCACTTAATAAATCTGGTGTTATTCAAAAGACAACACGTTTTTTTTTTTCATTTTAATTATTGTATTTGACCATTCCTATACTATTCCTACAAATATTTAATTCCCATCAAGTTACTCTTTTCTCTTCCTCATAGTCTAGTGTCTTACTGGAGTCAATAGACTAATATTAATTTCCTACTTACATGATCACCGTTGTTTGCAGCAATTAATGCTGGTATGGTGTTTAAAAGAAAAAAAAACAAAAAAACTTCTAGGTCTGTGTGTAATGTAAGGTTGCTTACATACAACAGGGCATCTATTATGGTTCTCAATGCTTTATTTTGGAAACGTTGTATTATAGCTGTATTACTCTGTTTAGCACAGTCCCAGAGTTGACATCCGTACGCCCAAATAGACCTTAGAATTTGTTTATACAATAATAACTTGTTCTCCAGTGTTAATTCGGATTTTCTTCCAATAAGCCAAAGCACATTCCTATACTGCATATTCCTATACTTTATATTCAATTCATTTCGTTTGGCTGCTATGTGGTTTTTCCAGGTTAGTTTTTTATCCAAATGGGTTCCGAGGTATTTTACTGAGTCTCTGGCTATAATTTCCTGATTATTGATATAAATATTTTTGATGCTGGGTATTCTCTTATTTGTAAATATTACACGAGTTGATTTTTTTCATTGATTTCTATTCGCCACTGCCTGAACTATTTTGAAATAGTATTAACTGCTGATTGTAAGTTAACTTCTGCATTTTCAAAAGACGAGTCAGAACAAATCACAGCTGTATCATCCCGAAGGTAGCGATTTCTGTATTATTTGGTACAGGTACATCTGCTGTATAAATTAGGTAAAGCATCGTACCCAGTATGCTACCTTGCGGTACACCGGCACTTACTGGATAAAGTTGAGATTCTTCATCTCCATATTTGACTACAAAATAACGTTCGTCAAGGTAGGATTTGAGTATTTCAAATAGTTGAACAAGAAAACCAAAAATATTAGAAAGAAAGAAAGAAAGAAAGAAAGAAAAAATTTGTATTTGCTACAGTATAAACAAACATTAAAATTATATAATATCGTTCCGGAAAAAAATGAAATTCCTTAACAGGTTCAATTTGAGAACATATGAATCATTATATAATTTTAACTTTCCATTGTATTCCGGGATTTATAATCCTTTTCGTTAGGAACAGATCCCGATTCATGCAACTTATGCAATAATCTTAATTTATCATTACATAACACTGAGAGATAATTTATATTAAAAATAGACATAATTTTAATATAATGAACTTTAAAAAAATATAATAAATTTAAAAAACTATAAAAAACAATAACTTTATAAACAATGAAAACGAAAATGAATAATGAATAATATAACAGGAAGAGGAAGTAATATAACATAACATGAGAAACAATGTCCACAGAGGGAACAATAAATACTTGACAGTTATTTATGAATAATTTTTATTCTATAATAATAAAATTTGGAGTTCTGTTAAAGATTTATTAACAAAATAATTTTAAAATTAATAATTTTGTTCTTATTTTAACGAAATAATTTTTAAACGATGCTTCATATAAAATAATTTCAAAAATAAAATCTGAATTAATCTACGCTATCGATATAACCGTGAAAGTTAGAAGTTGACCGCAAGAATACTCTTCCAATGGCGAAATTTCCCTCGATTTCATGTTTGTAAACATAGAAATGACTAAAACTTCAAAAGTGAGTATGTGAGTAATTAATTTCAGAAAAGTTTTCTAAGAAATGTAAGAATTGTCCGCGCAATCGGTGAGTAAATTTACTTATTTATAAGTTTATTTTAAATAACTCTATTGCTACAATGACGTAATTTTCCTCTATTTCATATTTGTACATATAGAAATGACTAAAATTTCCAAAGCGTATAATTAATTTTAAAATCGTTTTTCAAGAAATGTAAGAATTGTCCGCACATATCGGTGAGTAAATTTACCTATTTATAAGTTTATCTCAAATAGTTCTATAAAAATAAGATATGATTTTTTCTTGCATAAACTAGAATCCAATCGGGCAATATACATATATATATATATATATATATATATATATATATATATATATACACATGTAGTGGCGGCTCGTGGTTAAAAAGTCTCTAGGTTGCAATTACACTTCCTCCTCCCAAACATATAAACACACAATTTTTTGTTTTGTTTCACACAACATCGCAAAGTAACATTAATAATGTCAAAGTTAACAAAGTGTAATACAAATACAAGAACTATTTAAAACTGTAATCAGAAAAAATACAAGATAAAAAATTGTAATATTAAACCAAATTTTATTAAAAATTTATTTCCGCACGAATAAGTACAAAATTTATACAGTTAGAAAAGTATAGACTTGTTTAAATCAATTCGATAAACTCTATGTATAATGGTTAAATATTCTATCTTGAAAATTAAGTGATCAATTGCCATATAAATAATAAAGCTTCAGGAAGGAAAAAATTCTACGTATGTTAACAATAATATAAACAACATAAACTGATGAGTGGAAGGAGACAATGAAACAATTCACATCCGGAAATGTAGTACACGGTAAAAAAACGAGAAACAGGAATTCCAAGAAGGAGATGAAATATAAGTCGCAGACTCGTTCGTTTGTTAGCCGATAGTATGCGCACGCAACCGCAACCACTTGTTATAAACGACAAGCTAAAAAAACCTATTCCACCTCGTTAAGTGTGTACAATGTAAATCAAGGACTTGGGACTAAATGATTGCAACCAACATTCGGGTCATAAGTAATAATAAGTATACTGAACAACTGAACAGTCATGGAGAATATCTATATACCGTGCTAACAGTATTATTTATAATGTAAAGACAATTCTTCAGTATTTTCATCATTC